>WRNY01000032.1:0-417248 GCA_012978405.1 Pseudocercospora macadamiae
GAGTTTCTTAGCTTTATTATAGGTACTATAGGCGTTATAATAGATAAGCGTAGGATTAGTACTATTAAGAAGTAGCCGACTCTATATATACTTATAAAGGTATAATTATTCTTAGAGTTCTATAACTTCTACTATTAATTTATCTACTATTATTTATAGATTATTACTTTTTTAATAGCTCTATTAAAAGGAGCTAAGAATAGAAAGAAGCCTAGGCCTATCTAATAGAGCAATAGTAAAGTATATATATTCTATATACTAAAAGATATTTTCTTCTTAGCTACTCTATTAAGATACTATAACTCTATACTTCTACTATAAGTCGAAACTAATACCTTAGTATTTGCCTTAGTAGAAGTACTTACTTAGCTATTTAAAAGACGCTAGTACTTAATTGCTTTCTAGTTCTAAAAGATAATCTCTACTAAGTATAACTATAAGATCTATAACTAAAAGCTTTTAGTAATTATTAAGTTATTTAAGTACTAGTAGCTCTACTTTAAAGAAGCTATATACTTTATATAAATACTTAGTAATTATATAAACCTATAAAAGTTTATAAATATTAAATAGCTAAATAGTAGGTAGATAAGATAGGCTACTTTTCTATAGTAGTTTAACTTTAGTATAGAGTATTAGACTAGTAAAAGTAATCTAGCTAATACGCCTTTAAGGTATAGTAACTATATAGAGGTTAATAATTATATTAACTATCTTCTATTAATACTATAGAGTAAACTAGCTATATAGAAAAAGATTCCTACTACTCTAGACTCTATAATAGACTAAGTTTATATAACTTATATCTACCTATAAAGTACTATAGAGAAGTAGCTAAGTAGTAGCTAGAGTATACTTTTATTTATTTTCTACTCTATAAGAGTTATAATAGTAGTTATTAAAGATAACTCCTTTTATATATAGGTATCTAATTTAGTATAGTCCTTTACTACTACTTTATAAGATTTTAAGCCTAAGGCAAAGAAGCTTCTTAAAGAAATAGTAAGTAAAGAAGGCGTATTTAAAAACTATATAATCTATAATAGAACTCTATATAAAGTAGAGGCTCTATATATTCCTATAGACTTTACTCTATATATATAGATAATATATATATACTATAATAACGTCCTTGCTAGTTATTTTAGTAAAGATAAGACTACTAAGCTAATTAGGTAGAAATACTTTTAGCCGAGTATAGCTAATAATATTACTAAGTATATAGCCTTATATATAACTTACTAGTACTTAAAAGTAGAACGCTATTACCTATATAGTAAGCTAGCTACGCTATCTATACTAGATAGGCTATAGAAAGAGTTAACTATAGATTTTATTATAGACCTTCTACTAAGTAGGCTAAATAGATATATATATACTATAATTCTTATAATAGTCGATAGGTATTTAAAGATATTACTCTTTATACTAATAATAAAGAAATATACTACTATAGAGCTTATAGATATCCTATAAAGCTAAGTAGTTTATAGGTTTAGAGTACCTATAAATATTATTAGTAATTAAGGATCTCTATTTACTAGTTAGTTCTAGAGCGACTTCTACTATAAAGTATATATAAAGCGTAAGCTTAGTATAGCCTTCTATCTATAGACTAATAGTTAGATAGAGTAGGCAAACTAGACTCTAGAGTAATATTTAAGATACTACTATACTAGTAACTAGGAAGACTAGGCCTAATAGTTAGACTAAGCTAAGTTTATATATAATAATAGCGTTTATACTATACTATATATAAGCCTCTTTATAATAGCTATAGGCTAGAGCCTAAAGGCTATACCTAAAACCTTATAATCTTAAGATAAGATTACTAGAGAGAGGGTACTAGTAGCTATTAATACTATAACGTACCTATAAGAAATATAAGAATCGCTAGTAGAGAGATAGAAGCTTACTACTAAGAGCTAAGCTAAAAACTATAATAACTATTATAAGATATAGTCTTATACTATAGAAGACTTTATTACTCTATCTTTAAAGAATATTTAGTTAGATATACCTAAGAAGAAGCTTAGCTCTAAGTATATAGGCTCTTTTTATATTTTTAATATAGTTAGTAAGTAGATATATTATCTAGCTTTACCTATAAATATTAGGATCTATAATATATTCTATATATCTTTCTTTAAACTATAGATATAGTATAAAGGTAAGAAGCTAGAGGTATATATACTAATTATAGATAAGAAAAGTAAATAGTAAGTAAAGAAAATTATTAAAAAGAAGAAGTAGAAGAAGTAATAGTACTACTTTATTAGATAGTAGAAGTAGCTAGAAGAGTATAAGATATAGAAGCTAGTAGAGAATATAGAAGATATAAAGATACTAGATATATAGAAAGTATAGTAAGTATAGGTAAGTAGTAGTAGATAAAGTAAAATAGTATAAGGGTTAGATCTATAGTAATATATAGAACTTCTAATACTAATTACTAGATAAGAGGTCGAACTAATAACTACCTTTATTATATAGAGCCTATATATAGTAGGAGATATAGCTATATATTATATATATAGAGATACCTATACTAAGCCTTTAGAGGCTCTAACTATAGCTATATATCTATAGGCTCTATACTAGCGCTCTTATAAATAGATAGGTAGAAGAAAAGAAAATAAGACTAAGAAGATATAGACTATAAAAGGCCTTTAGTTAGTCTAAATCTAATATACTTACTATTAATAGTCTAAACGCGTATTATAAGTATATATATAGTATACGCTATATAAGAGAACTAACTAGCTACTTATTATTATTATTCTTAGAATTAGACTCTTCTTTAGCCTTAGACTTAAGATCTAAGATACTATCTATAGTAGTAATATCTAATATATTACTAGAGGTAATAAGTATCTAATATAGTTAGTATATAAGTAATAAGTAAAAGATAGAAGCTATAAGTACGTACCTAATAGCCGACTTTAATAAGACTATTAAGAGAGGTATTAATAGTATAGAAGGTATTAAAGCTATTAATACCTAGGCTAGTCGCTTATAAAGTACCTACGCTACCTTTAGTACTCTTTAGTATAATACTACTAGCGACTTTATTTTTATTACTATAGAAAAAGTAGAGAAGTAGCTTAACCTCTAGAAGTATATTAGCGTAATCTTAAATAATAGAAAGTATATACTAAGAGTATATAAAAGAAATATATATAGATATACTAAGTAGTAAGCTTTACTTAAGCTTTAGTAAAGGTATTATTATATTCTTTATTAGAGTTAAAGAAGTTACGTATAATACTAGTAAGTAAAGCGCGTACTTCTTAGATATAATTATATAGCGTAACTAAGGCCTTATTAGTTATAGGCTTATATAGATAGTATATCTTAGTATAGTAGTAATACTTTACTTTATACTTAGAATTAAAAATTCTATTATATATAGTAGGATCTAAAGATATTAGTAATATATATATAAGTAGTAGAAGGATAGTAGAGCGTAAGCTATATAGATAAATATATACTAGTAGGCGTAGTATAACTAAAATAGTAAGTATAGGTAGAAGTAAAGCGCTTAGTATACTTATAGAAGTCTAGTATATCTAAGGTAATATATAGGCGCTTTATAAGTATAATAAGTCTAGTCTTCTTAGAAGATATTAGTATAGTTAAAGAAGATTAGAAAAAGGAAAAAAGTAATACTAAGTATATATAAAAGTAATAGTATATACTAGCGAAGTATAGGCAAATCTATTATAAGCCTAATAGAAAAGAAAGAAGGAATTCTAAAGTAGACCTAGCTTTGCTTAAGTATTCTAGAGTTCTATTTATAACTATACTACTACCTAACTATAGGCTATCTACTTAGCTATACTACTTACTTAATTCTATAGCTTCTAGAAGCTTTCTATATATTTTAAGCCTTAAAATAAATTAGAGTTAAAATAATTAGTATACTAATACTAATAATATATCTAGCGTTATTACGCTTAGTAACTACCTAGTAGACGTATACTAGATATATATAAATCTAAATATCCTATATAGCTAGAAATAGCTAATATAGAAGAGAAGATAATTATAAGAGTACTAGTATAAAGCCTATAGATATATAGCTATAGTTAGAGCCTCTAAAGGCTTAGCGTAGGTATCTCTATATATATAATATATAGCTATATATCCTACTATATATAGGTTCTATATAATAAAAGTAGTTATTAGTTTAACCTCTTACCTAGTAATTAGTATTAGAAGTTTTATATATTACTATAGACCTAACCTTTATATTAATCTAGAGCCTATTCGATTATATATCTTATTATATATATAATAGTACTAATATTAATTATAGTATATTAATCTACTTTTAATAAATAGCTATAATTAAATATAGGCCTAAACTACTAATATCTATAGCTAGTATTTATCTATATATTATTAGCTTTCTAGTTATTTAAATAGCTATTAAAATACTTACTAAAGTCTCTATAGCTTAATATAATACTATACTAATTATTATTTAATATAAATAGTCTATTTATCTACGTTAATATATTATCTAGTACTAAGAAGCCTCTAACTATAACGTTTATAATAGCTATAGCTACTATTACTATTATAATAGTAATAGTAATATAGATAGATAAAAAGAAAAAAAAGAAAAAATAGGCTATAAAGAATTTTTTATATAGTAGATATAGTAAGTAAGATAGCTTAACTTAATATAGAAAGGTACTAATAAGACGCTATATTATTAGAGGTTTACTTAATCTATATAATAATCTAATTAGGCCTTGCAGAAGCTTTAACATTATTGAACAGATACAATATACTAAATTGAGTCGCTGATAGAGTGCTTGGACACGAACCAGATAATTGATGAGTAGAGAGATGTCACGTTGTTGTTGACATCATCAGCTGGACTTCTGTGCTTGAATTCCGTCATGCACAACAATTCGCCTGTTACCTTCCACACCAATACCATGTATTTCCTGGCGCAGTTTAACTTCTGGACCATGAACTCGGATTTAGATTCGAGGAAGCTGTTACTTGGGCATCAACGACGTGGTACACTCGCTCAGGATGCACGCGAACGGTATTGAGCAGGGCCTGCGCTCCATACCTCTGTTGCAACAGCCTTCGCAGAGGTCGAATGCAATTCTGTCGCGCGAGGATATGGCATATTGCGGAGCTGCCACAGACTTCGAGTGTTTGGCTCTGGCTCGGTGGCTGCTCTGAACAAGGAGATTCTATCTTCATCACGACATCCATCCTGAAGGGCTTGTAAGCTATTTCTGTGGGGTCTCACGACGCAGATGTTCCGAGCTTGCTCCAGGCAATTATTGGACCTTGGCCTCGCATAGAATCAGGCGTCGGTGCCTTGCATTGATGCAGGACGTGCGTACGACTCAAAAGATGCGCTATGAACAAAAAGAAATTCATATAGCGGTGTACATGCGATTAGGAAGCTGAGCAAGGCTATAGATTTCTCCACTTCTGATTGGTCGTGACACCTCCATGCGGTTCGCACATGCTGCATGGCGCATGTACGTACCACGAGCTAGCGTTAGCACCTCCAAAGCGCACATCCCGTGAGGCCGCAGGCCATCTTGGCGATGTATACATATCACGGTGTGGGACTATTGCCCGTCAACAACGAATCTTATTCCGTGTCTCACCATGGCTGACCCAGGTTCTTACCGATGCGATGTCTGCGGGACATCATATGCTCACCACAAGTCACTTATCAGGCACCTGCGGACACCTAGGCATGCTTTACTTGCAGGCGAGGCTGTGCACTTCATACCATGCAGCTATCAGGGCTGTTCCGCCTCATTCTCCCGGGATGATTTACGTCAACGTCATGAGGTTGAAAAACACTTAGGCTTGAAGCGCAAGGCTTCGTCTGCTTTGCTCCATCGGCGCAATGTTCAGAGTGGTAGCTCTACTCGGCGCAGAACAGACCAAGGGACAACAGATGGACTACTAATGGAGGAGCTTCCTTCACAGCCTGATCGTTGGGAATCAATGGCAGGGGATCTACTTGGCTACGCACTCTCGTCCGACAATGCAACAGCAGTGGAAAAGCTTTCCCAGAGCATAGTGGCCGATGGTACACTCACATACACCATATCTACAAACGCTACTCTCAATACCGATGGATTCCTCGCTGATCCAGAGCCTACAAGCTTCAGAGCCATGTATGGAAGTGGCAAGGTTCAGGACAGCAGCGAAGTGAATGGCTGGGTCTCATCCGATGCTCGCGATCTTGAGCGAGTGGATCCAGGCGATTCATCACCAGGAGGGAGCTCACAGATGGAAGAAATGCTATACGACGACTCAACGTTATATGCTTCACCAGACTGTGAGCTGCAGTCCAAGGATGGCCTTCAGCCTGTTCAACAACATGAAGAGCTTGTCGCACTCACGGCGCGCATGTCGCTTGATTGCGAACTGGACGAAAAGCACAGGAAATCTATGGGGTTCTCAGCAGAGAATGCACGCACTTCATTCAGGTGCCCACTTTGTAGACATGTCCTGCACGGCAAGAAGGAAACCTGTGAGCACATGCTCCACAAACACCCTGTATGGAAAATTCACGAGTGCTCAGTGTGCCAAGAGCATTTCCTAAGCGACAGAGACCTTCGATATCACCTTACGGTTACAGGAGAATGTGATGGCGCTGAAGTCGACCGCATTTTTCCAACCTTTGCAAGGAAACCTTCACAAGCAAATCTAAAGTCATCAACTTTGGCCGGCATTCGTCTACTCCATTGGGAAACATCGCAAATTAGCGTGTATAAAGCTTTTGTTGAGTGGGTCAACGATCGAGACCATGCTAGAAACCATCAAAACTGTTGGAGCTGGATTGGTGCTCTCCATCGAAGCCTGGGCTCTGTGGCTGTTAGACGGCACTCTTTCCGATCAGTGCCGAAGTCTATTGGTTTCAAGATGCAAGACAGCCGTGTGTCTCATGAAAACAGGGAACCAGAGCTATCGGAACACGACCCGGACAACCTCACGGAGGAATCACTAACTAGCAGTACTTGGGGGAGCATCCTCGATCTTTCATCTTCCCAGAAAGCAACACACTGCACTGGACAAGACATCATTCTGCACGACATCTTGCAAAATCGAAACCGGGAGTTCTCTCAAGCAGCAGCCACAGGATGCAAAACAACCTTACAGCATCTTCTTTCGCAAGGTCAATGTCCATCCTCGTTCTCTTCGGACGATGAATACGGTACAGCGCTTTGGGCAGCAGTACAGTGCAGTCAGTATCAAGTCGTGAGGTATTTTCTCGGCATCCCAGACATCCACGTTGCGCGAGCACTTCCTCGCTGGCCATCGTCGATTCCGCCTAGCGTTGAGGTCGATTTCTGTAAGGATCGCAACAGCGTCTGGACGGTTGCTTTCCTAATGGCCGCTACTAGCGGCGACTACAGCATGGTCGAGGTCTTGCTCGGCGCTTACGACACGAATCAGGCCTTACTCGGCGACTACGACAAGGTCGAGACCACAAACCATGTCAACAATTCTCCTGTCATGTCATCTCGACAGCTCAGGTACGCAAGTGGAATGTGGAGCTCTCTCCTCTTTTTCGCAGTTTCCAGAGCTGATGACCAACTCATCAATCTTTTGATCTGCTACGGCGCAGATCCATACGCATGCGCCCTAGAACCACTGGTTCCTTTCTATTTTGCCGAGGGAGACCTTGCAAGATTATTCAAGGCCGCGGAAGAATGTCACTATTATTCAACCCCTAAACATCTAGAATCACAAAGCTGGCGAAGGTCGTGTCCGACTATCACAGATGGAAGCTCTCCTCGCGTCGCCAAGAGCCACGTGAGGAGGCAGCTTTTTAGTCCACTTTGGACAGAGTGGATGGATAGTTCGGTTGCGTGATCTTCCGTAAATACACCTATCTCAGAAAAGGCATAAAAGCTCTCAGAAGCAAGGGATCCGTCAACACAATGTCTATGACTATGTGTGCCTACTTCCATGCGCTCTCCCGAATTGAGCGCTGCTCTTCTCGGTCTCGTGATTGGTTCAAGGATACTTCAAAGGCCCGACGTCTCTTCCAGCGTCTCCTCCATCTCGTCAGCCAGCGCGCGAATCTCCTTCAAGAACCTTCTCCCAGCGTCATCGTCGGGCTTCTCTTTGGCCATATATGCTCTCGTCTTGATCCCTGCAATCTCTGAGATCTCTGCAGCTATTCTCATGAGGCGATCATTCTTCTCCAGGTCATCTCCATCCTCCCTCCGCTTCTTCGGTACATTCCCAACGGACGCTTGACTTGCCGTACGCTTCTTCCCACATGATGGCTCGCCGGAGAGATGAGGTTGGATTTCCGTTCTCGCCCTTTCGGGATCGCTCTGTAGTTGTGGAGGACCAGAGGCGGCGGGAGGGCGGACTGGGGGCGCAGAGCTTGAAGATTGGGTGGGAGCTGCAGCAGCTTGCGTAATGGTCGGCGCGGGAGGAGCTGGGACTGCAGCAGCCCTTATGAGAGTGTCGTTGATGGCCTCGCAACGGAGGACGGAGTTCCGGACATGTGACCAGTCGTACTCCCACTCCCTCGACCAGCACACAATCAGCTTCACGTCTCTGGTCTTACTTCTCAAGGCCATAAAAAAGTCCCTGGTGCCTCCGTTAAGCTTCTCCGCCGGAGCACCACTCCATGCGGCCTTGCCAAAATCAACTTCTCCCAAGCTCAAGGTCATGCAGTCGTAGGTGATACCCGGCCTTGATATATCTGGCAAGGCCATTCCCATCTCGTTCCTCCAGAATGTGACATCTCCTCTAGGCGGCTCGCTGGGGATGAGAGAAGTGCGAATGGATCGATTCTCCGCAGCGACCGACTTGCAGCAACGCTCGAGGTCGATTCTGATTTTGAGGATGGGGTCGCCTTCGTCATCGCGTGGCACTTTTCAATTGATTTCGAGAACAAGTTGCTGTCGTTCAATCCTGATTTCGAGAGAGCCGTCGCATTTGTTCTTCCACCACGAGTCTCCAATGCACCACCAATTTGCTTCTCCATTCTTCAAATCAAGGCGCTTCATCGCCATCCCAAAGGCGCGGGGGCGCTGGAGGACGCTGATGGGCGTCGACATGGTTGCACTTCTCGGTACTGGCAAATCGCAGTCGCAGAGTCTCGTAGAAGCTGGAACTCCCACCAAAACAACAATCGCCAAAACGTCGGGCAATGATGTCTTGGCGCAGATGAACGCAACGGTCGCGCAGGAAATCGTTAGAAGCTGCCATACAAGCAATCTTTACACATACAATCGCTACATTGGATCATGCAGAGTGATATTACTCCTGTTCAGGCAGTGTTTCCCAGGGATCTTGAGTTGGCGACCAGATCCAGAAATCTCATCTCCACTTTCACATGCGAGAGGCAGGCGCACGAGCCATGCCAAGACTTTCTAACCGTTAAATACAATCTTCCATTTTATCAAGTCATCCAATCAAAGGCGTTAGCCGGATGCTAACAGAGAGCCTTCGTCTCCAATATCCTTACCCCTTCCTGCGCAATGAATTTCCCTAGCGACTACCCTAGCGTACAGGTCAAACCCCGACGGGGATCTTGAAGGGATATTGGCTGTCACCAGACGCACGCTTTTTTTTTTTGCCAAATTTTGGAAGGTCGTGGGTTCGAGCCCGTGGGTTTGTCATTGGGCCTACTTTGGTCATTTATTGATTTAGAAGTGCCTGGGCCACAAATGGAATTGATGAACAGATAGTCTAAATCTTTTTGTTTTGACTATTGAAAACTCGATAGCCGAGCTACGATTGAACACTACTCCTGACCAAACTCAGCATAGTTCAATGCTGAAGGTCATTTTGAAAAATGAAATACTGAATGAATGCATTGTGCCATGCTAAGGAGCAGAAAGTCGGCGTGCAATATTTGCTTTGAGGTGTCAGAGGGCATCTGCAACGATTGAAGAGCTTTACTATTCATGATGGTATTGGTAACAGAGCTGTTGAAGTGATGTTTCACAAGGCACAATCATCCTTACTTCTACTTTTGATTCCAGTACTGATACATACTCCATGCTGTGCGCGTCTGACTTATGTTACTTTGTGCATTCGCCACGCCGCAGAAAAGCACCAGTCTGATTCTTTTCATAATTTGAAGTGAGCACCAACAGCGATTTCGCACTGCTTCTGGTGGCACAGCACCCAAAATCACCACCAACGCCACGCTAAAGTAATAGTTTCAACCCGCTTTTCAGACTACCTTCTCGAGTAGTCTTTGAGGATACCTTGCATATGCAGGTTGGTGGTCTTGCCACCTCTGCGCATCGGCTTCTTACGGTCCTTCTTCCGCATGTTGAGGTTCTTAGCCTCCTTCACGTGGCTAGTTGGCGTAATACCGGCCTTCTCCAAGTCATTGCGGATTTCAGTCTCAGTCGCAGGAAGCTTGGTCTTGCCCCAGAATTCCTTGAAGTCATCACTGATGTGGGTATGGTAAGAAGGTGAGTCCTGCCATATCATCTTGGCAGAGTTGTCCTTCTTGTTCCGTGTCGCTAAGAGAAAGTGCTGTCTCTCCAACTCGTCGATGGCCTGCTGGCAATCTGGCCAGCCATCTTTCAGCTCTCTTACCGGGATGCCTTGGGCTGTGATCTGCTTGGCCAAGTAGTCTTTCAACTCCTCGGCGTTGGTGACAGGGTGTTTTGGACGATAACGAAAGGCGTCCTTGCCACTCTTGGTTTGCGATCTGGGTATGAAGTCTACGCGGTCGCTGTCCTGCAGTGCTCGCTTGATGAGAGGTATTCTACGTTGCGCATCGTTGGGTAGGGAGAGGTAGGCGATGAGATCCTCGAAAGTGATGGCCTCGAGCTTGTTGCTTTTCAGCTTCTCGATGGCGAAGTGAACCTGCGTGAGCATTTCCTGGCCATGGCTCTCCGGGGCGACGAGTGCTGTACTAAAGGCATCATCATGGGAGCGCTTCACGGTTTCGGAGCTGGCAGTCGCTATGAGCGGCTTTGGAGTGGCGGTTCGAGCAGGCGGAGCAGTCGGACGGGAGTGAGAGATGTTTCTGGATGTCGCATCGCCATACTCCTGCTTGAAGTTGGCAAGCTGCTTCTGGAGCGACATGGCGAAGGTGAGGCGTGGCTCGGTATGGAAATGTACTTGGAGTTGGTCGGCGGCCTGGAGGGTTCAGCGAAGAGTTCCAGGCCAAAGATACTGGTCGCTTCTGTCACAAGCGATATGACGGATGCTTTGGCGACGTCGATGGATGTGACAGTGACAACCAAGGTAGGTGAGTGAGTGGGCGAGGGTGAGGCGTGAAGCCCTTCTTTGTGCGTCGGGAGTGAGGTGTGAAGTCAGCGGAGGCAGGTGCGAACAATTAGCGCCAAAGCCAAATGCGGCTCGGCGGGACAAAGCGAAAGTCAAGCGCGGCCCTTGTCGTTCAAGCTTGATGCGCCTGCCCTGCAGTCAACAGTGAAAGCCACACGACAACACAACGCGCCTCGACGTCCACCATCGCCATTGCGACCACCCACCAACCTCCACCGACAGCGATGGTCTAGCACGCGGATACCACGACGACAAGATGCGGACGCGCGCGCAGGACTCAGACGCGACGGCGCTTGACGTCGCATACATCGCGACCGCATACGGCGTGCCAGAAACGGACATTCAGACATTGATTGATGCGCCAACGACTGACCTGGTCACCAGCTTTTTGCAGTCCGTCACTGTGAAGGGGCAGGAGTATGACGCGCTCAAGGCCGAGAAGCTCAAACTCGATGTCGAGCTCGACAATACCGTTCGAACCTCGGAAACGAAGGTGAAGGCACAGAAGGCGGCTGTCACGAAGGCTCAGAAAGAAGTAGAGGACCTGCGAACGAAGCTCAACGCATCGGAAGCAGCACGTGAGGCTTTGGCCACAGAAATCGACCAGCTGCGTTCGTCTTCTTCTGGATCCACTGCTGAGACGCAGGCTTTGAGACAAAGAATCGAGAGTCTCGAATCCTCGAATCGCGATGCTCTGGCACTTGTCGACAGCAAATCAGCTGAGAAGGACCGCGTCGCCCAAGACCTCTCCGATCAGCACTCCAAACTGCTTGCTCTTCGCCGCGAGATCAGCCAGCTAGAAGAAAAGAGCCAAACTCTCGAAAATGCAGCTGCCTCGCAAAAGTTCAAGGAGCAGTCATTGCATCAGGAGATCGAACTGCTGAAGAAGAACAATGAATGGCATGCCAGCGAACTCCAGACGCGCAGTCAAGAGCACACTAAATTCCGCAAGGAGCGCAACGCTCGCATCTCGACACTGGAGCGCGATCTTGAGGACGCCAATGCCACGGTGGAAGCTCTTAAGCGTTCTGAGACCACACTACGACAGAGACTGGATGATGTGCAATCCAAGGCAGACGAAGCTTTCGCCCGCATCGCGAGCTTGCAAGAGGAAGCTACGCGGAAAGAGCAGTCGTTCAAGACCGAGCTTGACAGCAGCAAGCGACTTGCAGATCTACAGGCTCAGCACGCTACCACACAGAAGGCACGCTTGCGAGAGGTCCAGAACCAAGTGGATCAAATCAAAGACGAAGCTGCTGAGGAGATTGGCCGTCTGCAGGCGGAAATTGAGACCGAGCGAGGTGACAAGGAGACTGCAGAGCGTCGTGTGGCCGAGCTGGAGATGTCCGTCGAGCGTCTCGAACAGCAAACTCGTGCTTCAAGACCTGGTACGCCAATGCGAAACGGTGAGCCACAGACTCCTGGTCGGTATGGCTCGCGTGCTGGATCACCTTCAGCGATACCAGGTTCGATGCGCAAGGTGGTGAATGGACTCAGCTTCACCCAGCTGTACACCAAATACAGCGAAGCTCAGGAGGAGTTGGAGAATGAGAGACGCCGGACCGACAAACTTTCGACCGCCCTGGATGAGCTTGTCACCGAGCTCGAGACTCGCAAGCCGGAGATTGAGGACCTCAAGGAAGAACAAGAACGCCTGGAGAACGAAGTGCTCGACTTCTCGCGTCTTTTGGACGAAGCCAATGAGAGCCGCGACACTGCTGTGAGGGAGACCAAACGCTGGCAGGGCGAGGCTGAAAGTGCGATTCGTGAGAGCAAGATTCGGCAACAGCAGCTTCAAGATCTGTCTGCGCAGATCAAGATCCTCCTCGTAGAGGCTCAAAGCCGCGACCAGGGCTTAGGGGAGATGTCTGCAGACGAGCGTCTCGAATTGGAGCGCGCTGCCCGTGGTGAGCTTGACGATGGCGCTTTGGATGCCATGACTAGCACCGGCCGCCTCATTTCGGAACGCCTTGTCATTTTTCGCAACGTGTCTGATCTCGCCGCGCAGAACGAGAAGCTCCTACGCCTGACCCGCGAGCTTGGCGATCAGATGGAAGGAGACGAAGCCCGGGAGAAAGCACGACAATCTGCCGCGGATGCTGAAGAACTTGATGGGTTGAGGCAGCAAGTTGAGCGGTACAAGGATGAATTGCAAGTCACCGCCACTCAGATTGACAGCTACATGAAGGAGCGCGACATGTTCCGCCGCATGCTGCAGCATCGTGGTCAGCTCAATCCGGACGCTGATTTGCAGTCACTATTTGGTCAGAGTATTGCACCTGGCACCCCTCAACGCAACAGTGTCGGACCACCAGCCACGCCACGTAGCAAGGACGTGGAAGATCTTAACAAGCTGCTCAAGGAACAGCAAGCTTTCTTCGACCAGTACCGCAACGAATCCTCTACCGATAGACGCACACTCAAAGATCAACTCGATGCGCTGTCACGCGAGAAGAGCACACTTCAAGCTGACCTCGCCCGTGCTCAATCACAGCTCACTCTGGCTGCTGAGCGTTACGAGATGCTGCAGTCAAATTTCACAGCCCTACGAAATGAGAACAATGAGTTCCAGAAGCGATCACAGCAGCTGTCTGAGCAGGCTGCTAAGCAAGATCTCCGCACTCAGCAAGTGGCCGAGGAGTTGGTGGAGGCACGATCAATGGCAGAGTCTTTGCGGAATGAGAATGCGAATTCTAAGGCTGAGAAGGACCTTTGGAAGCGCATCGAGGCCCGCCTCACCGAAGAAAACAAGACTCTTCTGGACGATAGATCGAGACTCAACAAGCTCGTCACAAACCTGCAGAATCTTCAAAACGAGAGAGAACTCGAAACATCGGAAAGTCGCCGCCGACTCCAGTCTCGTATCGACACGCTTGAATCAGAGCTCAGCAGCACCAAGAAGAAACTCGATGCTGAGGTCGAAGAGGGCAAGAAGGCGAGTCTGAGACGCGAATACGAGGAAGGTCAGAGTAGGTATCGCATAGACGATCTTGTCAAGAGTCTTGGCATTGCTCGCGAAGAGCTTTCTGCTGCAAAGACAGCTCGAGATCAGCTGCAGACTCGTGTCGACGAGTTGAAGATAGAGCTGCGTTCGGCAGAGGAGAAAGTCCAAGTGTTGCAACCACAGCCGACTCCGCGTCCCGAGCCAACACAGAACGGCGGGCAACAGAACAACGGTGACGACGAAGATCTGCCGGCCGAGCAGCGCCTTGCTCTTGAGGTGTCTGACTTGCGTCGCGACTTGGAGCTGTCAAAGGCAGAGCTGGAGACTGCCAAGCAACAGACAGAGCAATTCCGTGCTATCGCGCAGACCACCGAAGAAGATTTGTCCAATCTCTCTCAGACTGCCGACCAGTACCGGGAAGATACTGAGCAGTTGGTTGCCGAGAAGGATGCCAAGGTTCAGGAGCTCGAGCAGCGCGTGGAAGACCTGAACTCGGAACTGACCACGACAAACAACGAGTTATCGGAGCTGCGCAGCAAAGCGGATGATGGTGGACGACAACTCGCAGATCAGAAAGCATCGTTCGAAGCTACCATCAAGGGCCTTGAGGATGATGTCTCACGTCTGCAGACCGAAGTTGATCTGCGTTCCCAGGATGTCAAGGCGCAATACGACATTGCTTTGCAAGCTCAGGAGAATTATGAGCGTGAGGTGCAGAAGCACGGCGCAGCTTCACAGGCACTACAGGAGATCCGAGGCGAGTATAATCGGGTTCGCACTGAGATCTCTGGGGCAAAGGCCGAAGCTGAAGCCGCCAAGGTCAGCCTCCAGCAAGCAGAAGAGAGCTGGGCCGAGCAGCGTGAGCAGTTTGAGCGTGAGCTTGACGAGGTGAAGAGAAGACGCCTGGATACAGATGAACAGAATAAGCTGTTGCATCAGCAGATGGAATCGTTCTCGAATGAGCTTACTGCTCTCCGTCAAGGTCGTGCAGCTGCACTCGCTGATGGCTCGGTCCGCGAAGGATCTCCATCGACTTCTGGCGGCGACAGCAACTTGCAAGAAGTCATCAACTATCTTCGTCGCGAGAAGGAGATTGTTGACGTTCAGTATGAGCTTTCGACGACGGAGGCGAAGCGTCTACAACAACAACTGCAGTACGCGAACACACAGCTCGAGGAGGCGAGACAGAAGCTCCTAGATGAGCGCAGGCAGTCCGCCGAGAAGGCCAGCGCAGAGAGCAGTACCACAAAGCTCATGCAGACAATCGAAGAGCTGAACACCTACCGCGAGGCCACCACAACTCTTCGTAACGAAGCCAGACAAGCTAGGGAGAAGTTGGAAGAGAAGAGTAATCAGGTCGAGCGTCTGCTTGAGGAAATCGAGCCTTTGAAGAGTCGCGTCGGTGAACTGGAAGGAGAGCTGGAGAGCAAAGAGGGAGAGATGAAACTTCTTCAAGACGACCGCGATCACTGGCGTGAGCGTACTCAGAACATCATCAGCAAGTACGATCGCGTCGACCCTGCTGAGCTAGAGGAGATGAAGAAGCGTCTTGAGGAGCTCAAAGTTGAGAACGAGCGACTCGAGAGCGAAGCTGCATCAGTTCCCGAGATGAAGGAGCAGATTGATGGTCACGCTGCCGAAATTGAAGAGATGAAAGCCAATTTCGAGACTCGGAAAGCTTCCTGGGCGAATCAAGCCAAGGACAGGGACAAGACTCGGAAGGCAGAGATTGCCACCCTCAACCAGAAATTGGAGACGGCCGAGTCTAGCTTGAAAGAAGCAGAGGATGCACTTGCGTCTGCAAAGACTGAGCTCGAGACTACCAAGACACAGCTCGAGCAGGCCAACACTGCACTTGAAGACGCCCGCACGATGCAAGCGAATGGACAGGACAACGATGACGAAGAAGGACAGGTTCACGAGGACGGCACGCCTGCTGTCCAAGGCGAGGAACATGCGGCGCTGCATGCAAGAATCGCACAAGCGGAGGCAAATGCCAGTGAGCATGCTAGTCGTGTGGACACCTTGAACACGGAACTGGAATCAGCGAAGTCTCGCGTGCAAGAACTTGAAGGCCAGGTCACCAGTCTTCAACAGCAACTGGAAAGTGTCAAGGAAACAGCTGGGAGCGAGCAAGCTTCCCCAGTTGCAGAAGACTCCGAAACACTTGAGAATCTGAAGCAGGAACTCTCTGCAGCTCAACAAGAAGTCGAGACCCTCCGAGCAAATGCTGCGAATGTAGATCCTCACCCAGTGGTCAACGCCGAGCCTGCTGCTGGCGAGAAGTCTGTGGCTAATCAAGTTGAGGAAGAGGTCGCCAAGCTTCGCGCTGAGCTTCAAGCCCAACACGAACTTGCCAGAAAGCAATTGGATGAGCAATACGAGCAGAAGACTCAGAAGCGTGACGCGGGGCTCAAAAAGCAGCTAAACGACGGCAGAGCTGCACAGCGCGAGGAAGCACGGAAAGAGCTTCAAGTCAAATTCGATGAGGAGATGCAGCAGCTCAGAAATGAGCACAGTGCCGCTATCGAAAAGCTCAAAGCTGAGCATCAAGCTGAAATCGAACGACTCACCAAGACTGGTAACGCCGCTGTCAGTCAGGCCAAAGCAGCTGAGGTCAAATCTGGTGTCAAGACAGAAGGTGCTCCTGCTCCGGCCGTTGTTCTTAGCGACGATGCCCTGACCACGCTGCAATTGTCCGAACCGCAAATCAGGGTCCTGCTTAACACGAATGATACGTTCAAAGCCATTATTAGGAAGAATGCTAAGAATGTCATCGACAAGCAGCTTGATCCATTGAAAACGCAGATTGCCGCCAAAGATGAGGAAATCAAAAACCTCACAGCTGAGCTCGAGGCAGCAAAGGCTAGCACTGCCGGCAGCAGTGCCGGGGCAACCTCTCAGCCTGCTGATGCAGACAACGCGGAAAAGATCAAAGATCTTGAGCAGAAGCTCGAGGCTGCACAGCAAGCCAAGGATGTTGCAGTGCAGGCAGCAATCGAGAAGGCAAACAACCAGGCCAACATGAAGCAGAAAGTCCTCGCCAATCAGAAGGACTTAGCACAAGCCAAATGGACCGCCATTGTGAAGATTGCCACGGACACTCCGGAAATGCATGTCAAAGAGGCCGTGGACACTGCGGGCAAGGCAAAGCCCACTGCAAAGGCTCCTGCCGCCCCAAGTTCGGCCGCGAACACTCCGCAAGCAAAGTCTGGTGTCCAGCCATCACCTTTCCAGGTCCAACCGCCTGCAGGCAAGCCCGGCTTTGGCCAGCCCAGCCAGCCGACACAAAAAGCGGGTACCTCTGCACTGACTCCTCAGGCTGCCACTTTTACACCAAGCGCCTCAACCAATTCGAATGCCGGCAGTGCGCCTGCCCCGGCGGCCGCTTCAACGACTACTACCGGCGGACCTGCCCCAACGCGCAAGACAAGTATTGCGGCGGGCTCAGGCATTCCACCACCAGGCGGTGCGCCTGCTAGCAGACTCGCTCGTCCCCCAAGCCGTCAGACGAGTGTTGGTAACGGTCTCTCAATCCAAGGTGCAGCGAGTGCTGCAGGCACTCGAGGCGGTCTCAACTCTGCTTTGCCACGTGGTGGCAGAGGTGGCAGAGGTGGTAGCGGCATTGGCCGAGGCGGACCCGCCAACGCTGGCCTGAAGCGTGGTCATGATGGTGCTGAGCCGACTGGCGACCCTAAGCGACCTCGTGGAGGAGGATCGGCGGGCGGTAGCTAGGAGCATTGGTATCACCGACATTATTCTCCGCCGCGTCGCTGAGGAATCGATGAGGTGATTGAGAGTATGGGGTCATTAGATCGGTGGCGTAATGGGATTGATGAATGGCTATACTGCATCGCAAGGAGAGACGGTGGCGTAATGGGACGGAAGTATGGCTACAATCATTGCATCGCGAAGAGAAAAACGCGCAAAAATGGAAGGGAGCAAAGCATGAACATCGTTATACTTGGTATTAGCGTGTACAAAATATATATTACAAATGCTCTTTTCATGGCAGCTATTTTCTCGTCCTTGCATGTTCGTTCCAAGATTTTGTGACTTCACTTTTGCCTTCACTTGTGACTTCCTTTATGACTTCACCTGCACTCGTTGCTACCATCAGCTAACTCGCGCAATGGTGTCCATTCTCAATTCAGCAGATTCGTATTGAACTGCTCAGTACCGAATTCTTTCTCGAACCATGCTTTGAGGTCATCCTCTTTAGGTGCATTTTGCTGCTCTCCCATGATCGGAGCCGGAAGGAACTCGTTCTCTTGCACCGCAGCTTCATCCGAAATTTCTGCCGTTGAGGTCGTGCGCGGCTTCTTGACGGACCGGAAGAGACTTCCCGTATCATCGAGTTTGTGCTTTGAAGCACCTGGTACGTCGAGGCTATCTGTACTATCTCCGGCTATGAAGATGCTCTTCTGCTGCTGAGGAGGATCAGGGTTCATGGAACTGATGTCGTGTTCGAGGGATGACAATGGGGACATTCCGCTTTGGTAGTCGTCGACGAAGGGTAGCGGTTCGAGTAGAGCTTCCTCGTCGACTTCGTCGTCGAGCATTTCTTCGTCTTGGTCAGCGGGTGGATTGGTATCTAGGAGCTCAGAGTCGGTAGGGAAGTCCTCTGAGCCTAGACCGGCCAGGCCGAATTCGTCATGCTCGTCGGTGTTCTTGAACTTCGTCGGCTTGGAGTTGCCTAGAAGTGGCAGGTTGGGCGTGGATGTCTTGATGCTATCGTGTAGCTTGGTAATGTTGCGGGCTTCCTTAGAGGCATCGAATTTGCGAGCTGCAGTGGCTGGGTTGGTCTCGGGCTTCTTCTTCGTCAATTCGAGCTGAGTCTGTCGTGGATCCGGTGTCGCTACTGCCTTCTTCTGTTCTTTTGGCTTTGGTGGCTTCGGTGGCTTTTCGAGGCCGTTGGCACAACAGTCATGCTTGCAGGTCTTCTTACACTTGTGATTGCAGGCCCATCTACCATTCGGGAGCTGTCGTGGCTCTTGGTTTTCCTCCGATGCTTTTGGCTGTGATGCTTTAGCCTTTGCTTTGGTCTTCAGAGGCATGCCGTTGTCATCGAAATCATCGATGTTGATGAAGTCGTTGCCTCCCACTCCAGCCAAATCCTCGTCATCAAGACCAGCATCGCCGAATTCGTCTTCCGCTGTTGCTTTGGCCGAGTTGGAGGCAGCAAGTCGACGCTTCGATGTGTTTGAAGCATTTGCCTTTGGTAGCATCTTGGCCTTTGTCTCTTCAACCATCTTCGGGGTGGGGAAAGAGAATGCTGGTATCTCAGGCTTGAGGGTAGCAGTCTGCTGCGTCCCTGCAATGTCATCACACATCAGGAAGGCACGAATAACTTGGTCGGGAGATGTCAAAGCAGCGCTGAACAGCATATCCAATCCCTTCTCCATCTTCTTGGCGCTGATGCGAGCAAAATGCATCTTCCGTCCGTCAGATGTGTCGGCGAGTAGCATGATGTAGATCGGTCGGTGCTGGAACGTATGTGGTGCTTTCTCGTTGAGGAATCCGATCTCGGCTTTGACTTTGACAGTGACATGCTCACCTTTCTTCACGATCGGCTCTCCCATAGCCTTGAGAGAGACGCGAAGTCGGGGGAAGGCTCTCGCCCGCTCTTGAACTTGTGCTCCGAATGGTGGATTGCGACTAAGTATGTGCTCGATGCGATATGATTCAGTGTTTTCGAGATCCCCAATCGACCTGATCCCAGCTGCAACGAACTTACGAACAGCCACAAGTCCAATGGAGTCCAGCTGCTTCATGTGAAGGGGTGAATCGTCCCAAACTTGGCCGCCGATAGAACGTGCCAACATCAGTGCATTTCGAGCGCTGACTGCATCGTCAAGATAGAGCTGGCAATCTATGATGCACCGAATGAGCCGATGAGCATGCTGCCAGATAATTGCCTTGCTCGTCCTGTACTCCATGGTGTGCTTGTTGTCTTCGGTCGGCAACTCAACAGCTCCAAGAACAGACTGTATCACCAAAGACACCTTGTGAGCCGCAAGATCGAGTTTGCCAGGGATGGGAAACTTGATACTGCTGTTCTTGTTCAGTTCATTGTATGGAGGCTTTTCGCCAGCGCGGAACCTGACCTCTTTGAACTCGGCAGCTTGTGCCAATGTCGAAAGGATCTCAGATAGCTTCGCCTTGGGAGGAAGAGCGAGTAAGACCTTCATGGTCTCGAACTGGATGTAGTATCGTGACATGGAGTCGCCGAATTCCGTGCACTGGTACTTGATGTTGCCAGAGATCAAGTCATTCTCTTCGAGCTGTGCGATTCCTCGGCGGCATATCTTCTCCAGGCGTTCATCAATGTTACTACCTCTTGCATCTCCTTCAATCTTGTAATGCTCCGGGTTGTCCTTGAGGCGGACGCAAAGAAACGTGCCTGCGAGCCACTTCTTTGCTGAAGATAGATTATGGACTGTTCCCAGCCCAATTTCAGCATTGAGATGCTCGATCAAATTCGTGTGCAAGCAGCTCTCCAGGACCTCTGAGCCAGAGATCATCTTTTCGTACGTTGAGACTTTAGCCAGCCGGGTCATGATTACTGCGACGGCACTGTCATCGAACTGAGGTCTACCAGCCCGGCCAAGCATTTGCATAACTTCAAGGTCGGAGTACTCTTTGACACCACTGGCTTGAGTATATGTCACCGTATTCTTGATGATGACCATGTGGCAAGGAAGGTTCACACCAACTGCGAGCGTCGAAGTGCAGCAGATAACGCCAATCTCGCCGCCAAGGTAACCTTTCTCCACTGCGGTGCGATCTTCCAACGAGATACCCGCATGATGAAACGCAACGCCAGATGCCACTGTTTCGCGAAGGTCCTTGTCGACGATAGGCAGACGTTCTCTCGGAGAGTTCCAATAGCGATCTTTCGGGCCCTTGTCACGCCACCATGTGGCAAGGAGCTTTGCAGTGTCGACACAAGATTTCCGGGTAAAGCAGAACACCATGAGCGGCTTGCGCATTGAGTATTTGGAAATGATGTCAGGTAGCTTGCCATCAAGCACTTTCTCGAACGCAAAGTCGTTCACATTCGCATTGTAGCCACAGACATGCTTTTGCAGCCTGACCGGTCTAAACTCCTCTCCAAATTTCTCCCGTGGCGCTGGTATACCTGGGTTCATCGCATCCTTACCAAGCCAGGTAGCTATATCCTGTGAGTTTGGGACCGTTGCGCTCAGAGCGACGAATCGCACATCAGAGCCGATAGATTTCATTCGGGAAACAACAGCTTCGAGAGTCGGTCCGCGATCCTCTTTCAAGATGTGCACTTCATCGATGAGGAAAAGTTTCACCATCTGCATCAACCTCTGGTGATCTTTCCACTTGCGAGTCATGCTGTCCCACTTTTCGGGAGTGGTGATGATGATACTGGCGTGCTGGACATTCCGAAGCTGGGCGTTGTCGGTGTCGCCTGTGAGCTCCGCACACTGCAAATCCAAAGGACCGAACTTGGCTTGCCAGTCTCGTTGGCGCTCCGCACACAGTGACTTGGTTGGAGCTTGGTAAACAATTTTGAAGCTGCCATTGCTATAGCCGTTGATCAAGCGACAGATCGCGAGCTCTAAGATCGCGGTCTTGCCACTTCCAGTGGGAGAAGAGAGCACGAAGTTGTCGTTCGTGCCATAAATTACTGGAAAGCATTTCGATTGGACAGCATTAAGCAGCGGGAATGGGAAAATGGCTCGGAAGCGGTCGGGCAGCTGACGTGTGGAGATGAGATTGATGCCCTGCACAACTGAAAGCTGGCCGCTTGTGTTGCGAGTGACCGAAGCTTGGGTAGGACCTGTGCGTAAGGAAGGACGATGATGGTCCACAGGTTCGGTATCCTCGATATCATGCTCGTCACGCTGAAGCAAGCCGCGATGTCTGGACTGATGGTCGATATCATAAGATCTATTCCGACTGCTCTCGGGTTTGACTGGCGCCGGATGTTGCTGACTTGTGCGGTAAGACGGGCTCGACGGTTGTCCAGGACGCTGAGGCGAAGTCGACTGATCGAAGTACGCATACTGCGACAAGTCTAGATGCTGAGAAGAGGGCCGGCTTCGCATGCCATTTGAAGCAGAGTTATATGGATCGTACTCTTCACGTGCCTGCCTTGGCGGTAAGGACAGCCTCGCGTGTCCGAGTGTGGCCTGACCATGCCTTGAGTCACGATCTGGCTGCCACAAGAGTCGTTCATCTGTCAGATATTAGCTGGAAGCTCCATTGGAGTGTCATACGCGTGAAGACTTTGCCATGCTCACCGAAAGAATCGAGCTGCGTCGGCTGATCGACGAAGTCATCCTGTGGTTCGCCGTACCCGGAATTGTAGCGATTGAAGTATTGCTGTTCGTAGATCTCATCGCTGGGATCCTGTGTACTGCTCCCAAACAGCGTAGGACGTCCAGGTGTAGGGCGATCATCGCGTGCACCACGCTCCAGCATGTCCAGCTGGTCGAAGATGCGCTGGTCCGTCATCGCTAGTGCCGCCGAGCCTGACCTGTACGAGAAAGTCAAGATGCCGCACAAATGCAGGTGTGTGAAAGCAAGACTGTATGTGGTTAGAAGTGAGCTTTTCACGCGTCAGACGGCGAGGAAAGAACGCGCTTCGACGTGCCTTCCCACCTACCCTGATCTGACGCGACAGCAGGAAGCTACTAGGAAAGCATGACATCCATAAAATGCTGCATAACACTCACGAGCGATCCAAGACGCCTTGGCTATGCGCCCTCCGATTCTTGTGCGTTGCCATTTCCTTTTTCCCTTCCCATTCCATGCCGTGCCATGCGGGTCTGATCTCCCAGGCGGGTATCCCAACGCCATAAACCACCTCATTCATTGCATTCATATCATGAATCTACGTTCCGTGCTCTTTGCCCTGACGTGTCTTCTTTCACTGACAGGTGTACCAGGCCGGCTGGTTGACAATGCTTCTTTCGTAGGGTCTCGTAAAGGCGACTTGGCTGCTGGTGTTGAAATAGCTTCCAAGTCGAAATAGGAGCGCGAATCCTCGCGTTTCTCATACTGCGTCACGCTAATAGGAGGCGGACGCGTCTTTTTGTCATCCTCGGTGGAGTTGTATAGGAATGCGGCAAACAAAGTCGCGCCAGTGCCCAAAATGTGCTGTTCGGTCGTTAGAACGCGTACGCAGAGTCAAGCTGTCGACACTTACCAGCAAACTGCTGTCAAAATCCATGAATATCGCGCTCACCAAGAAAGTGATGACTGTCGACGCGCTGCAGGCGAGGCTCTTCATCATGCTATCAGAGTAGCTGATGGCCAGCGCTACAAGGATTCCACCAATGGCTTGCAAGAAGACCACGAGCCAAACAATCCAGTTGTATCCAGTGAAGAAACCAGTCTTCTCCAAATGCTCGCCGTCTGTGAAAAGTACGCCAAGGAACAGCACCGGCCAGAGAGTGTAGAAGGAGAGCTGGACATTGCGTACCCAGACTGATGTCCGTGACTCTCCTCTGGTCCGCAAAATCTTCTCGAAATATACTCCTGCAACTCCAGAGAGAACGCAAGCAACTACAGCCGCAGCAAGGCCAATCGTCACGTTCACCCGCGGGTTTGCTGCTAAGCGGTCTTCGTCAATGCCCTCGTATGTCGCAGAGCGTTTGTTCAGCTGCCCAGCAGCTTGGTTTCCTTCATCTTCCATTTCCCAAATGCTGCGAGGTGAGTTGAAGGATACCCCGTCCCGCAAATCCTTGATCGACAGCACTCTGCCTTGCTGTGCGACTGAAGACATCTGGACAATGGCAATGCCAAAAGCCATTAGCCCCAAGCTCATCCATTTTCGTCCATTCAGCGTCCTGCCCAAGAAGAAGATGCCAAACATGGCTGTGCTGACGATCTTCAGTTGGTACGTCACTGCGAAAGTTGCAGCATCGAGATTGCTCGCGGCGGTGTATTGTAAAGTATTCTGTAGCGCATATATCATGGCTGGAATAGCCAGCTTCCAGCTGTCCCCCGTAAACACTGCTCTTGAAAGGGCGCTCGAGATTTCTCCTACTGTTGAAGTATCGGGTGTCTGTGGACTGGTCGCGATCTCGTAGAGGGCCATAGATAGGAAGAAGGAAAATTTGATGATCTCAGAAAGGAAGACGGCCGTCGATGCGAAGTACCGGTCTCCGTATACGAGTGGCATTGTCCGCGAATACCGCATGAGCAGAACCAGCGCCGCATTTTGGAAGACAAGCTGTCATATCGTCAGTATATCACCAAGGAGCCGCGAACACCTCCACGTACAGCAACCAACGTAAGATGCTTTATAGGTATGCCTGCCACCTGGCGGCGTGTAGACTCGACAGCCATTCTGGTAGGAGAGGAAATTGTCTCTGGGTAGAAGATGCTATGGCGGTTCCACTCCCATCAGGACCGAGGTGAAAATGCTGACTTCTTCGTGATCCGGAACACCACCGCCTATATGGAAAAGTAGCTTGTAGAAAAGAGTGTCGTCTGACCAAAGTCTAGTGGCTGTAATATCTGTGCAGGTGACCAGCTTGAGCCTGAAAGTCACCTAAGATCTTGTGGAGTACACTTTTAGCTTAGCCACACCGACATGTGCATCCGCCTCGCATCAACGGCATCGGCAAGCGATCAACAGGGACAGGCAGGCTGCTGCACATCAAATGTCATCGAATCGCCGGGGACAGCACTTGGCAAACCGTGGTCGTGGTTTTTGACGACATCATCACTTCTTACTCCCTCCTTGGCTGCTCACGTCCATCTGTACAGCCTCTTCCCTTCCCAACTGCTTGATGTCACTTGGGATCTGAGCTACGCGTGGCAGCGCTTGTCACCAAACGGATACGACTGGATCTGAGCACCGTCTTACCCCATGGCGGAGGGCATCGGTGGCATTGGCTCCTCCACGCCGCCGGTCGTGCCGTGGACCGATGTTGATGCCTCATGAACGGATGGCGGGTAAAAGCCCACGACTAAATCGCGTTAGGATTGAAACACTTATGCTGGCATTCAAGGCACTGGAACGACGTGGCATGAGCGATTTCCAGTGCAGCTGTTTCTGCCCTGTCAACGGACCAGTCACAGCGGTGTACAGGCTGAGTTTTCTTCTTGACAGCAATCAAAGGATTCCTTGACTTTGGACGAAGTCCGTACATCTCCGCCAAGACTGAGCGCTTCCTTCTAATTGTTATCTTTCGCTGCATTCCATCTGCTTAGGAAAAGGCTTGACCTTCATCAAGCTCCAAGATGGCGTCGCTCCCGCATCGTGGCAGCAGTTCTCATGACGGCGGTCCAAAAACTCGTCGTTTCTCGACAAACAGACCTCCAACTGAACAAGGTACGTTGCCAAGTCTCCAAGACCGTGAATCCGGAAAGCATGAACACAAGCCTAGGCGATGAAAAGTGCCATTGGCGGACGAGGACGACAGCGACGACAACACTCCGCAATCTGCACGTCAGCCAGCGTTCTCGGTAGCGAAGCTGCCTCAACCTGGTGCGGAACTGGCGTCCTAAAATTCTCGGCCAAAAATTGCCGTCGGTTCAGAGCACAACAGCATCCGGCCTCATCCTAGGCTATACGATGGAAGAGGCTGGAGTTTTCAGAACCGCCGCAAAACAAGTGCTCTGGGTCCCCACAATGAGTCATGTCTATGCAGCAGAGACCATGTCGACCGAAGTGCGAGTCTAGTATCTTTGTACATTGTTTCCAAGTCCGAAAAAGTTTCAACACCAAGCAGCCTTAGTTGACGCCAAGAATGGAGATCCACGGCATTTGAGACCCATCAGGCTACGTCGGCTCTCTGGACATCTGCGTTGCACGACTTGAACTACTACTACTACTACTCGAGGCGCAATGCACGAAATACTGACTTGCATCGGCAGAGATCAACTCCGCGATCCATTTGCAATTTCGCGAAGCTCACGAGGGACACAAGCCGCACGCAGGCCTTGATCCATCTCGAGCTTCGACTGGAGTAGTTTGGACTACTGAGCGAGCCTACGAGTACGGCTTCGCAGACGAACCAGAAAAATGGGCGAACCTGGGACAGGGTGCGCCTGAAGTCGATGATGGTAAGATGTTTGTTGTGAGGAAAGGACATCAACTAATCGATGACCAGACATTCAAGGTTGCTTTCCAAGGCCACAGACTGTGGACATCTCTATGACTGGTCGCGAATATGGTAAACACTCCCGCAAATGCTACCAAGGATGCGCTAATATTCGAAGGCCCGACTGCTGGTATCAAGAAGCTCAGAGCGGCTGTAGCCAATCTCTACAATGAGCATCACCGTCAAGGCAAGGACAGCAAGTACACCTGGGAGAATGTTTGCATCGTTCCAGGAGGACGAGCTGGCCTCATTCGTATCGCCGCCATCCTCGGCAATGCCTACCTTGGCTTCTTCATCCCTGACTACACGGCCTACAACGAGATGTTGTCGCTCTTCAAGAACTTCGCTGTAATTCCAATCCCACTCAACAAGAGCGACGGGTACCAGATCCACCCCGAGAAGATCGAAGACGAGATCTCCCGCGGCACCTCAGTCATTCTCACCTCCAACCCACGCAACCCTACTGGGAAAATGGTTAGCTCGACCGAGCTCGAGGAGATCCAGGACTGCTGTCGTGACCGCGCCACCCTCATCATGGACGAATTCTACAGCGGCTACAATTACACCACCGACTGCGACGGCACAGTCATCAGCGCAGCCGACAACATCGATGATGTCGACGACGATGGCGTTCTCATCATCGACGGCCTGACCAAGCGTTTCCGCCTTCCCGGCTGGCGTGTCGCCTGGATCCTAGGTCCAAAGGAATTCGTCAAAGCCCTCGGCTCCTGCGGCAGCTACCTCGACGGCGGCACCAACGTCCCATTCCAAGAAGCCGCCGTCTCGATGCTCGAACCCGCAAACGTCCGCAAAGAAATGGCCGCTTTGCAATCCCATTTCCGCGACAAGCGCGACTACGTCCTCGGCCGTCTCGAGAAAATGGGTTTCAAATTGGGATATAAACCAGACAGTACATTCTATATCTGGCTCAATCTCGAACACTTGCCCTCGGGAATCAATGATGGGCTCAACTTCTTCCAAGCTTGCCTCAAAGAGAAAGTCATCGTCGTCCCGGGTATCTTTTTCGATTTGAACCCTGCGAAACGTCGGGATTTGTTTGATAGTCCTTGCCATCATTTTGTTAGGGTTAGTTATGGGCCTACGATGGATGTGCTTGAGAAGGGTATGGATGGGTTTGAGAGGATTCTGAAGAAGTTTGGGTGTCATCCTGAGGAGGAGAAGTAAGCGAGCAAGAGTTAGAATGTTTGAAGGATCAAATCCGGTCTCCGATGATATGATACGGCTGAGTAGACGACAAATCTAGAAACATAAGTTATGGTATGTAGAACTAAACACGACGTTCTTTTTGGGGGCTACTTACCAGCATACCAATTTGGAACCGCGGAGCGACCTATCAGTCCTTGGCATGTCGAGTTAAATTGACCCGCGACCTGGCAAGAGCAGTCCAGAGCAGTCATTCACCTATCACAATCGTTTCCCATCCAGCTGCGACCCAACAAGTCTTGGCGTGACCGCTCGCACCAGTCACCGAGAGGTCGCGCGGATACTGTACCAGTCATTCGTGACGTTGAGCGGTCACATGCGATGCGAGGGCTTCAAGAGCTTCGCCTGAGAGAGAAATGCTGGAAGTTCGAGAACACCTGAGCAGTTCCGTTCGCGGAAGAGCCCGGCTGCGACCTATTAACTCTTCCAAAGTTGGCATGACGGTTTATTTTGAGACGTGACCTGGCAAAGAGGTCGCAACTATCATCGACACCGTTTGGAATCCAGCTGCGACCTATCATGTCTTAGCGTGACTCCTTAACTTCTTCAGCTAAAGATCTGAAAAGACTAAGGTGTTATTCTTGCAAATTTTGAACACCAATTGGAAAGGTCGATTGGAAAGGTCGATAGGGTAATGGAAGAGTCGAAAGAGCAACATTGGTGTGGATGGGCGAAGAGTGAGGCGTGGTATTGAGGAGTCGAGAGGTTAGTAGAGAGGTCGCATCGGTATTAGAGAGGTCGTGTCGGTAGTGGAGAGGTCATACCGGTAGTGGAGAGGTCGTACCGGTAGTGGAGAGGTCGTACCGGTAGTGGAGAGGTGTGGAAATGCGGACGACAATTCAGCGGCGACCTTGGCATGACGATTCTGAGTGAGACGTGACCCAGCCAGAGAGGTCGCTGAGAGGTCGCGCGGATAATTGACCAGTTATTGGTGAGGCGGATCAGTTGCTTATGATGTCCATTGGTCGGCGGGAAATGTCTATGGTAAATGTGTCAAAAGATACTCGACATCTAAAAAGTCATCTGAGCAATACAATTCTTTCTCCTATTGATGCGATGAACTTTTGGTTCCATGCCGTTGGGCATGTGCTTGATGCTATATAATAATTATGCAGACATTACATTCTTTTGGGTATCATCATCACGAGAGCCAGCCGGCCGACCAATCCAAGAATTCCAGATCTTGATAAGAACTCCGAGCCAAGATCAAAACCTTCCACGTATCTACAGTACTCCTTCGATATGCAGTTCTTTTCGTTAAAGCATGATCGCCATTCCTAGGATCGTACTGGCCAGTACGATGCCTATCGATCCAAAGCCCCATCCCAGACCCAGGGTAGGAGCATGTTTGTTTGCAGAACCAGAAGGAGTGGGTGTTCCTGTTGCGGTATACACGCCGGTAAGTGCTGATGTTGCCCCTCCGGAGTTGGAACCCATGGTGCCGCTCGAGGTCGTCATGGGATTTCCAGGCACGCCAGCTTGGACAGTTGTACTGGGCAAAGAGATGCTAGATGTGTCCTGATAGTATATGCCGTATGAGACGAGGCCCTTGCCCTCTTCCATGGCCTTAGTGTCGTCTTGAGAGCAAGAGTTTTGCCAATTCCTGACCCAGCATGTGGAATCGGGTTGCGGAGGTGCCTTTTGAGTATATGTAGAGTTGGCAGGTCCGCTAGAGATGAAAGTCGAGAGGTCGATGTCTGTGCCGGTGGAAAGGTCGTTACCCAATATCACACGGGCGAAAATTTGGAAGGCGGTTTCCGGTTGGTAGTATGGGACGAAGTGGCCAGCGTTGTAGACTCGGCTGAAGCTAAGATTACCGTATTGGCGAACAGCGCCGCCAACATATGAGTCGTTCACGACGATCTCTGCGAAACCCGCTTGCGCGAAGCCGGAAGCATAGCTTGGTGGTGTGGCAGCACCAGTTGTCGATACGCCAGTGGCGGCAGGAAAAGACGGCAGTGCGTTCGCAACGGCAAATGCAACGGCTTGGCCTCCGTACCAGTTGCAGATGAAGTCAGCATCGCCATAGATCAGTGCCACGCGAATGCCCATCTTCAGCAAGTCGGCCAGATCCTGCACGCCACCGCCTCGGATAGTGTCGCCTGTCGAAATAAAGCCTTCCTGGACGTACCTATTGCTTTCAGTGTAATTGATGGGTGATCCAATTGACTCGAGGACCGACTCGTAGTTGAGATACTCCTGGTAGGCAGCAGAGGGGTCCGGGCTTGGTAGTGTCTGCCGGATATCATAGTAATTGTAGCCAGCTCCGAGGGCAAGAGCTGTGAGATTGTTGCAAGTGTATTGAGCACTCTCGCACAAGTCGTTGATTCGCTCGTCGTCGCCGTAGAGGTTTGAGGTGACGGCAAGAGCAGCGCGACAGGACTGGATGGCCGGCAGACATTGGTTGGTGTAATTGTTGATGGCGTTCAGTTGTGTGGTCTGGTCAATGAGCTGGATCTTGTACGTGTTGTTGTACGCGAAAGACGGGTAGTAGGAGTCTTGGATCAGGTCGTCGACTAGACCGTTGATGATGCTGACAGACTGCAGTTTGATGGCCAGAGTGTCATTAGCCGGAAGCAGGCCGTTCGCGAGAGCTTCGTTCTGGTCCTCGAAGTAAGAAGAGAAGACCGGCGCGTATTTGCCACCATAAGATTCCGTACAGAAGTGAATCCCGGCTGGCTCAGCGGACGAATTCGGAGTGGTCACATTGGGCCTGGTTGCCGGATTGTATTGGCTGAAAGTCGAAAGCCATGTCTGCAAGAAGTGCCATGTTGCAGCTGCAGCAATTTCGGTCGTGTTCGCAGTCGTCGCGTGCGGATTTTGCGCATTCTCGTTGGCAGTGCCGAAGGTGCCATTGAGATACATGAACCCCGGCAGCTCTTTGCTTGGCGGTGTAGGAGGTTCATAGACTTCATTTGCGAACAGATCCAGCGAGGCATTCGTTGCCAAGTCGTACGAAAATCCGACCTGGTTTGGTTGGTCGATGAAAAGAATATTTGAGGCCCGATCAAAGCCAAACGGTCGCATCTGTGTGCCATATGTACCGTCTGCCATTTGCACCACTTCGCAGGGCCCAGCCTCGTTGAACAGACCGAACATGCTGCTCGAGCCGGGACCTCCATTCAACCATATTGTCAGCGGCGCAGTTTCTGGTGTCTGCCTTGCTTCTATAAACCAGAAGAAGGTATTGATTGAGTAGTTCTGTTGTATAGGAGCGAGCGTGTACGGAGGTATGCCAATGTATCCCGTATACTGTTTCTGCGTCGAGAAGGCCGTCGTACAGGTGCCATTGGTGGGCTGTTTGTATGCGACTGTGACATTGGGGTCTATGGGTGACCTAAGGATGTTCTGATACGACGGAGGCGGAGGATATTGCGCATGCGCCGACGAAGCAAAGGCGACAATGCTGGCCAGGAGTGCCGGCGGCAGCGAGAAGAGCTGTGCGGAGGTCAGCGATCCCCATCTGACCATACTGCTGCCATGTGCTGGCCGTGGTGCTGATGCTGGTCGCGCTCGTGGCAGGCTGCGCCAGTGTTGCGAAGAGTCACTCGTTACTCACATTCATGGCAAGTCGTCTTCTGCCTCGATAGCTCCCACCAAAAATAGCAGCGCCCGTGGAGACTACGATCTCATGTCCAGATCCCCGGGTGGTCGCTGGGTGTAAAGAGCGACATAGAAAGATGAGCGAGCGTGGAAGGCGCAAATGCGACGAGAATTGTGCCCTCAACAATGCGGCGACGAGGACGAGGCTGAACTTGCTGCAAGTAGACAGAGCACAGCACAATCCGATCTCGCGATGGATCCCTTGAAACTCTCGGGACGCGTGGCGCTCCCCGCAAAAGAGGCTTCACCGAGCCGGCACTGGTTCATGCAGGTACATCGAACTTGTCGCAATCAGGGCAATGCCACAAGAAACAAGGCAACACACTCTCGACGAAGCTATAACACCTATAACACCCACGAGTATACGTTCTACAATCTGGAGTGGCCCGTTGACTACCCGGAGCTGTTGAAGAGACGACTGAAGGCGACACAGAGATGCAGTCACACGTTGCCATGCACAATCTCCGCTTTGTGCTAGCCACGAGTCAAGCCAAAGCATTGCTCGACACATCACCCGATCATCCAGAGAGAGGAGATGCAGACGCGTCAATATATCTCCAAGTCGCGCAAATGCCGTGGCCAAGTTTTGAGTGATGGCAAACGGCAACGCACAGCATGCCGACGCCATCACAGATCTTGCCGTTCGTCACACGTGGCTGGGGCGGCATGTATCGTTATATTTCATCAACCGCCTCAATGATACGTATATGGACTGAGAAGACGTCTGCAATTTGGCGTGCCGCAGTATTACGTGAGAGCCAATAGCTATTGCTCGAATGAGGAACAGTTGCGAAGAACGAATCCGAGGTATTCTTACATTACTTTGATGACTTGGAATGGGAGGACAGGATATAGAGAGGTGACAAGACTTTTCTTTGACTTCTTAAATGCTAATTGAGAGTAGAGTAAGAAAGCATTCACCTTACTTACCTACGATGTGCCCAGCACATCTACTCGACCTTACTTTACTTTGACAACGCGGGAACTGGCCTGATCGGCTCTGGACATGTGCCCACCAGCCTCTCTGGATCCCAAGTTTCTACTTTAGTAGAGTAACCTCTGGTTCGGAAAATGCCAGTCTTGATTGGTCGAAGTGGTATCTCGTTCTCTGGCGTTTGTTGCTGCTTGCGTTTTCGAAGAGCCGGAGCTACGACGAACGCAATGAGGAGCACAACGATGATAATTGCGAGGGCTGAGCCGAGAGCTATACCCATGGTCTGGTTGGAATCTGCTGCTGATGTAGCGCCCATTTTGATGTCTTGGATCTTTTGACTTACAAGTAGTCAATGTTGGTGAGCTTTTCTCCAGGAAGAAGCTGCTTGATGTTTCTCGTGAGTCTTGACCTCTCAGACAGGCAGTGGAAGAGGTTGAGTACTTATGTTCGAGGACTTGCTCAAAGGAATTGCGGTCTCTTTATGAGTGATGCTAAAATCGGCATTGTGCAAGGACAAAGAAGAACAAAGAAGCTTGTCACAGTACGAGTCTCTCTTACTGGCGACAACAGCTTTGTCTGAGATCCAATTGACGCGGCTGGCGGGCGATTCAGGACTCGTCGAATTGCAAGACACGTGACTTCACTGATCTGGTCTCATAGTAAGTCGCCTGAATGTCTTGCACTGCTACAGCTCGCAAGGTGACCTGGCAAGCCGTCATTTATCATCAGACTTTCCAGCTCTGTCGAATTTCGTCGTCACTGCCGCCAACATGTCCGCGAACAAGTTCACTCTCGTCACATACGACTGCCTCCACTTCAAGATAGTACACACAGGTGCTCACGGCAACTATGTAGAGGACAGTAGTCCGGGAGCGCTTTGGAAGGGGCCAGTTTCATCACACAAACATTTCAAGCACAACTGCCGAAGGCCAGGTTGCCGATTCCTAAGACCTGAAGAATACATTTCTCGCATCAAAGACGCCAACGAAGACATACATTCATACTTCGAAATGTCCGTGGATGAATACCTGGAATATGGACGAAGGTACCATGCCATCTCTCCAAAGGTCCGCGCAGACAGGAGAATGGCAGGCCTGGGCCTACTGCACCAACAATATTCGATCGAGACTCGGCACTGGGAGAGGGATCCTTTCTTCGATGATTGGTATCATTCTGTGTGGCGCATCATTTGCGTGGAAGGAATAGAGACATACAGGCTGGGACTCGGTGAATATGTGTACATGGTCAACGAATGCCGCGCAATCATGGGCAAAGTTGAACGCGATTTAAAGCAGCTTGAAAGAGAGCTTACTGTGCTGGAGCAGAATCTATGGATCGAGGATGAAGAAGAAGGAGAAGAAGAGGGAGGAGAAGAACAAGAAGGAGAAGAAGAACAGGAACCTAAGGACTGCAGTAACCACGCCTTTCATCCGATGGAGCTCTTCGCCAATGTTGTACGCGAGAAATGGGAGAAGAGGGTGAACGGTCTTCGGGAAGCTTTTGCATTCTGAGCAAATGGAAGCATCCTTCCGACCACAATCGTCTGGAGCCTACATCCCCCTCCATTTCTCGATTCACTTCAACAACCCAGCCAAAGCATCATACCCAATCCCCTTCCAATAACTAAACCTATCACTCGTACTCACAACTTTTCCCACAAGTCTAGAATCCCGATTAACAGTCAAAATATCCACCCCCTTATAACTCACTACCGTCCCCCCTGCGACTCCCCTACTCAGCGTCAGCATCCCCTCACCCACATCGCTCATATAAATACTCACACCCTCGGATCCCCTCCCGGTTTCTTCGCAACACCACTATACCTCCACCTCACCACAACACTCTCACACCCTACCACAAGATCCAAGACCACATATCGATCGTTTGTTGTACTGACGTATTTCGGATTGACAGGTGCGCTACTAGCGACTTGGTCTCGATGCGTAAAAAGTGGTTTTGGGCCTTGGAGGGTACAGTTGTATAACGTGCCTTCGCAGATTACTGCGTCTTCATCGTACCATTCGAAGCGTTTGGGGTCGTAGGTAGTCTTCACGAGGGCGGCATTGGTTTGGCGTCCCGTGGAGTCGGTGCTGAGGGAGGAGAGGTGGTTAGAAGCGAGACTTGTGGCTTCGGATTTGGAGAGGCATTGAGAGGTTGTGAAGGGGAGGAGGGCGAGGGAGGTAAGGTAGAATATGATGCGGGTGGGTGTCATTTTGAGTGGGGAGGAGGAAGAGATGGATGGTCAAGACATACTTGGGATGCCTTATAGGTGATATGCGGCAGGTGGTTTGATCACTTTTGTAGGTTGACTTCAGAAGCCATGGGGTGTTTCTAGGGGTTCAGGCTATACATAAAAAGCTTTGACGTCGCTATTGCCCTTCTCGGTAAGTGGGATTGCAATGGCTTTGTTTAGAGTCAACTCACGATCTTGGAAACGTTTACTGGGCCTGGATTTGATGTAGCGGGCCTCGTGGTGGCCACTGTACTGAGATGAAGTCCCTTGAATTAATCCTGCATGTGGATGAAGTAGATGCATGGGAATTTGCATGTCATTTTTCAGAGATGTCTAGAGCTTGCTTATTAGCCAAGCCCTTGCAGTTACCAGCTACTCTTGTCAATGTAATGTTGGTCTCATCCAACATCGATGTGAGCTTTGCAATGGTGTTCTTACTGAGTCAACTGCTGTAAGTGACTTTGAGAAAGTCACTTTGACGGATACGATAGGTTCATCTCGCCATCCGAGCAAGTTCAAACTGACATAGATTGTGTATAAGGCGTTTGGTCATGGCATTTGTGCAGAGGCAAGGTTGTACGAGTAAGCCGGTGCATTGTCCACAATAGTCAGCAGGACCGGAGGATTTCTTCCACAATGAGTTGTGGCCAGGGGTTGGGATTTCCCCAAAGCAGCAGTGAGAGTTTATAGACAACCGAAGCGGAACTCTTATAGTACTGAAGTGGAACAGTAGTGGTGAGATTTGCAAAGTCACAACGTCACACCTTCACAATCGTTTCCATATCTGGTATATCTACGATTCTCTCTTGATCTCCTTGGCCTCCTCCTTTTTGTCGAAGGGCAGCAGCGTCGATTCGTACGGCCGTACGTATGGGATGATTCCAGTGAGGGCGTAGTGGCCCTCACGCATGGCCAGTTCATGTCTGTAAAGTGTTAGCTCCGAGAACAATTCAAGACAATGCAGCTGTATGTAACTCACGCTCGTTGACATTGCTCCTGGTAATCGGAGAGAACCTGCATCGTCTTCTCTCGTGAGGCATGACGGCAAGCCGCCGCTTCTCTCTTGATCTCTTCCAGGCACCGCTGGGCCACGATCAGCTCCGGCACCTTGCCAGAACCCCATTCGTACAGGTCCCGGTAGATGTGCGCTTCTGAGAACGCCAGGATGGAGTGATTAGCGCGAGCAACCGCGCAAAACTGCTCGGCCTCGGGTGAAGATGGTACAGGCGAGACTGGATGCGGGCGAGCTCACCCAGGTCGAGAGAATAGCCGCTATGAATCTCATCGAGGTACCAGTTTATATCCAGTAGCATGGTCTTGCCGCCTTCCCAGAAGGCCTTGTGGTCTGGTCCGAGGACTGGGAGAGCTTGGAGCGCGTGTGAGGCCGCTGGTACTTCGTAGCCATACATCATCGCGCTTTGCTTGTCTTCGAAATCGACGGCGCAGTAGTATTCGAAGCGATCGAAGAGCTGATTGTATTTATACACTGGCGCGAGCATCGACTCTTGCTCGTACGCCTCACCATTCTCGATGATTCGATATATGTCCTGGCGACGGAGCTCTCTCTCGGCGTATGCTGCCATGGCCTTCTCCCTGAAGGTGATGGAGGCGAAGTCTTGGGTTTCAAGAGGAGGGGCGCGAAACTGCTCAAGGTCCCAGTCGAGTTTCTGGATCTCGTCGACTCGTACCATGATGCTGCTTACGAAAAGTTCTTCAGGGTCGGGGAAGTTGGTCTCGTAATCGACTTTCAAGGTGGTGGAGTATGTCGATGCTTGTGCTGGTGTAGTTCTCTGGCTGGATTCGTCTTGGCCGCTCTCTTCTTGCTCAGTGCCCTCGATTTGCTGGTTATCATCATCTCGGTCCGGGTTCTCGACCTCGCGATTCGCCGCATTGTCGTCAAACATTATAGTGTTTGCGGGATCCATGTCATAATCCATTTCGGCATCATTTCCCACCTCCTCGTCGCTGCTCTCGCCCGATGCTTGGTCAATCTCGCGCAGGCCTTCAATCTCGTCACTGTTCAATGGTGCTTCTTCGGTACCATCAATGCTCGTCTGTACGGCATCGGTCATCTCGACATCAGCAATACAGGGCTCGTCCGGGTTGTAGCTGCCATCCGCGTCTCTATCTGATTCCTCGCGCTCTGTTGTCTCAGGGCTTGTTGATTCGCCACTGGTCGTCTCGTCACCACTCGCCCCATCTCGGTTTGCTTGGATGTAGTCAAGGAAAGTCTGTATGGTCTGCAAAATGCCCTCTTCTGCATCGATGCTCGTCTGGATTCTCTCATCCGGCGCCTCTTGATAGTCGAGTCGCAGATTGTCAAGCCGCTCTCGATGGATATCCTGCCATTTGGTCATATAGGCGTCCAGTTCGTCACCGTGCAAGCGCTTGGCATATGCATCATCGTACTCCTCCAATGACTCGGACGGAGAGCCCGCCGCCGCGGCAAGGCCACCTCCGAGCTTTGGTGCTCTGGTCTTGCCATTGAGTTCGACATTGGCTGCAAGGATTGTCAGTATACGGCAGAGCGAGTAAAGGTCCAAAGTGATTACCTGGCGGTGCACTAGGTGACGAAGCGTCGCGCGGTCGTTCAGAAATGCTGCTGCGACGGTGCGATATGCTGCGGGCATTCAAGCCCTCGGACAATGGACGATTGCCAGCGTGGCGACGATGCGCAGGCCTCTGCAAAACCATGGTGAGGGTGAGCAGCTGAGTTGCTCGATCACCTATGGACGGTAGCGGTGATGAAGAGGCGACTGATGAGTATCATGGTGACCAAACTCAAATTGTGGTGCGAAGCGAAGCCGTTTGCAATCCCTGCAGCAGCTGCATGAGATGTCTTGGCGCATGTGAAAGTGAAGTGAAGTTTCGGCGCAACTTCGCCAGCGGCCCGTCCGCGCAGCACCCCGCTGCGGCATATAAAAGCTTTCCCTCCGCTCCATCTTCTTCTTCTTCCTTTCCTCAAACTCGAGGCTGCTATGATCTTGCCGCTTGGGACGACCACATCGTGGTACCTCCAACCGGAGTGGTGTGCGCAGTGGCGGCGTGGTCTTCGTGACACGATACTACCTAACACATTGCTTTGCCGCGTTGGGTCCAATCCCCAGCAACGCTGCCTGTCTCGCTGATCAGCTGGCAATCGTCGTCCGTGGAGGAATGGCGGCGGTTGTGCAGGACTGAAACGGAACCCGGGGTCTGGCAGCAGCTCGAAGTAGCTAGAATAGTTAGAATTCCTGGTAGGCGTGCTGAGGTCTCATACAGGTTCCCCATCATCATCTCCGACACATCCGCCTGGTCTACGCCTTGCTCCGAAAGCGCCTTGTCTGCCTGGTTTGAACCGTGATCCCCCTGCCCATCCCCCTCCCCTGCGCCTCGTTGTGAAGTCTCTTTTGTCTTTCGTAGCTTGTGACCAAGGTAGGCCCATCGATTCCCAGCTGCTTGCTGGTCGTCGGAGGGCTGACCTTTATCTTCGTGAACATCGAGCTTCGACATCATGACAGCGAGGCACGTTCCTTCCTCATCCCACTCCCACTCGCCGACTCTCATCCAAGCCAAAGCCATATTTCTTCCAGACCTTCTGCACTCCAGCCTGAGAGTGCATGAGCACCAGACCTCTGAGGCTGGGCTGACCCCAACACCGTTATTAAGCGCATCCATTTGTGCCGAATCAAAATAAGGACCTCACGGAAACTCCGGACTTCAAACTCATCTTGCTTTTCCTGACACATTGCCAGAACTCGAGCCCTCGGCGTCTACGTCGGACTTCAAATTCATCTTGCCGTACTTGACAAACCACCACTACTTGAGCTCTTGGCGGCGAACACGGTCTTTAATTTCATCCTGCTCTTCTCCACACACGACAGCTACTCGAGCCCGCCGCATCGAAGTCCGACAACTACCATGGACACTCCAACGGACGCACCAGTTCAGAAGTACTCGAAGCGCAAATATCCAGGGAACCAATATCGACGCGTTCGCAAAGCCATATCTCGCCGCCTGAAGTATCGTGAGCGAGCACTACCCGCCCCAGTCTTTCGCGCACCACTAACCCACCGTGGCAGAGAACCGGCCCGGCATACCACTACCTGGCCCTGATCCCGCCCTCCAAAACACCAAGCGTCCAAAGCGGGTCCTTCTCAACCGCTGGGAGAAGTCAGTATACCCTTCCGCAACACCACATTAACAATCCATGCTAAAATTCATCTTACCTAGATACAAGCGCATCACAGTCGACCTGAACGACATCCATGCCATCATTGCCGCCATCCAGAAACTGGAAGAAGATATCGAGTCTCTACGCGAAGATCCTGCGCACTACCAACCAGAAATCAGCTACCACTACAAGATGTCCTGCCGACTGGAAGGCGCTGAGAAGCAGCTTGCAGAGTTGCTCGAGATCAAGGCAAACATCAAGCAAGCTCAGATGGGCTTGCTATTGCCAGAGAGTGTCGAGAAGATCAAGAAGTCCATGGTGTCGGGTTCGCAGTGAGAAGCCAGAGTTTTGGGACTCTCATCTGGCGCGTCGCTTGTGTGGTCACCTCGGTCGTCTCTCAAACTGCGATACGCGGCCACGCTGACCATATAGCATCTTTGGTGTCGTAATTTGGCGCGTCGGCGGAGATAGCATAGCAGCAGAATGTGATATCTACAGAGTGACCATCAGCCACTGCATCCTCACAACGTTCTAGACACGCTTCCACCACATTCTGTGCGGCGTGCTCTTCATACCTGAGATATTCTTTGCCATGGAAGATCTTGAGATCGAGTCAGAAACTCCCATTATCCCATCTTCTCGTGTCAAGGCAACCGAGGATACTGGCAGAAGTTTAGGATGTCGGCGGCTGGAACTTCATAGGAACACAGCGTTGCTTCCTTCTCGCCCTCGATCTATCAATCCTCATCTTACTCACACAGGCGTCTATGCAGATGCATGTCAACCTGCCGCGCGACTAATGTCCCGCCCTGCATGTGGTTGTGAAAGCAAGAGGACGTTCGCATGTGAAAACAGGTTCTCCCCATGTCAAGGAAAGAGCGAATCGGATCCGCCACCGAGAGAGCTGTCTCAACAGCACCCCAACTCACACATTGCCTGGGATCTTCTGTCATCCAGCGTCACCAACCCAGCATTCCTCGTTTCATACCAATAAGACTTCAGCGATTATTCGTGAAGCTCCGATGCACAAGTGCGACACAGATGTCGCATTAGTGCGGCAGTTGCACGATATGGCACTGTAGAGACGTTGTGTCGGTGCTGCAACATATGGAGTTATTATTCATTCCCAACCCCCAACGTATTGTTCCCGGCTCGGCACCCACGCACGCATTGAGGCAGACTGCATACTGGGGCGGTTCCATGGTCCGATCTCGAGCTGAGCAGGAATTGCACGCAGTCCGCAGACATCATCCTGGAACTCGCGTGTGCACTGACTGGCGAGCTGCTTGACCTCTCTTTCCCCCATTCCTGATCATGTCGCTGCCAAAGCAATAACAACGCCTCGCTGTCCACTGTTGTTCTTGCCATCAGCTGGCCTACTCACACTCACACTCACGTCAACAGGTAAGCAAAGCAATCAGCACTTCCACATGCTACGCCTTCCACGCATTCTATCAACCTCGCCGACTATCTCACCCAAGCTACCTGTACCCCTCCTAAGTTCAACAACAAGCGAAAGAGTGTAGCAGATATCACAGACCACTAGGAATCTCGCAAACTTTCTGCGAACACAGCATACTCCTCAGCGGCGGGCGACCTAGCTAACATGCCATCTGTGACCAAGCGAATCGCATCACAGTTCCAGAAATCTGCTCCACCCTCGATCGATACCGTTCTCGACGCCGCTCCACCTCAAGTGACACAGCAATTAGAGGCCCTAGCTTCTGCACGACCGACCGGCCTCTCGAAGAAACCTTCTTGGATCGGACCTCTACCTGCCACTCCTGGTTCAGCCTCAGCCATGAAGATTCCTATCACCATCGAATATGGCGCTCCGGGGCTACAGCCACCAGTCTACATTGGTACAAGTCTCAGCGACCCGCAATGGGAGCCTATGGAGATGGATGTCTCGCAAGATGAACGAGGAGGATACAAGTTCTCCAAGACGTATTCTGTTCAAGAAGGTGAATATCAATACAAACTCCGACTTGGGCCTGGCGACTGGTGGGTATGTGACGACACGCAGCCGCAGGTCGATGATGGTATGGGTAACAAGAACAATCAAGTGGTGGTCAAAGCTGAGCACAAGTCTCCTGTGCGTGTCATTGAGCCACCTGCGAAGGACCCGGCACACGATAGAATCGACTCAGTTCACGACGCGCCGCTCATGGCCCATGAAAACCATGGTCGAGCAGAGAGGCCAGATGTGCTAAAGGCTAATGACCACCATCTCTCGCTTCCCGCTGACGAACATCATGCTGCTCCGGTCATGGGCCACGAACAGCTGGCGCCACCTGTAGACGAATCCGACGAGGAAGATGAAGACGAGCCTGAAAGCCCGCCTCTTCTGCGACATGAGTCTGTCGCGCCTTCCTCACACGAGCAGTCTCACTCGCCTCTCTTCCGCCACGAAAGCATAGCAATCGACGACAAGCAGGATGATGAGGTTCTTAACCAGATTTCGCCCCTCCTAAGCGGTCGCAAAGGTAGCAACTACTCTATTCCTGAGGAGGCAGACCCCGCCGACTTGTCTCTGGAACAGTTCCCGACCGACCACGGAGCGATCATGGACCACATTGAACGTGCAAAGCAGTCGTTACCGGAGGATGAGGTATCTGATGTCACCAGCAGTCCGTCGACATCTCCACGCGAGACTGCAGCTGCCAGACCATCACCTTCTCTGCCCAGTGTGCAGGAAGACGAGGAGGAGAAAGATGATGAAACATCCAACGCAGATATTCCTCGTGTGCAAATATCAGAACCCCAGGATCGACCAGCTGCTCCGATTACACCTCCGATGACGCCTACGAAGGAGACGCAGGCGGAAGAGGGTGAAGAGAAGAACATGGTCCAGGACGTCGTCGACAAAGCCAAGAGTATTCCTGGTGATGTGGCAGATCAAACTCCCCAAACGAGCCTTAGCACAATGTAAGTACACTGCTCCAAAGCTCGGCGTAAGTGACGCTGACCATGAGCAGTTTCGTTGGAATTGGCTTTGCGATTGCGGTCGCCCTGACTGCCATAGGCATTTGGTACCTTAAGAAGAATAACGTCGAAGTTGTCGATGCATGAGCTATGATGTAGTTTGATTGGACGTGCATATGGAATTTGGAGTTTCGAAAAAGATCGCATTAATGGATGGGTAAGCATTGAAACTGCTACGGGACAACGATGGATGAGCGATGAAATCACGGGCTGGACCTAGTATGGCGTACAGGACAAACAATGGAGCTCGCACTGCGGGTAGTAAAGTCTACATGCAAACCGTTCTTCCAGAGAAAACGTGACTACGTAATTATTCCTATTTCGAGCCGTGGATGATGCCCACCACGTGAACCACATGCGCCACTGAAATAAGCGAAGACTAGCTCTTCATACTAGCGTAAGGGCTTCGAGGTCTCGAGGTATGAGTGATGAAGTAGTCTCGAAGGTACTGCATACTCGTCGACTCACTCAACGAGACTGAAAGATCCCCGCAAAAGCTGAAGATCGTGGCCATCATCCTTGATCCCGGTAGCGTTGCCGCCGCCCATCGAGTTTCACAGCCAAACTCTCACGCTGCCGCCGATATTTAGACGACTTTGACCGCCGCCGCAACCATCACATCGCCGCACCAGACCAGACCAGAGATCCGTGCAACTGCAACAGCAACAGCGCATAGGCACATTCTGAGCTCTGATCACATCCATCGTACACCTGCGACACCTCTGCGCAACTGAGTGGCAGCGGCGATCGCACTGCCGTATATCCAGGAATTGCCGATCGAACCCTTCCAACACCCGAGTATCACAGAAAGCGACGTGCATCGAGTGCTCGAGCATAGAAGAATTCAGCCACACCCAGATTATAGGCGGCGAAGAGACAGCAGCCGTGGCGGAGAGCACACCTGCGCATACGCGGCGCACGCCGTAGGGCATCGGAGGAGAAGGAGAGGAGGAATTTCGTGGACTGCGCACACGCTGGCAAGGCGCATAAGCGCACTGCCTGATCGAATGCGGCCGGCAGTCGCATGATGGATCCGCAGAGCCAGTCGTTCACCCCGTCATTCAGCAGTAACAACGAGAACTGGCGTCTACAGGGCGACCTCAGTCGCATCCAACAGATCCAGGCCGAGCACGCCGAGCGAATAGCGAGACTGGAGCGTAGGCAGGACGACGATGCGCGCATGAAGAGCGTCTGGGGCAATCAATCGCCGTTTCCTAGTGTGTTGAGTGGAACACCGCAGCACGGTATGTATAGGACATCGAAAGTGAGCGGATCTGGCAATTGATGTTGATTGAACAGGTCCCATACACCAGCCACCTACAGATCGATTTGCTGACTTCGACGACGACGCCAATAATCTCATGAGTAGTCTGCACTTGGACGCCGAGAGCGAACCGCGCAGGGGCATGGGATCGACTTCGAGGGCAAACAGTGTCCGCTTTGACGAGTCTGCAAACCAGAACTATGTCTCGCATTCCTCGCGACCTTCTGTAGACTTCTTGTCTCGCACGAGCAGTGGTCTTGGTGGCCTCCGCCTAGACGAGAGGACTTCTTCCCACAAATCCGAGGGTCGGGCTAGCTCTGCGCACTCGATGCGCTCGGCTGCATCAGGACGTGCTAACAGCCTCAACCTGGATACCGCGGCCTTTGGGTTGGGTGACTCTGGCAGATCGTTACTGGATCCTCCCGGACTTGCTCCAGGACTGATGCTTCTGGGTGCAGTTCCAGCAATTATACGATGCTGGATGAATACCAATTTCAAGCATGACGCTCTACTCTATGCAGCCGTCTGCACTGGCTCGTATAGATCATTCCTGGATCTACGATTGATTGAGAAGCTGGGGTTTGAGTCCGCCATCACTACTGAGGACGACGGCACACGTGTGGTTGAACTTCCTGTGTTCTTTCCGGAAGCCGTACCACACCCTGCTTCATCACGATCCAGCAGCCCAGCACCGCAGCTACCATCGCTCACCGTAGAGTTCCGTGTTATCGAGGCAGCAGATTCTGATGAGAATGAAAAAGCTCTTCAAATCTTCCTGGGCAGTGATGTGCTTCGGGCCCACAATGCGGATATCCTCTTCTCATCTAATAGCATGACGATTTACGACAACGAACGGAACAAGCTCAGCATACCCCTATCGAGACCGGAGAACGAGGCATCTTTCAATACCCTATTTGTCGCAAGTGGCAAGGCGCAATCCGCCCCGCGCATGAGTAAAGCTGAGCGACCTTTGAGGGAGCAGCCATATCTGAATGGATTGGGCCAAGCTAGCTCGACGGCTTCAGTGTCCTCCGCAGCAGCAAGTCCTCCGCCTGGCAAATACCGACCTCCTGGCGCAATCGCAGCTGAGGCTGGACATGCAGACTCTGCCAAGCCAGGTGCCGTGGGACCGGACAGCGAGACGCCTTCAAGCCCACCAGCAAGCATTTCACGACCTTCCCTCACGATGCTCAACACCAAGTCCGACAGGTCAGAACGTGAAGAGGCACCAGCCGAATCAGGATCACAGACAACACCACTGCGCTCTGGCAGTAGCCCTGCAATCTGGAGCAATTGGCGTCGGGATGGCGCATCATCAGCGACAGCACAATCTACCGGTCTGGACTGGTCGAGCGCAAGCAAAACTCGAGAAGCATCATATCAGCGTAAAGATACTGGCATCAAGGTCCTCAAGCCCAAGGCTGCTAGCCGGACTTTCTCGTCGAGCGCCACCCCAACTTCAGCCATTTCTAGTCCCGCTGATGGCAAGAGTCGATTCTTCGATGAAGGTCGCAGAAGAAGTGAGCTTGATCCTAAGCCGGCGAATAAAGAGAATGTCGCTACGACAACAGCAGCACAGCCACCTAAGACCAAGTCGAATCCCATTGGTGGTGCTTCTGCTTTCTCTTGGTTGGCGAAGTGATGGCGGGCTGTCATGATTGTTTGGCGTTCTTACTAGTATGCAAGCAAGCAAAGAAGAGATGGTGGAAACTCCGTCTGAACATGTTACTCACCGATGTAGGTAGGTAGACATTGCTACTTATGATAGCGAAACATTCGCATGAAATTGTGCAAAATTGTATCAATGAGTTGCTGCTCTCTTTCTAGGGAGTTCTCATCGGCGAGGACTACGATTCATCGCCCAATTCGAATTTTTGAGACAACCCATACGGGTATACTGGCAATTGCTTTGAAGTTCCAAAGATTCAAGTTCAAATGCCTCGCGGCGTGACTCGGCTTTTGGCACTGCTTCGTTGGCTTTTGCAGTGGCTTTGGAAATCTCTCGAAAAGTGTGCACGGAGTAAGTACAAGACTCCGAGAGAGGAGGCCTTGCGACCGCAGCCACGTGTACTAGACCATGCTGAGCGTTGAGAGCGTTGATTTGGACGTTTCAGAGTATGCGGATTCCACTTTTGAAGCAATTCCCCTCTCGACACTTCACGTTTTCACGTACTCATAGCGAAGACTGCTTGTTCTATGGAGAGCGTATGGGATCGACTATTAGGGAGGTGCTCGAACACTGTGCCCTCTTCTGCTTGCTCTTTACGTATACTGATGGCACGACGCAGTTGTTCGCGAAAAGACTGAATCGTATCTGGGCCTCCGGGCAACGGTAGACTTGGCAAGGCTTCTTCGCTGCCGATGTCCAGGTGCTTGTAGGTCGTGGATTGAAACCGGAAACGCTTTGAGTAGCGCGTGTAGGTAGTCTGGTCGCCATAGTCGTCTGCCTCGCTGTCTGAGTTGTCTTGGTACTCGAAACCATCCATAATCAGGAGTACTGCAAGCTCTTCCTGGATTTCAGCAAGGATGTACTCGTTGTCGCTGTCGCTGTCACTGTCTGAGATCTCTTGAAAGGATGTGTCAGGAGTGGTAGTCGCTTGCTCGGAGCGGATTCCATCCTCGCCTTCATTGTCTGAGATTACGTTACGGTGAGAGCCAAAAAGACAGCAGTTGGGAATCGATGTCCTTAAGGGAGGCGACAGAGTACTTGGTGTACAGAGCTTCCATGGTGGTGGTGGTGGGTGAGACGCTTAGACGCAGAATTCTCAAATGGAATAGTGTCGAGTGCGAGCGAGACGCAAATTGATCAGAGAGTGTATGAAGAACAGAATAGTAACATGTGTCTCTGAATCGATTGAGAGTGTGAGGAGGCATAGACCTGCAATGTCTTGACGCCGTCTGTGTCGACAATAAGTTCGTTAAGGCCAGCTCGATACCTGTTGTCGATACAACTATGAATACTGAGCAGGTGAACTGATCCCTTGCGCTGGCGCTGTTTCAGAAGAGCACCTACATGCTGCTGCTACATCATGATCTCTCTTCACACACCGGAAGCCATCGACTCGCCGGCTGTTCAGAACCCGCCCTTTGCCTCTCCGTGATCCCTCACGCAGCCGAATCCATCACAAATCAAGCACCATTTCTTCTCCTCGCGGTCCTGCTCCCGCTTCATCAACTCCTCAATATTCCTAAATTCAACCGGCTTCGGCGGCTTCGGCTCTTCTACAACATCATCAGTCCCATTCCCATTCACGCTCATCTTCTTGTACTCACCTTTTTCAAAGAACTCCGCTATCTTCCGATCCTCCTCCGTCTGGACTCGAGGCGCAGGTTCCTGTTCGCCTCGTAGGGCAGCCATGTGTGCCATAAATGCTGCATCTTGCGCTCGTTTTTCTTCCGGCCGACTCGAGTTAGCGCGCTGATCTCTGAAGGTGAGGCGGAGTTCTTACGTTTCTTCTCTTTTCTGCGCTTTGCTCTAGCCGCGATGACGGCGGCGTGTCTGGCTTCCTTGGTTCCGAGACGCTTCCATTGGCGATCGCTGAAGGATTTGGGGTTTTCGAAAGGCATGGCGTGTGGCGAGAGGGTTGTGTTGAGGATGAGGAATTTGAATGGGGGCAATGTTGTTGGATGAATTGGTTAGCGCACGGACTTGCGCTTCAGGGTACTTTATTCACGAGAGTCGTGATAAACGACCGAAGCTTTTAGGAATTGATGTTGGGAGTGGAAAGAAAAGGTCGTCTCAGTAACACTTTTATTGCATGTGGTCTGCTTGCTGTTCTGCTACAGACCTTCGCTCTTCAGGGTATCTCAAACAATGCCTTCCAATCAAACGCCAATGCTTGCGACCATGTAGTGATTCGAACATGTAGCCGCAAGCTCTCGTGTAACAATCGCGTGATGCCTTTCTGACACATCTCAACCTTCGCTCATTTTGCAAGAAAGACTGGCGAAGTTGATCTCGTCAATCAATGCCAGATTACATACGCAGACGCATAGCGAAAGTGGCCGGAGGAGCAGATGCAGCCTGCTGGGTGGCAGGGGTCACCGTGGTGGTGGACGCCGTCGTGTTGTTGACGGACGACTCGGTGGTGGGCAACGTCTCCAGAATGCCCGACATCTGCACGGTCGTCTCCTTGGCGAGACGTGGCGCCATCAAGCCGGACGCGTTGGTCTTTGGGCAGAAGACGTCGTGAGTGGTCTTGCGCTTGACGCCCTGTGGCATGGCGGTCTTGCGCATGATGTCCATGCGATACTGCTCATAGCTGGTTCCCTCCTTCTTGCGGAAAGCGCGGGAGGCCGCCTGCTTCGCCATATCGAGCTTGTTGCCGAACTCGAGCTTGAGACCAGTGAGCACGTAATGGAGGGCACAGATCTTATCAGCGTATGCACCGCGATCGATCGAGTCGAGCTGGGTTCGAACGAGAAGAGGACGCCAATCGAGCTTGTCCTCCGTCGCACAGAGCTCGTAGCCAGCCGCAAAGACTACACGCCCAACGACAGCCATGAGTATGACGGGGTCGTCACGAATGTACTTGCAGAGCTGTGGGCTATCCAGGATACGCTGAACGTGCTGAGGTCCCTCGTCACCGTAAAGGAAGACCTCGCCCACGATAATGTCGTCGATGAAGCTGGTATCGTCGACAGAGACGTCAGGCTCTGTACCGTCCACTTCACTTGCCGTTAGCTCACGGTCACGTTATGGTATCGGGGAGCTTACTTGGACAGTCGACACCAGAGGTGGTGTCAGCCGAAAGAGTAGCCAGTGGCTTGGTGCCCTTGACGAGTGAGACAGCGAGCTTCTTCACGTCGCTGCGCTCGGCGAATGGCTCAGCATCAGCCACTGTGAAACATGAGTCAGCTATTGAGCCTAGAGGCAGAGAAATGGTGTCTTGGTCGGGGACATTTCGCACGTACTGTCGGTATCTTGTGAGTCGTGAGACTCGCCGGCATTCTTCGCCTTGAATGCTGGCTCGGTGTTCGCGACTGCGCAGTGTGAGTTAGCTAACGAGCGCGACACCAGCGACATGGAAGCTTACTCGAGGCATCTGAGAGGCTCGACTTATTGGCGAGAGTCGGCGCGGCATTGGCGACGGCCTTCTTCTGCATGCGCTTCTGTGCGCGTGCGGACATGGTGGACGCCATTGTTACTGGCGGGGGTGGGTGGGAAAGGAGAGGAAGAGAGAACGCTGGGTTGGGGTTGGTTGATGGTGTCGGAAAGAGCAACTCGAGGGTGGAGTTGCTGTGGTGTTCGGCGGAGCGTGTTGGTGTTCTGGTCGAAGAGGGGTGGGATGGCCGAGATCTTGTAGCCCGAAGTTGGGCGCTGCGATCAAATGGGGCAGGAGCAGGAAGCACGGACCACTTTTAGCATGTGAGAACACTGGTGGCCAATCAGCGGCAAGCATTTGTGGTTTTGCACTTCACTTTCGCAGTGCGTGACGTTTGGTTGGACGTTCTGCCATTCCCTTCCCTGTCTGGTGCGTCATCTCGAGTGATTGAGCGAGAAGTGGGTCAACCTGCGCGTTGCGCATGGACCAAGAGCCTGCGACAGTCCCCAGGGACATAAGTAGCTCTTTTCTCCCACCGTAGACTTCTTCCTTTTCTCTCCACCCACCTTCCAACTCGCCCATTGGTACCTGGCGGTACCACTACCGTCCGACCGCAGTCCCTCTGAACAGTCGGTAAGAGATTACTGCTTAACTGCAGGCTCTTATCGATGGCTCGATCTCAGCATTTTGTTGAGACAAGGCACGAAGCTGCATGGAGATGATCCAAACGACATTCTCACTACGGCTCCTGTCACCACGCAGGCATGTCCGGGTGAGCTTCAGGTGCCCAAGAATGCTCCACGCTATATGCCTCTTCGGAGGAGGAGTGGCAGCGCTGGCAAATGTCGTGAGGTGACTCAAAGGTACTCGTTGAGAATCAATTCCCCTCGTCTTGCATGGCGAGGCTGATCTCTGAATGCGGAGTATGGTTCTTGAAGACAATGGGTCGAAACGCAAAGCTCGCGAGTCGATTTGGGCTGCGGTTGAACCCAATGCTGTCGAGAGAAGGTGGGCCCTCTTTTTTCACTGTTGTTGGTGCCGTCCGCGTCAACGCAGAGAAGAATTGTCAAAATTATGCCGACCGTCCATACCATACCTCAAGACTCGCAATCCATTGCATCGCCGCCGACTCATCGCTCCCAGATGGAACTGCCGGCGGGCAGCTTCATTCCCTGGTCACCCTCTGCCCACTTCAAGACATATAGGCGCTAGACCGCGAAGCCACTCGACCCTCCCTACACAATTCCCTATCACCAGGATAGGCGCGGATCTGTCGCGGACACGGAAACAGCGAAAGAGGGAGGACTCGAGTTGAAAAGCAGGTAGGGTGCGACAAGGACCATCGTTGCTCACAATTGCTTAGCCTAGCTTGAGCGCTGTTGCAGCAACCTCCTTCTTTACGTTCTCATCCCTCGGCAGATATATCCTTGCAACCCGCAGCAACCTCCTCGCTTCGCTGACATCGTCAAGTTCTTTGTACGCCACAGCAGTGCGGAAGTATATCTTGCCCATTTGATCCGCGGCCGGGAATCCAAGCACGGCCTCGTCTTCGGGCGGAATGCTCTGGTTCGCATCGCCGCCCATCGCTTCTCTCAACATACTAATACTTCTCATGCCCCAGAAGCGACATTGCTCATATTCCCCAAGCTTCAAAAATACCTGGCACGTATTGGCGACGAGATGAACACGCAAAACCAGTCGCTCCGCTTGCCCATTCTTGCCTCTGAATGGCTCTTCTGTGAGCTCACGGCCGAAGAATCTATCAGCATGGATGTGCCGTTTCCGTCCTTTGATAATAACATGCATCGCTCGCCAAGCATCTTTATACAGCTGCAATGCAGCATGATAATTGCCCTTCCCAAGCTCGGCGTTCCCCTCGAACTTGAGTCTCGTCGCCTCACGCAGACAGTGCTCAGGCGTCAAATGCGGCTCCGCCTGGAGCTTCCGCATCTCCTGCTCTATCGAGACGAAAGGTCTGAGCTCACCAGCAACTACCGTACCATTCAGGCCCTTGACGTCGCCGAACGGGAGAAGCATCTTGTTCTGGAGAGCTCGCGGTACTCTCTTCTCCTCCCAATCTTTCGCGTATGGATCTCGAAGCTCCAGCTTCAATCTCAGATGTATATTCAAACTTGGATGTGTAAGATCGGCATAGAACCACATTTTGCAGAATGAAGCCAAGTCATCTAGCAGTATGATGAAGCGTTGAGTATCCCAGTCCATACTGGTATGCTCTGGTGCATCGATAGTAATGTTCAGACTATGCATCTCGAATGCCTTGGCTCTTTCTTTGGTCACTAATATCGGCACGTGGCCTTCCATTGCAACATTTCTTTCGGCTTCTGGCCATGGCGTTTCGATTCGAACGAACGTGTTCAGATCTCGAAAGATTTTGCGCGACTCTACATAGATCTGGCGATTGACCCGGAAGAGCTGGAGAGCTGGAGCGAAGTTGTAGCTGGTATATTCGTCATCGAGATAGATTCGGTTCGCGTCGGGGTTCAGCAAGAGTCGGTATATCTCTTCGCGGATCTCTGGCGGTATGGAGAGAAAGTGGGCTCGTGAAGGCTGTTCCATTTTGCCTGGCCAACTTTCCAATGCAGCAATGCTCAGGCAAGGGAATGTTGCACGACAGAAGAAAGGAACCTGTAAGATGGAAGCCTCGGCCAGGAAGAGAGGGAGAGGGTGGTGGCGATCGGCTCGGTGCCGGGATGCACAATTGATCCGTTGCCGGGGCTTTCTTTCGACCTCACCACTACTACATCTGCCATGCGAAATTGGCCAATCGAGGTCAATGCATACTGGAAGTGAAGAATCAGCAAATTAGCGCTCTCTTTGCTTGCCAATGCGCCGGCTTGAACACGCGGAGCCATTTTGGGCGAAGACAGGTGACGAATGCTACTTTGTCAGAGCTCCCGGTACTCGGCTCCAGCTTCGCCTCTCTTTGTGCCATTTCTGACAATATGTCTTCACTCACCCGCAACTATCACGCCGAGAAGAGGGTGGAGTGGCACTGTCTTTCAATTCTCGCGTATCTACGACACTTACTAGCCTAGCATGCTGGTACAGATCATGATCAACTCATTGTATTCGGACGCTTTTAGAGTCGACCGCCGACGAAGAAGTAGCATCAGATGAGGGGCCTGCTTTTCTGTGTCTGTGTTGAAAGCCAGGATGTTCTTGTTGATTTATTCCTCATCCTTGCTTAGCATCGTCACCTTCAAAGATTTTGTGCTCACACTATGCATGCTCCTCTACCCAGCCCGGTACCAGCGCAACACTCGTTCCGAAACCTGATGAAGTGTAGCCGTATGAACGGACACATCTTGATCTCGGGAAGCCGGTCTCCGTTCACACCTCTTACGCTACGCGATTCTGAAACGTCCGCGTTGCCCACTTATTCCAAGTCACTCTTGATCTTGAAAGCGGAAACAAGACTGCTTTATGTATCCAGACGTCCTCACAACAATGCAGCAACGAAACCATCATGCCTACCACCAACCTTAAAAACATCGCCATCTTCGGCGCCAGCGGCAACCTAGGTATCGAAATCGTCAACTCATTACTCGCCATTGGCAAACACAACATAACAGCAATCACTCGATCAAACTCAAGCTCAACCTTTCCTCCCAGCACAAAAGTCATCAAAGGCGACCTCAACGACCTCAATTTCCTCAGAACCGCCTTCCGTGGTCAACAAGTCGTCATCAACTGCCTGAGTTTCTCAGCCGAGTCCAACATCGACGAGAACATCATCAGCGCCGCAGGTGACGAGAATGTCTCATTCATCATCCCCAACGAGTTCTCTAGCCAGGATCGCCTGAGGAAAGAATATCTTCCAATGATGTGGCAACATAAACTCAGGCTGAGGAAAATGATTGAGGATTTGGGCAAGAGTAAGTGGATCGCGGTTGTTAATGGGACTTGGTATGATTTCGTAAGTTTGGCGCAAAGTATACTTTCTCCTTCACCATGAGCTGAAACTATACCTAGAGCCTCAAACACGGCTACTACCAAATCGACATCCGCACTAAACACGCCAAAATCTGGGGTGACGGTAATACCAAAGCCAACGTCACTACTCTCCCAAAAGTCGGAAAGTCCATCGCAGCTCTACTAAGTCTCCCACCGTCCAGGCTCGAAAGATACGCTTTCAAATCGGTTTATTTCTCCTCGTTCCTCATTTCCCAGCGAGAGATTTTGAACAGTGTCCAGAAAGCCACAGGGACAATTGACAAAGATTGGAAAATCGAAAGCCAAGATGTTCACGAGTTTGTACGAAACGCGAAGGAAACTGTGATGCTGAACCCTGCTGCGCCTGAGATTGCGACTTTGGTGTATGCGGTGCAGTTTTTGCCGAGTGCTAGTGGGGATTATGAGGTGGAACATGGGACGGTGAACGAGGAGTTGGGATTGAAGAGGGAGGACTTTGATGAGGTTACGAAGAGGGTTGTTGACAAGGTTTTGGGGGAGGAGGTGGGTGGGTATGTGAAGTAAGGACAGATTCTTCTGTTCTGACTTCTGAAATTGAGAAGGACAGATTTTGGTGTGGTAATACCAAGTGTCATTGGTTGTACAGGAATCCTGGTGGTCGACTTTTGGCTCTAAAGAATGCTTTACCTGAGCCCAAAAGTAGAAGGCTCATTCATCAGCTCACACTTGTCCGCTCGATCTTTGCGCTTCCTCCATCCTCCAACCCCACACCATCTACCCTTCATCTACTCTCCTCAAGCTCCACCTCATCGCTCGGCAAAGCATAATACCTCATCTCAACATCCACATCCAACTTCTCCTTGCGCCAGTCCTCCCCAATGACCTTCACAACCTTCTCCCTCAAGAAAGCATAAGCAGCATACTGTCTCTCTTCCTCATCCCTAACCACAAACTGGAAGCATTTCAGTCTCAAGCCCTCCAAAGCCTTGATGATTGATAGGTTCTGGACTTCGCGAATGTAGTAAGGCTTCCCATATACATTGTGAAGATGCGGTCTCGCACCTTCCGGGATGATCGGATCATACTCAGCGTACGGTATTCCGTTGTCGTCGGTTTGTTCTCGTGCGGAGCGGATATCTGCGGGATTATGGTAGATATTGTAGGACCAGGAATCTACGTGGTCGGTATCGGATTTCATGAGGTAGGAGAGGAGGATTATGAGTTGGGATTCTGGGACACTCAACTCAATCTTATATCCTGCGCGGTAGAGGTGGCGTTGAATGATATTCATCTTATAAACCGCGAACATTATGTCGTGTTGGATTGGCATTCGGAAATGGTATTCGTCGTAGCCTTCGGCTGGGATTTTGAAGTGTAGGCCATCGTATTCGACTTTTTCGGATTGGGTGCCGAAATGGATTCGGCGCGCGAATTGGGTTGAGGGGCGGATGAGGTATTGGATGATTTCGGAGTCGAGGGATACGTTGAGTGCCTTGTGGACGGCGTCTGAGAAGTGAACTTTGCCAAAGGTGTCGCTGCCGAAGTTTCTGCGGGATTTGAGGAGGGCGGCTTGAAGTCTCTCTTCTTCGCTGCCGACTTCGACTGGAGTGGGTGGTGTTGTGGTTGACATGGTGCTGGATGGTGATGTGGCGGCGTTTCTTGGGTTGGTAGGTGCCGGGATATGGTTAGCGGCGCTGGCTGTTGCTGATGGGGAATGTGCTGTAGCGGATGTTAGTCGAACTCTTCTGTCTCACTTTAAGAAACACATAAAGCTCGCTTGAAGGTCGGAAGCTTACGAGTGCTGTTTTCCGAGATCTTGCGCGCTTTCGCGGGCGGTCCAGATTCTTCCATGGTGCGCGATCTGCAACAAACTCTCGAAGGTGTTGAATGATAGACCTGTTTATGTCCGAATCAACTCGTCAATGTCAATGAATGTTGTTTGAAGATGGAATGCTGCAGACGCGCGACTTGAGTCTTGTGTGAAGCGCACAGAAGTCGTGGTGCACGGCCTGCATGTGCGTTGACAAGTGATGCTTAAGCTTGTGAAGCTGAAAATTGGAAAGTGAAGGATTTCACGTCAACGGATGGCGCGCGTCTTCGTCGAATACAGGGTGAACGATGCTTCACAGTATCGTGGTCAATCATTTGTGTTACAGAACTTATCTCCATCCCCAACGCCATGCTATACATACACTGAACTGATAGTCCCGATGACTTTCCAAGTACCAGCATCCGACTCCCGGGTATTAAGATCAGGTATCAAGGAAGGATTTCGAGTCGCGGCATCGCTACTCTGCTGCATCTGTGATACATCCATGGCTGGCATCCTTGACGTTTCTAGCATATTTGAACAGCGTGCCCTTCTGGTATTTGAGTGGTGGTGCCTTGAACTCGGCCTTTCGCCTTTGTAGCTCTTCGGGGGTGGTGTCGATAATGTCGATGACTCGATTATCTGCATCGATGGTGATGGTGTCACCGTCTCTGACAAGACCAATTGGGCCTCCAGCTTGAGCTTCGGGAGTAACGTGACCGATGAGGAAACCGTGAGAGCCACCAGAGAATCGTCCATCAGTGATGAGTGCGACGTCGTTTCCAAGGCCGGCGCCCATGATGGCGGAAGAAGGTTTCAACATTTCTGGCATGCCTGGACCACCCTTTGGACCTTCATATCTGATGATCACGACAGTCTTCTCGCCCTTCTTGAGCTCACCTCGCTCCAGAGCCTCGATAAAGAGATCTTCCGCATCGAAGCACTTGGCCTTACCAGTGAAGACAGTTCCCTCCTTACCAGTGATCTTTCCAACGGCGCCCTCGGGAGCCAACGAGCCACGAAGGATGCAAATATGACCAGTCTTCTTGATTGGGTTGCTGAGTGGTCGAATGATCTCCTGGTCGGCTGGGAAGTCTGGTGCGTTCTCGTAATTCTGCTTGATGGTCTTGCCGGTAGCGGTGATACGGCTTCCGTCGATGAGACCCTCCTTGAGCATGAATTTAATTAAGCTGGGGGCACCACCAATGTCGTACAGGTCCTGGAAGACGTACTTTCCGGAAGGCTTGAGATCCGCCAGGAATGGTGTTCGATCGGTGACTTTTTGGACTAGATAGGCAGAAATATTAGCAACTGTACCAGTATCAAAGTTCCAAGATTATGTCGCGCTTCTAGACAGGCTCGCCGGCTTCCGATCAAGCCAGCGAGCAGCGTCGCACACGCGTTTCATTACTTACAATCGTCAATGGTTAACTCGACGCCTACACTGTGAGCGATAGCGATCAAATGGAGAACAGCATTAGTCGAGCCACCGGTAATGTTAATCAAGACCATAGCATCCTCAAGCGCTAGTCGTGTGATGATATCGCTGGGTCGAATGTCTTCCTTGAGGAGGTTCTTGATAGCTGGACCCGCTGCCATACATTCAAGCTGCTTCGCTTTACTTGCCGCGGGATTAGTCGAAGATCCGGGAAGAGTCATGCCAATCAGCTCGATGACAGAAGCCATGGTGTTTGCAGTATACATGCCACCACATGCACCACAGCTCGGAATAGCATGTCGCACAATGTCTTGTCTTTCTACTTCGCTGATCTCTCCGCTCAGGAAGGCTCCGTATGACTGAAATGCGGTAACGATATCGAGCTTGTCATTCCGAGGTTCTTTTCCGCAGCCAGGTGCAATGGTACCTCCGTACACCATCAAGCTAGGTCTGTTCACACGTCCCATTGCCATGATGACACCAGGCATGTTCTTGTCGCAACCGGGTATACTGATGTTGGAGTCATACCATTGACCGCCCATCATTGTTTCGATGGAGTCTGCGATCAAATCTCTGCTTTGCAGGGAGTATCTCATACCGCTTGTACCCATGCTGATGGCGTCGCTGACACCAATTGTGTTGAACTGCATGGCTTGGAGTCCAGCTTTATTAACACTTTCACTGACCTTGTGATTAAGGTCCATGAGGTGCATATTGCATGGGTTACCACTGAACCAGACGGATGACACACCGACTTGAGCCTTGTTCATGTCGGCCTCTTTCATGCCAGTAGCGTACAACATTGCCTGAGAAGCGCCCTGCGACTTGGGCTGTGTGATATGCCGCGATACTTTGTTGAGACCTTGGGCATCATCGTCGACGGGCGTGGCGCGCATGCGGCGAGTGGTCTGGGAGAGGGAGCGTCTGTGGTTTGAATTGTCAGTATACAAATCTCCTCGCCAGCCATTGAAGAGCCAAAATGGTCGTACATGGAATGCCATTGGGCTCTCGAGCACCACGCTGGCCGCGCAGCCTGAGCGCTTCTCTGCAGAGCAAACATGGCGATTTGATGTGCAATGTGAATGTCAAAACACGGAGCGATGCATTCAAATGTCGGATTTCTTATGCGGGAGACCGATAGCGGAGGTAATTGCTTAGGCCCGGTCTGCAATTGGTTGGCCTTGTCAAATCCCTGCTTGAACCTTGACTCACATTTTGATTCACACATGGCATTCCCGAAGCTCCGCAATGAGAAGACCGAGAGGACGGAACCTCACCTCCTTTCACTCCATCCTATCCTATCTACCATGACGACCCACGCAAACGTATTGCAGACCGCACAGAGTGCATCCGCATAGCAAATGCTCAAGAGGATGAGCATGCAACTCTCCAGTGCAACATGGTCGTAGTGACGTTCAGTATCCACTGAGGCGTTCAGTGGGAAAGAGCCAGCCATGGCATTTCGATCGCCATACACCATCAGGCCTCGACAGTGGTGCATCGTACGGAAGTCGAGGCTGCATTGAGTCGCGCCAATATGGTTTACATCATCACAGACTCATCGATCTTTCACCGGCCACAAAACCGCCAAGGTAGGAGGTATCAGCTCGCATTTCTGCCCTGATATCCTCGGATAGATTCGCGAGATGTCAGAGCGAAGGATTCAAGGGCTGTCACCTCAACCACTTCCTCTCGAGACTTCCATTCTCACAGCATAAAGTCACTGAGAAGTTGAGTACCACAGTTTCACTTTTGTTAGCCATGGCATCGACTATGGCCGCCTATTCCGTGCACGTACTGCCGAAAAGTCTTAGCACTATTCTGCAGAAGAAACTTGCCAATTTGAGCAAAGAAGCAGTTTGGGCAATCGAAGGCGAGCGACTGTACACTTACGCACCTCACTTACCTGATCCGGGCGATTTGGATTCATTCATGTGGCAGATGACACCACTGCACTCTACCAATGTCTGGATCTGTGTGGCACCGGATCCGGTCGACGGCGACGCGACGCTCGAGCATGGCGAGTGGGTGGGCTTGTGTGCTGGACAGGGGCCGATGTCTTGGGAGAAATACAATGTCTGCTCGGAGCTCGCGACCAACACTTATGGCGACGATGTTTTCCAAGCATTCTGGACTGGTGACTGGCTATACATGCAGCCGGGGCATCGCAATTCTGAGACGCTGGAGACCATGGTCGGCTCCTCGCAGCAATTCCGTATCGCCGAGAGCATCAAAGCCATGGACCGTTTCGTTCTCAAGAAGACGCCAAAGAAACTTGTCATCCGTACCCAACACATTGCGAACCATGGCACTTTGGGACATGATTGGCAGACGAGACAGCTTGGAAGCAGACCTGTGAAAGATGTGAGCATTGCTGACTGGTTTGCCATGGATGGCTTGGAGACTGAAGGTACCAAGAGGCTCACAGAACCAATGGGCACGTTGTTCGAGGAAGTTTACGAGATCGACATCTCACGGAAACTATACAAGGCCAACCTCTGAACAACTCAGGAGTTCTATCGCCTTTTAGCAGCTACCCTGCTCTATCAATTACACTCATTACTAATAATGGGTTTTCTCACTCTATGCAGCTCTATCCAGTGCCTGACTTTGGCACATCTGATAATAACGACCTCTTTGCGCCATCAGCACTTCATGACTGCCGGCTTCCACGATTTTTCCTGCCTCGAACACGAATATCTGATCGGCGTCTCGGATAGTACTGAGACGATGAGCAACAGCTATAGTTGTCCGACTGCCTTGCTTTGCAGCATCAGCAAGAGCAGCTTGTACCACTTTTTCGCTCTCGGTGTCAAGGGCCGAGGTTGCCTCGTCCAAGAGCATGATCTGAGGATTACGAATGATGGCACGAGCAATAGCAATTCGCTGCTTCTGCCCTCCCGAAAGCTGAGAGCCACGAAGGCCGACATCTGTGTTCAGGCCATCTGGCAGCGATGAGACGAAAGTCCAGATGTTTGCTTGGGTGCAAGCTTCCTGGATCTGCTCTTCGGCGGCTTCTGCACCCGAGTCTGCCAATCCAAGAGCGACATTATCACGGATCGTGCCCTGATACAGGATTGGCTCTTGCTGAACGAGCCCGATACGTAGACGATGAGCTCTCGTTGTGCTGTCCAAGATCGATGCACTGTCGATTTTGATTTCACCAGACGTCGGTTCGTAGAACCTGGACAGCAATGAAACCATTGTGGTCTTGCCACAGCCAGATGGTCCGACGAAAGCAGCGAAGGATCCTGCCGGAATGGAGACATCGACACCCTTCAGTATTCTCGCCGCCGGTCTAGATGGATATGCGAAGCTCAAGGACTCGTAATCGACTGCCGCAGGGGAATCCTTCTCGTCGTCTCTTGGAGCCGGCGGTGGGTTTCCATCAACGACTGGAGCCGCGCTGCGCTGCAAGCTGAACATCAGGTTTGCTGCAGATTTTGCTTTCGATATACTGGTAGTGTATTGAAAGAACATCGCCGCAGCCTCACCGCCGAAGAGGACACTGATGAACACCTGGAAGAATTGTGTCGAAGTGTATTCGCCTTCCGAGACTAGCTTCCCGCCATACCAAAATCCGAGTGCCATGGCGAGGAACGAAATGGATTGTGACAGTGCGTACCACAATGTCGTCCAGACTAAAGCCTTCGCTGACTTGGTCGCCACGTCGGAGAGTCTTTCTGCGTAGCGGCCCAGGACGGACCGCTCAAGTGTCAAGGAGTTGACTGTACGGATCGCTGATATAGCTTCGGCCGCTACAGCTGCACTGCTCGCAAATCTCTCTGATGTCGCCGCATCGAGTCTTCCTTCCAGTCGGATTCGCAGATAGCCACTGAATACCAGGGGCGGCAAAGCTCCAAAGACGCAGACGAGTCCAAGTTTCCAGCCCACCGCAATACCAAAGATGGAGCTCGACAGTAATATGACAATGTTCATGAGAATCAAGAAAACATTCATTCCAAGAAGCTCCTGAAGATTGGTCGCAGCGCTGCTTAATTTGGCGGTCAGACCTCCACTCTCGTTCTGTGGTTGGTTGAAGAAGTCCATATCCTGATACATCGCGGATCGAAAGAGGCGGAGACGGTAGCAGCGAGTCAATGACTGCGATACAGTCACCGAGAACCATCCCATGATGAAATAGAGCACGAAGGAGGCTAGTGCAATGACGAAGAACATCAATGCCCAAAAGTCGCCGTCGGATATCGCCTGCGGTCCTGTTTCCTGGAAGACTTCGAAGGTCCGGGCGAAGATGTATGCTTGCGCTGGATATATTCCGCCTAAAATGGGTCAGCTTCAATATTCATACCACGGCTGGCCATGTCATCATACCTGCACCCGCACTTGCCAAAGCCACGACGAAGAAACTTGGCCAGAGCTGCTTTTGCTCTCGCATCAATATCCACAAGCTCTTTATCAAGCTGTAGTCTGTCTTGGTCGAGAGCTGTTCTGCTCGCCCACCTTCCAGATCGGACGGCGCAACAGTGCTTTTGGTCCTCTGTGCCGAAATCAGCTCTTCCGGCTTCTCCTCCTTTTCGTCGTCACTGGATTCACCATCGCTGCTCTTGCTTCCTTCGAGATCCTGAGCTTGCACAAGTCGAGCGTATGCGCCCTTTGACGCGAGTAGTTCTCGATGCGTGCCTTGCTCGATCACAGCACCTTTCCTCATTACAGCAATCGAGTCCGCATTTTGAACGGTGGAAAGTTTGTGCGCAATGGTGATTGTCGTGCGGTTCCTTGACACATTGTCAAGAGCTTGCTGTACGATGGCTTCTGCTCTCGGGTCTAGAGCACTTGTTGCCTCGTCCATGATGAGAACCGCCGGATTGGAAATGATGCTTCGAGCGATGGCGATCCGTTGTTTCTGGCCCCCGGACAACATTCGAGCTCGTTCGCCCACGGGGGTGTCGTAGCCGTTGGGCAGCTTCTGAATGAAATCGTGCGAGAATGAATCAATGCAGGCTTGCTCGACTAGCTTCGTTTTCTCCCCCGGAGAGCTATGCTCGTGTTCGGTGCCTACGAGACCGTACTCGACGTTCTCAAAGACGGTACCACTGAATAGTACTGGCTCTTGCTGAATAAGGCGTACGTTGGTCCGCAACCATCGTACATTCAGGTCTTGGAGATTAACGCCATCCATAATAATGTCGCCGGCAGTCTGCTCATACCAGCGCTCCAGGAGTCCAACGATCGTGCTCTTGCCACTACCAGATTCTCCGACCAACGCCGTCGTTTTGCCAGCCGGAATATGCAGATCCAGCCCTTGAAGCACAGGATTATCCGGCCTGGACGGGTAAGCAAAATGCACCTTCCTCAGCATAATCTCCCCAGTACAGTGCTCTGGTCTCTGGCCTTCCTCCGACAAAGCATCAATGTTCGACTGTCTATCGATCGTCTGGAACAATTCTCCGCAGGCCGAGATCGCTTTTGACAAAGTCAAAAGCTGAGGCGCAATCTGCGTCAACGTCGTCGCAGCCAAAACAACCGCAAATATCACCGTCACAACTTTTCCCGCCTGTTCGATCTCTCCAGACTGGTACATCCTTATACCTTTCCAGAACGCCAACGCATACCCACTATAAACGCAAAAGAACTCAGTCGAATACATGATCCCAATATTCGGTCTCTTCTTCATCCCTTCTTTCTGTGCATCCTCAAGCAACCCATCATATCTCTCCGCCATCGTCGGATGTAACCAGAACGAATGAACATTCGCAATACTAGAAAAGACTTCTTCGGCCATAAGTCCAGCTCTGGAATAAATGCTAAGAAGTTTCTCCTCATTCTTCGCATCAATCGCAACCGTGATCCCAGTAATGATCAAAATCGCTGGAACAATCGATAAAGTTATCAAAGTCAACTTCCATTGCGAAATGAACGCGACGATAAAAACCGCAACAAAAGTACTCAGACTTTGAATCGTTAATGTTAATTTCTCCCCGATCCCGGATTGAACTAGATTACTCGTCGTAGTAACTTTGACTGCCGGACTTCCTGCCTCTTTCGAATCAAAATAACTCACTTCCTGCCTCAACAAACTCTTCATAAAATGGATTCTCAACGCCTTCGTCGTACGTATCGCTGAGATTGAGATACATATTGTATGGATGTAGGTTAGGATCAGTTTTGCGATGAAGAGGTAGATGAAGTAGAGTGATAGGCGGGAGACTTCGGACATGTATTTTTGGTTCGAGATTTCTTGACGACTGAAGCGTGTGAAGGTTGTGACGAATTGGCCGAAGAGGATTTCCATTATTGGGAGGGGGATTCCGGCTGCTATGGCGGAGGTGAAGGCGAAGGTGTTGAGGATCCAGGATTGGAGGTCGGCGTAGGAGAAGACGCGCTGTTGGAAGGGAAGAGGTTAGCACGCTTCCCATAGACAAAATTGATCACTTTCCGCGGTGGAAGACCATAACGAACTGTCCGTTGGACAATCGTGGTTCACTCACCAGGTAGTTGGAGCTGACTGATCCCGGCCTCGATTTTGCCTTGTTAGGCCGCTTGCCTGTGGAAGGCATGTTGACTTTCGCGCGGTTTGCACGGTCGTTGACTTTTGCGTGGTATCTGGGTTGCTTGTAGCCATCGTGAAACCCATGTCTATGCCTCTATATACATTCAAAATGCCAATGTCGTTGTTTGCCTGATGAGAGCTTTGATCTTTGTCGGGGCGCGCGGACAGCGACGAGGCTGAAATGTTTCCTGCTCTGCCATTGGCTGTTTCTCACCAGTCTTGGCATGAGTCCGAGGGAATCCGCGGGATCCGAAAGCCATCCATCCTCTGTTCCTTCCACAACATCGAAAACGTCGGCCAAGAGATCGTATGATGGCAGTGCCTTGAGGATGCTTCGAAATACATGACATACGATAGAAGTTCGGCAGATTGATGCTGTGAAAGAATACGAAAGCAGAGACACGATTTCGCATCACAACAGAATACCCTTGCAAGCTCACGATAGCATGGCATCTGAAGATTCATCAAACGAAGGCAGTCGGCTAAAAGCAAGCGTCTTAGCCCCTCGTGCTGTGGGTACTTTGCGTGCTACCTCGCCGTTGCGTGGTGAGGACATGGTAAAGTGGCTGACAAAGGCGTTAGTGTGATGGTTGCCGTACCCGGAAAGTGCGCTGCGACAGAAAGCCACCATGTTCACATTGCCGCACAGCTGGCCTAAGTGAGAGAACCTCTTTAGCCGACAAAGCTTCTGATTGTTGACCCTGCTGCCAGTATGCCGTACTACTCAGCGTCCGAAAGAGGAGCGATCCCGAGTCACTATCTCCAAGCAATAGTATGTATGCCGTGGCCTACTTCGTGAGTCTAGAAGCTAAGCTTTATTGTAGCGAAACCAAGATCGACACCATCGAGAGTCGACTTGCCAGTATCGAGACACTGCTTCGGGAAGCGAATCGTAACAGGTCTTCATCTGCCTTTGGTACACCAAGCTCAAAAGCTTTCACCACCCCATCGGACTCACTTGACAAGCCTGGTGACTCGCACGATATCGATGATGACGAGCCGGTCGTCGACGGACTTGCCTTCACGGGACAGCAACGAGACACCCTGGTAGCGCAAGACGTGCTGGAGCAAACTATTACTAGCAGTAACGAGCTCATGTCGGACCCACAGTTGAACGCTGCACTGAATTCGCTAAGAACTGTGCTTAGTAAGATCAGGCCAGAGGGTACCGCGGAGAGTGGCGTGTCACCTGGAGCCGCATTGAGAACGGTCACCTCCGAGCTCCCTCCATGGTCAGAGATCAACGCGCTGGTTGCCCGTGCGAAGGAGTATCCTCCTATCGCGTGGGAACTATATCTACAATGCATCACGATGGACGTCTTCATCAAATTCTGCGAGAATATGCATCAAACCGACTGCGTAGGAGGTTCTCTGGCACAGAGGACAATCGTATATGCCGGCCTATACGCTCTAAGCACAGAGTTCGCTGCGATGGACTCGGGCGAGAAAGCAGACCACTACCACAAACTCTCGAGGATCTTTCAGCAGCTGGCTATCTCTACCATCTGCAGCTTTCCTTTGCTGGCTGCGGCAAAACAAGAGAACATTAATGCTCTCTTGATAGGCTCCTTCATAGCGATTGATATGTCGAAGCCTTTGCTAGCATGGAGTTTGAATGGAGCCGCTTTGAGGATGTGCCAAACCTTGGGCTATCAGCGCAGAATGACCAAATTACCCCAAGAAGACCAAGACAGGAATGGCATGCTGTTCTGGAATTGCTATGTCATGGATCGGAATACTTCATTACGCCTTGGTCGAGCGCCACAAATACAGGATTTCGACATTACAGTGCCATTCCCGCAGTTTTGCAAGACTTTCACTGACGGTCTGGTGCACATGCAGAGATTCTGGATTGAAGGAGCGAGAGTACAAGGAATCGTTTCTGAGAAGCTATACAGTCCCAGGGCATTGACTGAACCGCACCAAGAACGAATGGCTATTGCCAAGAAGCTCATATCAGACTTGGAAGCAGCCTTCGAGCTCAGGGTGAAAGCAAAGGACGCCATCATCCCGCCAGATGAGCTGCGCAAAAGTCCCTCATTGGAACCTATTCTGGCCGGCGATACTATTGCGCATTATAGTATGTTGACTCTAATTCTCCAGGCCGTGGCGACTACTCCGGAAACGAAAGCGGATGCATTGATGGCTGCGAGAATGACGTTGAGATTGAGTCGGGATACGGCTCAAAAACACAAAGGCAACACATATGCATGGGCGATGTACTGCAATGTGAGTATTTCGGCTGTCGACGCCATCATGCCGTGATCTGATGATTTGCTGACATGTCAATCTTGTACTTTAGTGGGTCGCTTTACACGCTCCGATGATGACATCCTTCACAACGCTCTTCACCAACGCAATCGCAAACTACCAAGACGCAGGAGAGGACCTAGAGTTGCTACGAGCTTTCGTCGAAAGCCTCGAACCAGCACGTACCGAATTTGAGGGCATCGACAAATTCTACCAGCTCTGCTCAGTCTTCTACGAAGTAGCAGCAAGTTGTGTTCGACTCAAGCAGCAACGAGAAATTCAGAAGGTGCAACAAGAAAAGTCCAGAGCCGATGTGCCGCAGGCCACGACATCAACTGGAGAGACGATGACCTTGAACGACTTCGATCATTATCTCTCTGCTATTGGTCTTCCTCTACAAACGCCTGGGATGGTCATGCCTTCGGATAGCATGTTTGGAAATGGCGATGCACTCCAAGACTGGTATAGCGGCGTTGGCTCTCTCTATGGACTTCTGGACCAAGATTTTACGAATTTTAACGATATGAATTTTGGGTCGCAACCCGCTCCGTGAAGACTGTCTCCAGGTGCTAGGCAGCGAGCAACGCGAAATTTGATCGTTGCACTCCTCGATCTCCTTGGCATTCGAAGCACTTGCAGGCTCCCAACGACGAAGCCTTCCACCTTGGATTGGGGCAACGATCAATCTCCGCAGATCTCAAAAGATATCAAGCTCTACCATACCACCCTCGCTGCGAAATCATCCAAAGAAGACCGACCCCAGCATTGACGAAAGGGAACACCACTTCTCTGGGCCTGCTTGTCTTCCAGACGAACAGCTCACCAGCATAAAGCAGGACCACTCCCCCGTACGTCCAGATTGCCAAATCATATAGTGGCTGGTTCCCGGTCAAGTGGTATGCCGCATACAGCCGAATGAGGCCAGTGTACACGTTCTTGACGCCATACACTCGAGCAAGGAGTCCATCCGGTTCAGGCGAATTTTCACCAGAGAATTGCTTCAGAGCCATAGACGGAGGTGCAAGATAGCAAACTGCAGAGTGAATGAAGGCTGCTATGCTTGTCTAGCCGGAGTAAGCGCCAGTGATCGCTGCTGTTGATTGCGGATTGTGCTTACATAGATTAGAAAGAATGGCAAGTAGCCGTTTGATTGTGGGAGGAATTGCATTGTGTATGATGGGTTGGATGCTTACAGTAGGGAAGACACCGCTTCTGATGAAGAGTCCAGGACCCTAGGTGTTGTTCAACGGATACCACAAGGATGGCCGGGACGACAAGGCGCGGGCCGTTCGGATCCACTTCGAAACATTGGCAAACACCTCGACTTCGTTGCGTCCTCATTCGACACCTCTTCCACTCACATGGAGTGCAATGCTGTGGCTTTCGCAGCCTGCCCTGCGCCTTGCTCGAACACCAGCCCGTTTACCCTACAAAGTCACGACCTCTGTTCCTTTCCGCGCGCCGACGACCGCTCATTTTCACCAAGCACCGCGACATTTTGAGAGCGAGAGGAGGCCGAGGCGGCCTTGGACATCGGAAGAGGTCGACTTGCTGTTCAATCTTCGACAGGAGAAATATTCAGTTACGCAGATCGCGGCAATACTACAGCGTTCGGACAACAGCGTCAAGAGAAGGCTGTACTCATCTCGTAGCACTGCTGCTGGAACTGCTCACAAGTGGAAGCCGTGGAGCAAGCAAGAGGACGATGAGCTGGAGAACATCATGGCTGGAGTTGTCTCTACTGCGACCGAGACCTTGCTTGCAGAGAAATGGAACCGAACTCCTAAGAGTGTCAAAAGCCGATTGTATGTCCTACGGCGCAAGAGCAATATGATAAAGAAGGGTTCGGCGGCGAGATCGTCTGGTAAACCATGGAGCCAAGGCGAATACGATCTAGCTAAGCGCCTTCGCGATGAGGGTAAATCCGCTGCGTATATTGGCGAAGCTTTGGGCCGAACTGGAAATAGCGTGCGGGGGTGCCTCTGGCATCGGCGCACGTTCGGCAGGCCTTTCAATCCGCAATGTTTTGTCTCCGACAACGAGTTGGCCACAATTGAACGATTAGACTCTCAGGGGTTCTCCCTCAGAGAAATACAGAAACACATGCCACACCGAGGTGGCTCGGCTATTGACAGAGCTCTTCGTGCACTCCCCAATCGAAAACCTCGACTCACACGTTGGACCGAAGAGGAATTGATCAAACTTCGCAAACTATACGATGAAGGGAAGAGCGTAGCAGATATTTTGCCGTACTTGCCGGGCCGGACTCTATCAGCGTGTCAACAAAAGGTGCATTCACATATTCGTCAACGCGAGAAACCTTAGATGTCTCATGGTCAGCGTCTGCAGGTAGTCACCTGAGGCGATCATATCAGTCTTCAGAGCAAGAGCCTGTGAGCTGCTCAGGACAACAAAGACGGCAAGTACTGCACGCACACATGGCGCAACAAAGTCCCAAAGCGAGACAACTTCAAAGAACGCCGCGACCAAGCATTAATTATTGAATTTTCGACCTGAAACGGATGGAACGTGGCATCACGAACGTTGATGATCCCAGACATCATCAATGACGACCGCGCCAGGAGATTCCGCAGTCGAGATCCTCTTCACTCGCCACAAAGACGCCGATCATCCACGCAAATATCATTTAATGAAAGAGCTATGGCTGCGCTGAAGCAAGTTATGCCACCCGAATACTGGCGTGGTCCAGTAAGCAGTCGATATTCGTTGACATGGCTTGCGCTGCGGTTTCCGTTGGAAATTTCAGCGCCGAGATATCCTGTGGAAGACAGGAGCATTCGCTCAGGTGTCGGAGCAAGCCAGACAGCCATGGAACAAGTGCATCATGGATGCAACATGGTCAGCGAAGAAGGACCTAGAGTGAGGTTGCGGGAATTTGGCGTCATTCAATTCTGCTTAGAAGCTGAAGAACATGGAGACGCTGATACGCAGATCGTGAGGTGCGGGCCATGATCTTGATAATCTGGACTGGACTTCCAGCGGCACCTTGATGGCACTTGTCATGATGACAGTGCCCGCATGTAGTGCTGAGGGCCTCCATGCTGGAGATTCTGAGTCAGTCAGGTAGGTGCGGCCGCATTCGCGGTTGACATGTGCGCATTTCCTGCTTGCCAAGCACTTGGAATTTATCCCGTTACTGTATTCGCATCACCTCTTGACAGATTCAAGGCCGATGTGTTTCAAATAAGAGTGCACACCCACACTTCCGGACTCGACCAAGACTCACCTGCATGCTTCAGAACGCGACCGCAAAACTTCGCAGCCTTTGCGACTGGGTCGCTCGGGTCTAAGGTAGTGGAATATCAAGAGCCATGTTGTCGCATTCTCTTTTCGTCTCATTGTCAAGATCGTCAAGTTAATATTTTCAACGATGTCTACAGCATGTCCGGACCCACCTAGCCACCCCACATTTCCGGTTCGACTAGTGAATTCGCCTGGTCACAATTGACTTCAAAAGTCAATCACGTCGCCGTTCAAAAGGAACAGAACGCCTCCGCCAGCATCAGATGAGTGCAAACTATCGACTCCGACGCTTCCCCAGAGACCATGACCATTGTATGTATACAAAACCTCCTACCGCCGACTCGGCCGGCGTGTCGCACATAACATCGTCTCCCCCCTTGCCTCTTTCGATCAAGCGTTTAGGGCTTCGCTTCCAAAGGTGCCGAGAACACTTGCCTTGAAGTTCTGGGCCACGCCATCAACAAATCAAGTCGCAGCCTCAAAAATTGTACTCCGCAACATGGCGTATCCGGTGGGTGTTCAACCAATCGTTTCCCATGGGGTCCCCAGATTAAAAACCACGAGGTTTGTGCATTGATATAGGTAGTACGTTCGTTGTCTCGCCATCCATCTCGCCATCTCCTCACTCCATCTCATCTTCTCACAATGTCTCAATGGCGCTATGCATTCAGTCTTTCGAAACAACAGGTTGCTGAAGCTGAACCTCCTGGGACGGTTAGACTTGTCGGTAAGTAGCGAAACAAGTGAGCATTTGTTATTGATGAACGCGACTAACAATACTGTTTGTAATTCAGAACACGAAAACCACGACCACATCGCCCTAATCCCTCCTCCCACCCTAACCCCAAAAGACCCTCTCAACTGGCCCCGCTGGCGAAAATGGGCCGTCCTAATAATCATGTCCCTATACTGCGGTTCAGCAAATTTCGCCTCCGCCGTCGTAGCTCCATCCCTCCAACTCCTCATGGCCCAGCTCCCACAAGCCTGGCATCGACCACCCCCAGCATTCACAAATCTAACTCATCTTGTCGCCGTCAATGTGCTCATGATTGGTCTAAGTAATATCATCTGGGTCCCTTTGGCGAATACGTTTGGACGACGCCCGATTTTAATTGTGGCGATGGCGATTGGGGTCGCTGCTACGATTTGGTGTGCGGAAGCTAAGGATTTTGATAATTTGTTGGCGGCGAGAGCGTTGCAGGGGTTTGGATTGGGGCCGGCGGATACGTTGGCGGCGAATGTGGTGGGGGAGGTGTTTTTTGTTCATGAGAGAGGACGAGCCATGGTGAGTGTTCTGATTTCCTCTTCATCTTACTGTGACAACGCTGACTTAATTCAGGCCGTCTACACCATCTTCCTCTCCGGCGGCTCCTTCGTCGGAGGTCTAGCAGGAGGCTACATCACTGCTTTCCAAGGCTACAAATACATCTTCTGGATCCCTCTGGCCCTTCTCGCTTTCGTCCTCGCCTGCGAAATCATCCTGGTTCCAGAAACGAGTTTCGACCGTGAAGCACAACTCCTTCGAGATCGCGAATATGCCGGAGAATACAATTTCGGGAAAGAGAAGAGTGGGGTTGAAATGGTCGAACATGGAGAATCTACGACGGCACCATCGATTCGGAACGAAAAGTTCACTTTTGCGCAGAGTCTCAAAGTCGGCGTGTACCGCGGCAATCTACTCAAGAACTTCCTCGCGCCATGGCTGTCGCTCGTGTATCCTGGAACTTGGGTAGTAATGTTGCACTACGGTGGCCTATTAGGCGGTCTGGTGACGATTGCCACAGTCGGACCTCAATTCCTAGCCATGCCACCATATCTCTGGGGCAACAACGTCGGACTCATTAATCTCGGAGGTCTCATCGGATGTCTGGTAGGAGGAGTCATCACCTTCTTCATGGCCGATTTCGCCACAAAACGCCACGCGAAGAAGGAATCTCATGGTCTTGCTGAGCCTGAATCAAGATTGCCGGTTATGTTTCCTGCCTTGTTCTTGGCTACCACTGGTATCTGGACCTTTGGATTCAGCGCTGCGAATCCTTCGACTCATGCTTGGGCTGGGATGGTTGTGGGTCTTGGAATGGTTGGAGCTGGGATCACGCAGATCCCTTCCGTGGGCTTCAATTACCTTATCGACTCATACCATGTTGTGGCAGCCGATTGCTTTGTCATGACCACAATCATGCGAGCTGTGGTGAGCTTTGCCTGGACATACTTTGTGAGCCAGTGGATCGGCAAGGCGGGAGCAGCTCTGCCATTCGGTATCTTTGGCATGCTCATGGGGATCTTTGGTCTTTTGACAGTGCCGCTGTGGCTGTTTGGTAAAAGGATGAGAATCGCCACAGCGGGCTTTTTGCCAAAGGTCGAAGCGTAGCCTTGAAAGCGAAGTCAATATTATCATCGAATACATTACGTCTAAAGATTGTGTCCTGAGTCCCCTCAGTTGCCAGTATCGTCCTGAGCGATAGGTTCCTAGCAAGTCGCAGTAGTGGTCTGCGTTACTGTCATTGTCACAGACTGGATCCTCGTGGCAGCGATTTGTTGAACAGGGATCCAGAACACATTGGTGATTGTCTCCTCTGGAGCCCACACTGTGGTCAAGCTGCCCCCACCACTCGTAATCGTAACTGTTGGCGTCGTGGTCAGAGTATCCACTATAGTAGTGGTACCAGTAATTGTGGTAGTCGAAGCATATACCGTGCTGGTTTCTGTGACAGTAGAGCTGCTATCGGTGACCGTCGTCGTAGCAGAATCAGGAGCTCGTTTGCGGAGAAGCTGACGAACTTGAAGTACAGCGGCCTCATGTCTCGCCACAAGCTTGCGATCCATTACTATAGCTGCCCTAGCAGCAACCGGCCCTGACAAAGCTGTAGTTACAGCCTGTCGCCTCTCAATCGCAGAGGTCTTCGAAACCTTCTGCTTGATATCCTCCAGCGTCACTGACCATTTCTCATTAAGCTTATCTGAGACTGCTCGCCGGGTTGAAGGAGTCGTTGCAGCTTCCAGAGCCATTGTACGCAAGTCACCGCAAGCCTGGGTGGTCGAAAGTGTCCTGGTAGCAATAATTGATGGGACGAGGCTCACAATAGTAATGGTGAGGATTCCGCGGGTGACGTAGCTGATGGACGGCAGTGGGTAGAGTGTGAAGGTCGACTTCGCGGCACTGGGCACAATAGTCGTCCATGGATCCATGGTTGATGTAATGGTGGTGGTCTCGGTGTCTGTCTGACTCTCCACGGGTGTTGAAGTTGATGTCACCGTGGCCGTGATTGGTACTGTCGATGTTTGTTGAGTGCCCACGCTGATTGAAAAGCTGCGAACATAATCGATTGGATCGCACTGGCCGTTATTCGATATCACAATCATCGCGTATTCGCCACTCTGCATTTGGTCTTTCTGAAGTGGACTACGGAAGGTCAGTACAGCTTTGACGTAAGAGCAACACGAAGACGTATCCATACCAAGTCACTTGCTGAGGTGTATCGTCCGGGGTCATCTCAGTATTGCTGCATTCTATCTGATTACCGTTGGCGTCCACCAGAACATTGTAGGAGACATCATCCTGGCAGCCCTCGAATTCTTGCAGTGCAGTGAAGTTGCTGGTCGATTGCACGTTTTGAAAGTATGTCCCGTTGTCAACGAAGTCAGTTCCAAATGATTGGCATGTTTTAGAGCAGTCTTGTGCAAGAACGCTGCTGATGAGCCATAATGCTAGAAGTGCTGCAAAAGAAGAAGCTGGTACCATTATAGCGTTCAGCGTAATTAGCGATATGCAAGAAGGGAACTCTGACTCTGGCTTTGGCCTGGTAGCAATGAACGAGTGTGTAGTCGATATCCAACAGAGCACGTCAATGTCACAGAAACACCGATGTTTTCATGGGGCGATAGAAGATGAATTGCCGCTCGTGGCCGAAGAGGGTAGCATCCACGAATACTTGCCATCATCCCACGAGTTCCATCCATCGTGGCGATCTATCATTGTCGAACACACAGACCGCCTTGCAAACTTTGCTCAGTGAGGCAAGATACTCCTCGCTGGGCCAAAGAAGAGATTCTAGTCCCAAGTCATGGCAGCGCATGGAATGGAGTTCCTGCATTAGCGCCTTCTCGCATTCTCGAAGCAGACATTCGATCTCGCATGAGTCCATAGGCTCGTGTCTGATGCCATGCGCTATGTGAACGCGCGAAAACTACTTCGTCCGAGCATCCGAACTGGTAAGCTGAAATCTGCCAGTCGTTGAGAGGAGTTGTGCCCACGTTTGCAGATCATAGCGGAGCCTTCGGAGGCAGCTGTTGAGTCCATGCTTCATGCTATTTCCACGACACGATGTCTTGTGTAACGACGGTTAAATCCTCGCTTAAGGGCATTCTCGTGTGACGGAAGGTGAAGTCTGCAGCCGAGCATGGATCAGGGGTTTTGCGTTCCGAATGAATTCTCCTTTGGATCTGAGTGGCCGTATGTGCCAAGCGCTTGTCTTGTTATTCCTTCTCCTGTTCATGAGAGAAGGAGTCGTGATAAGGTGATGATGGAAGTGTGATGAGAAAAGGAAAGGAAGGAAGAATGATCGGCAGTGAGACTTCACCGGGGTGTGCTCGGCAAGTTGAAGATGATCCCGAAACTCAAAATTGCGTGAGGTGAACGGACCTCAGTCCGAAAATCGTGTCTACAACCTATCTTAGAGAATGCAATCTTGATCAATAGCAGACGTTGTAAGCATATGCAAAGCGATCGGAACACTCCAGATAGAAGCCCTTCTATCTACAAGAAGTCTCGGTACGATACGAGCAACGAACCCAAAGTTCAAGCGATGACTAGTCGAGCAATCATCAACCTGCACCTCTATTCTATTCTATCCCACTCTACAACCCAGAATCATCCTTCTCATAATACATCCCCTTCTGATACTCCCCCCAAGCCCTACAATTCCCATCATAATCCTCCTTATCCGGAAACCCAATCTGATCAGGCTGTTCCAAAAACTGCATTCCCAAACCCTCACTAATATGCCAAGCAATATGACAATGTAAAAGCCAAGCACCTAAAAAGATTCCATTAGCATGAGATTCGTGAGTAGAACCTGCCTCCTTACGGAGACAGAGTAGAAAATGTGACACACCAGGATTATTACTCTCAAAAGCAATCGCCAACCAACCCCCACCATACACAGTCGCCGTATCCCTTCGGGGGGGAGTGGACCAGTTTAGGTCCTCACCGGAATATTGGCCATCACCTTGTCCGAGAACGAAGAAGTCGTGACCGTGGAGGTGGATCGGATGAGGAATTGGTGGAATCCCATCCGTCTGTTGTATTAGCCAATAATTCCAACCTCCCTCACTGACAGTCGGTACAAGACTCATATTTTGCGAAAAGTTCGTGTTTCCGTTGAATAAATAGGACATGGTTGGGTTATTCCAGTCGACGTTTAGGGAAGTTTGGTTTAGGGCCCAGACGATGAAGATTTCGTTATTTGGACCGAGGGAGGAGTGGGTCACGTTGACGTTGAGTTTGCCGCTGCTTGTTGTGAAGTTTTCGATTGATGGGACGGGTTGGGACCAGTAGGGGATTATCGATTCTGAGGGTTCTGTGCAGGTGGATTGCGAGGGGAAGGGGTTTGAGGTGGGGTTGGAAAGGGAGAGGGAATTGTAGCGGAATATGGCGAGGCCGTTGTTTGCGTTGCCGCTTGCGCAGTCGGTTGCTACGTTTGCGCGGAACCAGTAGCTGCCTGTAGTTTGGTTGGCGTTAATTACTACGTTGTAGCGTTGTCCGATGCCTAGGAGAAGCCATTCGGTTGAGAATGGTTTGATTGGGATGAAGTCTGATGTGATGACAGTCAGAGGGTGGTTGTCAAGCGATACTCGGATGTAGTTGTCGACTGAAATGTTGATCAATCGTAGGAGGTACTTCTTGCCTGAAGTAATTGAAACAGAGCCGTATATTCCGCCGCCTTCGGCGTTCTTGTTGGTCCCATTGATGAGAATATTGTCAGCAGAAGGAGGTCCACCGCTAGACTGGAAATTGTATAATGTCTGCGCCGCGACTTGATATGCGGTATCGTAGTACCAATCAGAAAGTGTGTATGGGCCCAAGTCGATGTCGTAGTTCGCAGATGCGGGACCATTGAAAACCATGGGACCGACCACACCATCTCCATACTGGTTGGAAAAATGCGAGTGGTACCAGGAGGTGCCAAATTGAGTTGCAACAAAAGAGTACGTATAGCTGTTACCAGGAGCGATAGGACACTGCGTAACGCCAGCAACGCCATCCGAACCACAGCTCCCAAACTGGCGAACACCGTGAAAATGTATAGTGGTGCCGTTATTTTGCAGCTTATTGTTGACTTTGACAACTACTGTATCCCCCCAGTTGGCCGTGATTACTGGACCTGGATACTGGCCATTGATCAAGAAACATATTCGTTCCCCATGACCATCAGGGTTGCATGTTCCATTGGTGATAGTGAACTCGTAATTGACCGTGGCTCCAGTCCTCGGAGACTTCTGATCGAAATCGGTTGCAATGCTGAATCCGTCATCCCAGCAGGCACGAGTGAGTGGCCCATTTGAACAAGAGCCGTCGGCATTCTGCGGGTCGCGCGCCGCGAGAGTGTTGAGGTTCCTCGGAGTCAGGTCGGTCGGTAGCAGACCAGCAGATACCAATGTAGTGATGGTACAGAGTCCCGCGAGGAATTTCATCCTGTATCCAGCTCCTATTATTCGCCAGTCACCTCAAAAAGTCTTGTGTCCGCAATCACCATCCATAAGAAACAGAATCGACAAAGGGTGTAGACATGAAGAGCCCGAACGAGTGAGAGTCTTCTTAGCAGAACATACTAGAGTCGAGTGCCAACAAGCAAAAGATGACAAGACCACGGGCATTCGGAGGCAAGTAACGTCCATCTTGCTGGTGGGATGGCACTTCACCACCGCAGTCCCACGCTGTCAGTTGATGGTTAACTCCATTGAGGGTGTGCAGGCGTTTCTTCCGTGAGCTCAGACCATAAGCATTCCGAAGATCCTTACACCGTCTGAGAACGCGTTGGGGCAATTGGAGATGCTGCTCGCCAGGCTCACGTGCGTCTGGGCCAAGTTGGCAAGTACGCGCTCATGTATGCTCGCGGCTCCACATTTGCCTTTTCCGATGTGCACAAGGGACAGTGATAGCTGTGAAAATGTCAACATTGTTATATGTTGACGACTTACACCATCTTTTGCGATCTATGACTCGGCGTTGCCTTGCTTCATGTCCTCTCAAAGCATATCTTCTTACAACGGCAGCGATAAAGATCTTCACCAACGGTTGAGGTGACGAGGTCGCACTGGCCGCAGAGATGAAGTCCGTTGACCAGGAAAGATCGCCAGCGAAGGATATTGCAAGGACAAGGATCTCGCATATAGCTTTGTGCAACCGCCGGCCCGGAGGATTTCGACTCTTAAGCTTTCGGCATGCCATGCTTGCACCCGATCAGGTACAGTCCTGAAATAGAAACATCATCGGAATAAATAATAATTGATGGGTCTCTCATACCTATCATTTCCTTAATCTCGTGCGACGTGAATCATAATCAACACCAGCACGCGATGTTGCAAGCAATGCGCTCATGGATCATGCCTTATGCTATTCCATCTACCAAGCGCCTCGCTAGAACCAATCGTGATCATCAACAATTCTCGTACCTGTGCCTTCCTGGGCTCGTCCAATATGAAATGTCCGACGTGTGAAGTCCAACCGTTCTTCGTCCGTTCGGACGAACTCATCGAAGCCATGCCATGCAGGTGCCATTCTAAATTCTCCGTACCTCAAGACAGGTCAAACCCTGCTCCGCTGTTGACTGCTGCAAGGAGCTTCTCCTTCAATACCGCCTCGCTCTTGTACATCGGCAATTTTAGCAAGTTTACGCAAGTGCTGGTCGTAGGGTATCGATTCTCGTCACTTCCAGAATCCCGAATCGAGAATTTGGGATTCAGATGATTGAAGCCAAGAAGTGGTCCACGTGGTGTTGAGGTCACGAATTTGAGCACCTTCCTCCGATCTTGATCTTCCATGTTCTGCATAACGTTCCAGAACATCTGGACACTCGGATGTTCTAGACCATCGTTTCCAATGGTATACACGCCGCCATATGCGGTGTTGCGTCGAAGGTCGTTGACATCGATTCCAGCGGCGGCACCGCCAATGAGAGTCTGAAGTTCTGATTGATTAAACATGCTCAGCCAAGATGGTTGGATGATTTCGCCGAGGCCCCGAAGAAACATTCTTGTCTGCAAAGCAGCCTGTCGTGCGAGACGGTAGGATGCAATTTGGTTGATGTACTGAAGTCGATTCTCGTTCGTGACAGCAATATCCCCACCATTTGGCATGAGATCGACCTCAACGATTCGCTTGTGACCCGGTGGTCCAACTTCGTCGTTGACTGAGAAAGTCATTCCCAGCTCTTCCGCATTGTCTGCATGCTTTACTTGAAGCAGACCTCGGTACAAGCCTTCGTCGAGCTCGCGCAGATCATTGATGTTTGGACGATAATGTGACTCAGATCGTGCACTGCCTGTGCCACCGGTGAGTGCCCACTTCTTCAAAAAGAACCCCGCGAACGAGACATCGACAAGGATTCCTTCATACAAACACTTCCCTATGATACGGCCGAGGAATTCGTATTGCCTTCCAAGATCATGACGAGCCTCAACAACTTCTGGCGTCCTCTCGCTGAAGCCGTATTGCTGATGTTGCATCTTCAAATCTTCAAATATGGTCGGATTTGGGTAGAGAAGGTGCTGGTCATTCTCAACGAAGAAGCGATGGCCAGTAGCTTTCGGATTTTGGTCGAAGGCTTGGCTGATGACGCTGGTGAGAAACTCCTTCGTAACTCCTCCTCCATCAATTCCGGCCTCGGGCATGTCCCACTGATCGAGGAATGTAATCTGAATGGGCTCTTTGAGATCAGCACCCAGGTCATAGAACTGTTCGTAGGCGTCTTGGAATTCCTGCGTCCGCTTGACCTTTGCATGATGGCGTGCGAGAAGCTGCCCTGGTATTCCCGGATGCGGCTGAAACATCATTTGCTGTCGCCACAAATCTGGATCGGTATTGCCGAATCGTCGCTTTTCCTGATCAACTCGAACAAACTGTCGGAAGATCTCGACTCGCGTCCGGAAGGGGATCAGAAATGGCATGTTCTGGAGGATCTCTAGCTTGGGAGCCATAGACTCCAGGTAACGTCTCCTGCTTGCTTTGCGTTGCGCGCGAGCTCTGGCTTCTTGTGAGCGCAGCACACGAGCGTAGGAGCTCGCACCAGTCCGTGGGGTATCAAATCTGTCGTTTAATTCGTCATCAGAATCTTCATCCTTGTCTTCGTCCTCTTGCTGCTGAATGAGATGTCTCGACTCTTCCTCAATGACCACGTCCTGTGTGAAAGCTTCCATATTAAAACGTTCCGTCATCAGCCAATGACCCTTGGGCAGGAAGTCTCGTCGAGAGTCACGCTCGTAGACAGCTCGTAGCAGGCCTGTCACGACACCTTTCAAATAGTCGACAGTCAGACCAGGTAGCTGAGCGACAATTAGTGGCGTTTCTTCGGCTGGTGTGTTGGTATTTTGTGGTGCGTTGCCAAATCGGCGGCTGGTACTGTATAGTGCACTCTGATCTCTCGCCGGCAGGGCTTCGGAGCTATTCAGACTGCCTGCATCGTAGACCAAGGTAAAGCCAAGATTCTTCAAGAAAGTAACCAAACTAGCCACATCGGTGACGGGCACAGCGCTATTTCTTTTGCTAACAGGACTTTTACCCATGAACTCCTCATCGTCCATGATCTTGAGATCGAAGGAGAACATTTCCAAGAAGACGAGTATTATGGTCCAGTCGTCTCTCTCTCGTCGCGAAGGATGTCTGTTCTTGAGCAACTGGACAACGCCGCGTGATGTAGACCACACTTCGGAGAAGATCTGCGTTTGTTTGGTGGCATTCCATAGGTATGTAGTTGGTGACGGACTGTCGATGCTAGTCGGCCCAAGATGCAACCACATACGGATTTCGTCGGACTTGCGCGGAAAGCATCGTAGTAAGGTGAGCGCATATCCAGCAAGCGCTTGCGCATCACTGTCGCCACCTAGGTTCTGCTTGCCAACTAGGAGATTGCGTATAGAGTGCTGATCCAGTAATGATCTGACTTGCTCTTTCAAGAAGGTATTCACAGGAAAGCCTGATTGGACACCAGTCAAGACTTCACGGTCGTAGGTCATATTATCGAGATCGATCGGTGCACTCTCAAAGTCGATATTGTCAGCCAAAGATCCGAGAAGTTGACTAACGGCACTCATAAATGCCATATTCGACCTATTTTGGACCAGTGATATGAGGTTACCAAGCAGCCACACCCTCGATCTTGTGGACAGCTCAGTCTGAGACGCTCTTGTCTTTGAACGGCTCTCCGGAGAGACTTGTGCAAGGCGAGATACCACTGCCTGCGACAGTGCCTCTGCATCGATAACACTCTTGAGAATAGTAGCAGTTTCCACATCGAGTGGTCTCCTGAGCAGCACTGCCAAGCCTTCATATGAATTCCGACAGTGCAGTGGCGCCAGGAGGGCACCTTGCAAGGACTCTCGAGGCAGATCAGCTCCACTTAAAGTCAGAGCCTCGTAGTACTCCACGGCGTCTTCAGAGGTGAATGGTGTCTGTCTCGCGGCGAACGTCATGATGCCTAGGATGGTTCGATCGTTATCGTAGTCCGGTCCATCTCGTGCTTGTAGCGCTTCTTTGCAAGCCTTCTGGAGCTTCGAGTATGCCCGCACCCACTGCTCGCCTTTGCAAGGCACCGACTCGCTTGTAGTTATATGTCTTGTGCCGTACCACTTCAGCCGAGCTAAATCACCCTTCTCCTTCTTTGGACTAAAGAATAATAGCAGCCGCCGTAGTTGCTTCAGACTTTCATCCGCAGTGCTGTATGGTCCATTGGCTCGCTCCTCTTGCTTATCCCAGATCTCGCGCCAGATCTTGAATGTTCTCCGCCGACTACTGTGTCCTCTGTACGTCTTTTGCACCTTCGATGCCGCCTGTATTCGTTCCCGCTGAAGCTGACGATTGATACGATCCTGTTGCGCTGAGGCAACTGCTTGCTGCGCTCCAGCTCCGCTCCCACCGGTGGAGCCGTTGCTTTTGGCGAACGGGTTGCCAGGTCGTCCAGAGAGATTGACCTGAGGCCGCCGCCGGCTACTGCCTGAGAATGTCTGATACATGGTTGCAGGTGCTGAGCAAGTGGAAAATAATGCGGATGTAGTTGCAGGAGACCTCCGGCTCCGCAGCAACCAGTCAACGTTGCAGCATCGAGGGCCAATACTGGTTAATCGATCAGACGGACTGGTTAGTGAAACTTCATCGGTTCATGTGAAAGGCAGGCAAGCAAACTTCCGACTTCGTCCTCGCCGTTTCGTTGCCACTAGCAGCCTTGAGTTGATGGCACCTTCTAGAGCACTTGCCTTGCCTGCCCTGTGATGTTGTAATCGCGGGATGATGGAATAGGCATGGCCAAAGTTTAGTTTAGCCGCAGTCGCGGGTGGATCAAAGTGCAGCCGCAGCCGCGGTCGGGTCCAACGCCACCAATTCCTCCGACGCAAGGGGAGCAAGCAACAAACACAACGCGAAGCGAAGTGAAGCGACCTGCGCCCGCCCAGATAACCGGTTGAATCCTCCTCTCCACCTCACAGTCCCTACCTCATGGACATGCGAAGGCGAGCAGCATCTGCGCCATCGCAGCAAGCGGTGGAAGTGAATGGCACAGAGTGACTACATAGAGCTGGAGAACCGCTCCGACTCAGACTCCACCATGTCTGAGATAAGCAACAGCAAGCAGCCATCCGCCAGCCACGTCTCGAAAGGCTCAGGCACAGTATTCAGCGAGCGGTATTCTGATTTACCTGCAGCCAGCAGCAGTGCACAACGACCCACGACAGCAGACTCCAACGGACAGGACATTTCGTTTGACGGGTACACGCATGACCCAACGGAGTACCGCGTATACAAAAGCCGCTGGCTGGGCCTTATACAGCTGGTCCTCTTAAACATCGTCGTCAGCTGGGACTGGCTCACGTTTGCAGCCGTCTCTGAGACATCTTCGCAGTATTTCGGAGTCAGCCAGAGCGCAATTAATTGGCTGAGCACGGGATTTCTGTTCGCCTTCGCGGCTGCATCGCCAGCCGTAATATGGGTGCTAAATCACCATGGACCCAAGATGTCTATCGTAGTCGCAAGCGGGCTTGTATTGGTCGGCAACTGGATTCGATATGCAGGCACCCGCGCCAATAATGGCTACTTCGGCGTGGTCATGTTCGGACAGATTGTCATTGGTCTGGCCCAACCATTCGTGCTTGCTGCACCAACACGTTACAGCCAAACCTGGTTCAGTGATCGAGGACGAGTATCTGCGACGGCTTTAGCCTCCCTGGCGAATCCATTTGGTGGCGCACTGGGACAGCTTATTGGACCTTTCTGGGCGACCGATACTTCTGGCATTCCCAACATGGTTCTCTATACATCTATTATATCGACAGTGGCTGCATTGCCAGCCATCTTGCTACCAGCCAAACCACCAACACCCCCATCCGCAACAGCAGCGGCAGAGAAGCTGGACCTGAAACAAGCATTCCAAGAGCTGCCACGCAATGGTTCATTCTTTCTCCTCTTGGTCCCATTCTCCGTTTACGTGGGTTTCTTCAACGCGACTTCAAGTTTGATCAACCAAATCTTCGAACCTTATGGATTCTCGGAAACAGACGCAGGCATTGCAGGTGCACTGCTGATCGTTGTTGGACTCGTGGCCTCGGCAATCGTCTCCCCAATCATTGACCGCACCAAGGCCTTCTTGCTTGCCATCAAGCTTCTGGTCCCCTTCATCGCGATTTGCTATACTATCCTGATCTTCATGCCTCAAACAAGAGACATAGCTGGTCCTTACGTGGTCTGCGCTTTGCTAGGCGCGACAAGCTTCAGCTTACTGCCTACTGCACTCGAACTCCTCTCCATCATCACCCACCCTGTGAGCCCAGAAGTATCGAGCGTGGTCGCATGGGTTGGTGGGCAGATTCTTGGAGCCGTCTTCATTATCATTATGGACGCATTACAAGGGAATTGGAGCGGAGAACCACCAGATTCCCTCAAGAGCGGGCTTGTCTTTCAGGCTGTTGTGTCATGGGTCGTGGTACCATTCCCGCTTCTACTTGGAGTATGGAAATTCAGAAAGATTGTCGTTGGTCACGAAATCCCAGAAGCTGCAACGAGAATCTACTCGCGGGAACAAGTCTAAGACGCAACACGAGTGCTACGAATGACTCTCATCTGGAACAGGCGCTGTAGGTTGTTCAGGCTTGTTCAAGACCTTTAGATCTACATGCAACCCGCCTTTCTACACAAGGAACTACATCACCCTCTTCCCAGCCTTGCTCGCCAGCCCTACCCTTGTTGGTGTTTGCTCAGCCATACCATTCATCCCACTAGCCGACAACACTTAAGTACATCCAGAGAGATCAAGGCCAGAGACGCGATGAAATCCAAAACGAACAAACCGCTTTGACCACTCCACTCGCAAATCACGTCCGGCCTACCTACCTACCTACCTCGATTCTTTGTCCTGTCCTGGCTCGCTCCTCGTCACCACAAAACTCTAGCCATCTACAAGAAGGGCTTAAAACGAGGTAGAGCTTGGAGATCGTGACTTTAAGATGCCAGTAATTGTTGGGTAGGTTTTTCGGTTGGCTCGTCTTCGGAACGCTTGCTGTATTTCCCAAACTTTATTCTTTGGCAAGCGTTCCGAAGATGAGCCAACCGAAAAACCTACCCAACAACTGCTGGCATCTTACAGCCCAACACTCCCGAGCTCTACCTTGTCCGCTCGTTGAATGCCAAGGGAGTGAGCTACAGCAAGAGTTCAATAAAGCGGTGCCTAGAAACTAGACAAGTCCGTCATCAGCGTGGATCAATTCTGAGCTACGCCAAATGGAGTGTCCCATTTGTTCTTTCCAGACTTTTGTGTATGTACAGGAGCTTTTGGAGCACGGCAATCAAGCATCCATGCTCCTTCCAGATGTGCTCTGGCACACAGATGATGGAGGGGCGTACAAGTCGATGTGGAAACGCAAATTTGGCAGGAGCGTGAATCGGTCTCCTTATCTGACTTGTTTGTGTGATGGCCATGGTCGGCGTGGCTGCGAGCAAGGATACGGTAGCGGAAGGGGCGGTGGAGGGAAGATATATATGTTTGATACCATTTCATCAAAATTCAAAATCTTCTCAAAAAGCGAAAGTTCCAATTCCAATTCCTTTCTTTCACTGGCTGGGGTATAACAAAAACTCGCTAACCACTACTCGCTAATGTTATAACATCATACTCCTTCTCCGACTAGCAACCCTCGTACCCACGTCAGTTTTCTGCACACTCGAATGCCTCCTCGACTTCTTCTCATCCTCCGCAGGTGGTACCGGAGGATCAGACGAATCTTTAAAATCATAAAGATCCAACTCCTCTAATTTCTTCGTCATCGAATCATCAGTATGCGGAGAAGAAGATTTTCGTTCGGCTTCTCGAGCATCCATTGCCTCACGACGTTTTCTAGACTGCGCGAGGAGGGTACTGATGCCGGTGGGACCGCGGGACGAGCGTTCAGAATCTGCTGCGGAAGTAGGTCGTGGTGGTGAGCGGCGGAGTGGGCTGCCCATGCTGGGTCGAGACATGGTGGTTGGGAGAGCACTCCAGTCTTCGTCTTCGAAAGGTTCGGATTTGATCTTGATCTCGCCGCTGCCTGTACGTTTTTGTCCGCCACTTGTGCCCGTAGTCCCACGCTCTAGTACGTCGCTTGAGGTGCGACGGTCAGTGCTAGACCGCGAGGACGTGCTCATCACAAGTCGTGGGTCCCGAAGGCCAGAGACTGCATCAACCATTTTCTTGTCCGGGCGTCTCATCTTTGCATTCAGACTCGGCTCCGCATAGCTGACTGCGGCTCGTGCTCGTCTTGATGGTCGTTGCCCTCCCTCTGTGGTATTGCTTGCGGAGCTTAGTTCTGCTGGTGGCGGTGTGCCATGGCGCGATAGATTCACTCCTGTGGATGGCTGTGATTGAGGAGGTGAAAACATGTCATCGGCGGCTGCAAATGGTGTTTTCGGATCCAGTTCAGCGGGTGACGGTTCTGATTCTGGCGCTGGGATGTCGACTTTGGTGACAATATCTCTTGGCTCTTCAGGAGGCACCGTGATTGAGGATATCCTTCTGCTGCCTCGTGAGACAGGACGATCCTTCGTAGGTGCTATTCTCGATGCCACTGGCTTCGCAAGATCCTTCTTCAAAGGCTTGCCAGCTGGCACAACGGCCTTTCTTGGTGACATGTTCGTGCTCTTGTCACCCAAGACCTTCCTTTCCAGCCTTACAGGTGAGCTCGGTCTATTTGTTGCATCGGCTTCAGCCTTGATCTCCACGGATGGCTTCGCGGGTTGGACGTCCTCGGTACTGGGTTGCTCCACAGCCGCTTTCCGGCTGAAGGTGAAATCCGCCTGCGTCGACGGCTTGCTAGCCTTGTCCACATCACGATCTGCCAACTTTCTCTTCGCGCCGGTCCTGAGCATCGTACTTGGCTTCTCTTCGTCGGTGCTGAGAAGAGCATCGCCCAGAATAGAAGACCTCCGACTTGCCAGTGACGGATCCCTCCTCTTTCTCCGAGTAATCTCCACGGACGGCATAAGACCATCCTCGACAACCGGCGGACTTTCGACATTCTCCTTCTCCAGCGCAGGTTCCTGCTCGACTGACTCCTGCGAGTCCACGAAATGTGCAACCGGCGGTGGTCCCAATTCCACACTTCCCGAACTTCCAGCACTCAATCGTATCTCATTGATCTGCTCTGCATCTAGTGTTCGTCGCGGGAACGTCTTATCTTCGTTGATGGTGGGCATTTGCGCATCTTGCATCAGCTCGGCAAGAGGCTGTCGTTCTCTGTATTCCCTCCGGCTTGGACTGAGTATGCGCTCCTTTGGTTCTGGCACCACCCTTTCGATGCCATCGACATCATCTTCATCGATGCCGTCCACTAGTCCGGCCAATTGCGCAATCTGTGCCCGTAGTTGCACCTTCAGTCTCTTCGCCGCCGCGCTCGAAGCCTGCACCTTTGAATCGTATAGCTCATTCTGCAAACGGAGGACCTGTTCTCTTAATTGGAGATTATCCGACAAGATTCTCTGATTCTCCAATTCTAGATTCCGGATGCGAAGGCTTTGGCTGGAGTTGTTCCTGGCGAGTTCGCGGTTCTGTCTGATGAATCGGCGTTTCACTTCGGCCAAGTCAGTAGGTGCCTTTTGTTTGGGAGGAAGCTCTGATTTCGTGCGCATTCTTGTAACGTGTATTCATGCAATCTTAGGGGGAAGTGTGAGACTTACAAGCTTCAACACTCTCGCCAACTCCATTGACCAAACTGCTCGCCGTCGCGGTAGCAGGTGCGATGGGTGGCTCATTGAGTCGCGCCATGCGCAAAATCGCGTCCAGTCAGCAGTCCCCAGTATCGTTTTGTCGCCGCGCAGTATTTCGTGCTGCTATGTAGTTGCTATTCTGTCGATATGGGCGTGTAGCTGGAGCGATTGGTATTTCATGCCGGTGTGATAGTCGTGTTCATTGAAATATCGAAATGGATTCGAGCTTCTGAATGTTTGGAGCATGGGTACGCGCTCGTTGTGGGGACAACGGGAAGCTTTCGCTTCTTCCCACTGAGCTAGGAGCTCGACTCTGCGAACTGCAGTCGCGTCGCGGGGTCTCTACAACTTTCACATGCGACTGACAACTGCATCACTAGAAGGACTCGCTGGCCAAGTCATCAGAATCAACATTAGCCATGTCGTACGCTCCTCGTTCCACAAGCGGTCTCATGCGCCCATCGTCTGGCCTTGGACAGCTATCGAACAGCCAATCTTCAGCACTCCAAACGCGCATCAACGAGAAGAAGCTGGAACTTGAGAGTCTGAAGCAGTTACGCGATCTATCCGCCGGCCTCGCAGGACAGATGCAGCAATTGCAAGAGAAATTGGAGACGTTGAGCAATGGCACAGAGGCAGTCGCACATGTCATGGCGAATTGGCATACTGTGTTGAGAGCTGTCCACATGGCGAGTAGTGAGTCGCGTTCTAGTAGCTTTGTACTGAGGCTGTCTTGCTGATATTGTGCGTTCGTAGCCAAAATACCGCAACCGAAAGATGCAGAGGGCGAGGATGGAGAGCAGGAGAAGCCACAGCTACCCCAAACTCTGGTCCGGATACCTATTGCACAAGCAGAAGCTGTACAGAAAGATCAACAGCAGAAGAACGAAGCTGGAGAATGAACAAGTTCCCGTGATGATGCATAAATAATTTGACCTGCTACATATAGCTGGCGAGATCGTGAGTCCACCTTATGCAGTTTATGCAGTAGCTGCTGGCGGATCTTGCAATGTTGCGCGATATCGGCCACGTGCGCAATGATCGGCCTTGGGGCGTTTTGCTGCGCTGTTCGTTGGACGAAGAGACTGGCCCAGAGAGTGTTCGGCATATAGATGAAACATGTTGTCTGGTGCCGACAAGATGGAAAAGGCTCTGGCGAATGGAGAGCACCCGGGTGGCCACGATTTTCTGCAGTTCTCGAGAATCTGGCTCCACGCAGGCGTGCGCTCATTCTCTCCTGGCAGATTCAATATGATACTCAATTGACCTCTGAGCCCGTTCTCCCAGGTTTCTTTTTCGCTGTGATCCATGCTTGTGCATTTTCTTAAGAAGCAGCATATCCTGCACTCTCATCCCTCCTGCTTCTCTTTCTGTTTCCCCTTGTACTTCGGTTGCCTCTCGTAAGCATTCGGACTCGGCTTCCTGTCCTTTCCCTCATCGCTATGATCGTGATCGTGATTCTTCTTCCTCCCTCTACCCTTCCCACTACCAGCTTTCTTCGCCCGACTCAAATCCGGCTCCGAATCACTATCACTCGAAGACGAATCTGAGTCGGAATCGGAATCGCCAGGCTCATGCGGTTTGTGGTAGATACAGCAGACTTTGGACGACTTCTTGCCCATGCCCTCATTGTCAATAATACCCTCTGCCCATTGTATTCGCCGCCCGGAAGAGGTTGATGGTGATGCGCCACGAAGTCGGAGAGTGGCTGAAGGTTGTGATGGGTCGGAATTTGTTTGTAGAATGGTTTGAGATCCTGATGTGGGAGTTGCTGTGCCAGAAGATGCTGCTGGCGAGCCACGAAGGGTTAAGTGGTGGTTGTTTGACATGGTGAGAGGGATCAGTAAGGAGTCGACTGAGCGCGTTATAGTCGACCTGGAGTAGTCGCGCGAAGCATGCTATGTAGTGCCGTTGTCCTGAGCTTCGACGAGTGTTGAATGTGTGGGTGCATGTGCTTAGATGTTCTGGCTGTTTCCATAAAGTGAATATGTTTCGCCAGTGACGAGTGACACGTGACACGCGGGGCTGTTTTTGAGGCTTGTTGATAGAGTTCGGCTCTCTACTTCGTGCAGACGAGTTGCTAGTCAGCCACGTACAAGCTGGGTTTCGCTGCTGCTGCACCTCCGCCCGACCAGATCTGTTGTTGTATCTCTGCACGATACCATCCAGCAACAGCAGTCGTAGTGCGCAACATTCACCTCCCGCTTGGTAATCTCCAGAGCGCGTTTCATCATACTCCACAGGCGCTAGCTACACGGCTTTTCCGCGACGCCACAACTAAGAGTGTAGACTCTCCAAGCCGTTGCAATCTTCAAACCCCACCGCCAACAGCAATCAGAGTCTTCCCACCTCGACGCCCCGACACCAGACACTTCACCTCGACACAGTACACGCCGATACGCCCAGGCATTCTCCTACATCCTCGACGACGACCGCTGTATGAGCGAGGCCTGAACGCCGGTCCAGCGGTCTGCGCGCGTCAAGCTCACCAAACACTGCCGCCCGCAGACAACGTCCGCCCGGACTGTCAGATACGAACACACCACCGCCAACATGTCGACGACCATCGACGAGCTCGACGCCACGGTGCGCGCCTTCTACGAGGGCCGTGGCGAGCAGCAAAAAGCAGCACAAGCGACCCTCAATCAGTTCAAAGAGAACCCAGATGCATGGCTTATGGTCGACCAGATCCTAGAGAAGGCGCAGTATCCTCAGACCAAGTACCTCGGACTACAGGTGCTCGACAACGTGATCATGACGCGGTGGAAGGTCCTGCCGCGAGATCAGTGCATGGGCATCCGAAACTTCGTCGTCAATATCATCATCGAGCAGAGCAGCACTGAAGAGAAGCTGAAGAAGGAGCGCGCACTCCTCAACAAGCTCAACTTGGTCCTGGTCAGCATCCTCAAGCAAGAATGGCCGCACAACTGGCCCACCTTCATCAATGAGATCATCTCGTCTTGCCGCAGTAGCTTGCCCATCTGTGAGAACAACATGGCCATCCTGCGCCTGCTGTCAGAAGAGGTCTTTGACTTCTCGGCTGAGCAGATGACGAGCACGAAGACCCGTCAGCTCAAGCAGACCATGTGCGACGAATTTACCAATATCTACAACCTCTGCTCAGAGATCCTCCGCACAGCAGATCAGACCAGCCTCATCAAGGCTACTCTCGAGACTCTGCTTCGCTTCCTGAACTGGATCCCACTTGGGTACATCTTCGAGACGCCACCAAGTGGCATGTCGCTCATCGAGCTTCTCCGCAGCCGGTTCCTTGAAGTACCTGAGTTCAGGAATATCACCCTCAAGTGCCTCACAGAGATCGGCGGCTTGCAGACAGAGCACAATTGGAACGAGAAGCTTGTGCAGATGTTCACAGAAACGTTGACCGCAATTTCCAACATTATTCCGATCCAGATGGATCTCAAGTCCACCTACTCGTCCTCGAATAGTAGAGACCAGGAATTCGTGCAGAACCTCGCGCTGTTCTTATGCAGCTTCTTCAGCAATCACCTTAGCATCATTGAGAACCTGCCGAACCGCGACTTCCTGATCCATGGCCACTTTTACCTGATCAGAATTAGTCAAATTGACGACCGAGAGATCTTCAAGATTTGCCTTGAGTACTGGACGAAGCTGGTCTGCGAGCTGTACGACGAGATGCAGCAAATTCCAATCACGGAGATGAACCCACTCATCAACATGAGCGGCATGCAGAATGGAGGCGGCGCATTGAATCCACAGCTCCTGGCTAACTACCCGCTGCGGAAGCACAAGTACACCGATATCCTGTCCAACCTCCGACAGGTTATGATCGAGAAGATGGTCAGACCTGAGGAGGTACTCATCGTCGAGAACGACGAGGGCGAAATTGTGCGCGAATTTGTCAAGGAGTCCGACACAATCCAGCTGTACAAGACCACTAGAGAGTGCTTGGTTTTCTTGACACATCTGGACGTCGTCGACACTGAGCAAATCATGTCAGAGAAGCTGGCGCGGCAAGTTGACGGTAGCGAGTGGAGTTGGTCGAACTGCAATACGCTCTGCTGGGCCATCGGCTCTATCTCTGGCGCGATGAATGAGGAAACCGAGAAGCGCTTCTTGGTCACCGTCATCAAGGATCTGCTGGGGCTGACTGAGATGAAACGCGGCAAGGACAACAAGGCTGTTGTCGCGTCCAACATCATGTACATCGTCGGCCAGTACCCACGCTTTCTCAAAGCCCACTGGAAGTTCCTTAAGACTGTCGTCAACAAGCTTTTCGAGTTCATGCACGAAACTCATGAAGGTGTGCAAGATATGGCTTGCGACACATTCATCAAGATCGCAAACAAGTGCAAGCGGCATTTCGTCATCCAACAGCCTGGCGAGACTGAACCGTTCATTGACGAGATTGTCAAGACCATGCGCAAGATCACCTGCGATCTGTCCCCGCAACAGGTCCACACCTTCTACGAGGCTTGTGGCTACATGATCAGCGCGCAAGGCCACAAGAACACTCAGGAGCGACTCATTGGCGAGCTGATGAGCTTGCCAAACGCTGCTTGGGATCAGATTATTCAGAACGCCCACCAGGACCCGAGCATTCTCCAGAATGCTGAGACTATCAAGGTCGTCGGCAACATCATGAAGACAAACGTGGCAGCATGCAGTAGTATCGGGAGCTACTTCTACCCACAGATCGGTCGGATATACGTGGACATGCTGACCATGTACCGCGCATCGTCGCAGCTCATTGACGAGGCCGTCCAGCGAGACGGCAATATCGCTACCAAGATGCCCAAGGTCCGAGGCCTAAGGACCATCAAGAAGGAGATTCTCAAGCTCATCACAACATACGTTGAAAAGGCCGACGACTTGGAGATGATCCACCAGACTCTTGTGCCTCAGCTACTTGAGGCCATTCTACTAGACTACAAGAACAACGTGCCAGATGCACGAGAAGCGGAAGTGTTGGCAGTCATTACTGTCCTGATCAACAAACTTCAGGTACGTTGGACCTCCCACACAAGCAAGCACATGATAGTACGTGCGTTGGCTCTTACAGGTAAGATCACCAACGCTGACCTCTCGCCGCAGGGCATGATGACGGAACAAGTACCCGCTATCCTTGACAACTGCTTCGAGTGCACACTCGAGATGATTAACAAGGATTTCTCTGAATATCCAGAACATCGCGTCGAGTTCTTCAAGCTCCTCCGCGCCATTAACCAGCGCTGCTTCCCCGCTCTCGTCAAACTCGATCAGGCACACTTCAAGCTTGTTATCGACAGCTGCATGTGGGCTTCAAAGCACGACAACCGGCTCGTTGAGGGCGAGGGTCTCAATATGTGCATCGAGCTCGTCGAGAACATGGCGAGCCACACTGAGCAGAGCACTTGCGACGCCTTCTTCCAGAGCTTCTACACTACCATCCTGCAGGACGTCCTCTTCGTGCTTACAGACTCAGACCACAAAGCCGGGTTCAAGTACCAGAGTATGCTGCTCGCCCGTCTCTTCTGGCTTGTGGGTGCGAACAAGATTTCGCGACCCATCTACACCGAGGATCAGGCTGCAGCTGGAACTTCGAACAAGGACTTCTTGCAGCAATTCGTTGCCAGCCTACTCGCAAACGCTTTCCCGAACCTCCAACCAGCACAAATTACCACATTCATCACCGACCTCTTCGCATCGACCGAAGACCTACCCAAATTCAAGATTCTCCTTCGCGACTTCCTTATCTCGCTCAAGGAGTTCGCAGGTGAAAATGCTGAGCTCTTCCAGGAAGACAAGGAGCAGGCTGCGCAGCAGGCGAAGGACCAAGAGCGCGAGCGCATGTCCAAGGTCGGCGGTCTGCTCAAGCCAAGCGAGCTGGAAGACGATGAGCTCTGACTTGACCAAGAGATTGACCTCAGCCACGGCAAAGGTCCAGTGCAAGAGGAGATCGATGACCTGTTTGGAGTATACGGTAGCGGATAAGGAGGAACGAACGATACGCAAGATCACACGATCCGAGCCGCAGAGCGCAGGCTCGAGGGATAGTAGACATGCATTGACGGCCGCATATGGGCTGGTGCCAGCGCCGGCTTTTGGGCGAAGGGGCGTAAAAGGGCGCTTGGCAATATGACGACCAATACCATGCCATTGTGAAAAACGCGGGTGCGAATTCTGCTTGCTTGCTAACATCGTGCCGTAGAGCGGCATGCATTGCTTAGAGATACCAAGCGCTTCTTGAGTAAGATATGAGGTAGAAAAAGCATTGAACTCAAAATGTGCAGAACTTTCCGCTCTCGTTTGAGTTCCTGGTTTCAACGCGGCTGGAGATCTGCATCGTTGTCCTTGGGCAAAATTGGAACAGCACTAGTGTCCCAGCATAGTCACGCCAATTCAACGCCTGGTCTTCATCGCCAGAAGGGCTCCCCGAGCAAGAGATTCAGTACTTGGTAATACGGAGGTACTGGCTCTTTGCACGTATCTGGCTCAAGGTCATGCTGTGCAGCGAGGAGAAAGGCACTACGTCTCCTGTTCGGCCGATTTCATACAGATACATTCCTAGGCAGCTGGAGAGGTATGAAAGCTGATGGTAGATGGGACTTCCATCTCCGTATTCTGAGGCGATCTGTGCAACGGTGGAATTATGCGCGAGGTCAGCAACATGCTTGGCAATTTGGTTACGCTTATTTTTGGCAATGTGGCTGCAGTAAGGCTGCAGCTGGCTTGGTGGTGTGATCGAATCCACGACTTAAGTAGCGGCTGGCGTCCGCTATTCAACGGTCGCAGCCTTTCATTCTTACCAACAGAACGACAATCGATCATGACTCCGGCCGACACGGATGCGCGCCAGGGCTTCTCTGAGAACTTGCTCAGCTTGGTCCCCTCTTTCCGGGCGGACCAACTGGCTGCCGACGGGGTGGACGACCCATTTATGCAGAATGATTTATCGCTACTCATGAAGGATGCCGTGGAGCTGGAAAAAGATATCGATCTACGTACCGTGTGGGTCGAGCAGCTGGAGAAACGCATGCGGGAAGACGTTTGGGATCGCGAAGACTGCCCATCCATGCCACCTGAGTGGAAAGATAAAGAAGCATATAAAAAATTCATGGCGCTTGTGTGGCTCAACGAGTTCGTGTGGTCTGTACCCAGTGTTGACTCGAACCTCCAGCAAATGGATAGCTCTCGTGCGAAGCATCAATTGCTCATGAGGCTCCTACGCCGGATACTGTGCTACCGGCGCTTGGAGATGTACGCTCGGTACGGCGATTACCTCGCACAAAGACTGGCTATTGCGCGGAAGAAAATCTCAGAGTCTGACGCCGATCCAGAAAGGTATTGGACCTCGGTCTCTGAGTCGCTGGACCGCGAGGGTCAAAATGAAGCCGGAGGTCGGCCATTGCATGAGAAATTGGAGCGGGCAATCATTGAGCTGCAGAAGGATGACTCGGCATGGAAATTGGAGGACTTGTTGTTTATGATCCATGAATACGGCAAACGAAACTCATTGATGCACGCAGATCTCGCATATCTGGTGGCGCAGCATGATTGGCAGCAGATTGGCGTACTGTGTACGGACGATTTGAAAGCCCTTGAGGGCATGGCTGGTGAGAACGCGGAGCGATGGCGGAAGATGATCAGAGACTATCGTGATCGCTTCGTAGAGGCAGATGCGGAGGGCAATATCTGGCAACCTCGCCCAATCATTCACGATGCGATAGCTGCTGGACTGGGAGAAGCGCGCATTCTGTTTCGGCTCTCGGCAAATCCGGACATGACGATCGAAATGATAAAGGCCGAAAGGGCCAACGCAAAGGATCGCAGCAGCAAAGCACATGCAAACGCCAACCAGAATCATGCCCTCAAGAAGCAGGTCCAGCAGCTGGAGCAGAAACTAAAGGTCATCACTCAGGATCTTGTAGCCGGTGGACATAAGGAGATAGTCGCCAGCCTTGTCAATGAACAGGCTGCGAAGTCTAAGTTGGAAAATGAGCTCAAGAAGGAGAGAGCCGAGCACGCTAAGACTCAGAAAGACTTGGCACAAGAGAAAGAGAAGAATCGCAGGGTGAATAAGAACCTACGAGAAGAGCTCGCTACATTGCGATCGCGCAATCAGGAGTGACAAAGATCAGTCAATCAATTGATCATAGCCTGCTCCCATCCGACGTGCGCTGGGCCCTCGATGATCGACCAAACACACTTCACAAGCCACAAGTATCATTCGATCTCCTTGCTATCCTTTGACCATGACCAGACGGGTGTCCAACCTTCGGGGATGCGCCGCCTAGGGCTCTCGATGCGAGTTCGGAGCTGTTGAGTATGTCGCGGATCTCGTTGGGTTCATGTGTCTGTCGAAAGCATTGAGGACCAAAGAGCGGCGGGCATGATCAGCTAAGCAGCCAAGGTAGATCAGCAAGCTGCAAGGCAGTGCGTGCGTACAGATGTAGCGATGGTCGAGCGGGTGTTTGCCGTGGCGGGTCGTTATTCTTATTTTGTGAGGTTGGTGCCGAATAAGCATATGTGCTGTGCAGTCTTCACGTCTTACTCTGCTCAAGCCACCTCTTCCTCTCGTCGTCTTCCCAAATCACAGAGATCTCCACAACGTTGTCGTCCTTCTTGAAGCTACTCTGCCCCTTCGCCTGGCCCTTCAATATGACTTTCGTCAACCCAGCTTCGTTCCTCTCCAGAAGTCCCACTCCCCGTCCAGTATTCTTATCCATCAACAATTTATCGACTCCAATCGAGACACTGTAATCCTTTCGCACTGGCTCGCCTATCACGTTGCATGTGAAGGTTGGGACATAGAGTACGCCTCGCAGGATTATGGTAGAATTCACCATTGCTTTGTTCTTCGCAGATTTTGCTGCTGCGCCTACCATTCTGCGTACGTCGAGTGTGACATCGCCAACGCCTTCTACGGCGTATGTGGAGCTGCCGCTGGTGATGGTGGATGAGAAGGTGGTGAAGGAGGTGAACCAGTCTCGGTGGGTGGCGATGTGGATGTTGCTGGAGCTGGACCAGATCCAGTCGGTGTCGTAGTCTTTGCCTTTGGGCGCCATGTTGACATTTACGGTCACAATACTGAAGAACGTGGAGGTTTAGGTGGAGGTGCAGGTGCAGGGTCGTCAAAACCACGCTAGCCTGAAATGGCATATCCATCATGCTCTTGCTCTTAGGGTAAATTTCCATAACTTCCTTAGGGTAATCTTTTTTCAACAAAGTTATCATGATAGGAAGATATGTGTATCTTTGGATAGCTTGCATTGGTTTGTTATTGTTTGTGTGTTTTCAGCCCGTTCTGCCGCCGTCGTGGCTCTCAATCGCGGGAAGATCGAATTCCGCATTTTTGGAAATTCGTGAATTTTGAAAAAGTTATTGCACATGTGCAATACCTACCCACATTACTAGGTCACCTGAATCAAATGACACTCAAGGCAGACTAGTCAAGAAAGAACCAGTCAAGGAGGTGATAGCTCGGGCTCTTCATCGCAACTACACGAACGCTCTTGCCAACCATCAACACGTCGATCGAAGCTCAAGTCCTAAGTGGAAACATTAATCCCAATAAGCAAAACTTGCATATCCCTCCCTACCCAATCGCCCTACACTTGCTCGCCGAACACCAACTTCCCGGACAACAACCCTTCCAAACCCCGTCATCACCAACTCCACAAGTCGCCCAAGTCGCCTTACAAGTCGGAGCTCGGCACCTGACCGCCAAAATCGGCTGCGGTGGTCCAACATCCAGACTCCCATTCCAGGTCTGAACAAACTTGGCCTTCGCAGCCGTGACTTTTGTAGGCTTGGTCTTGAAATCACAATCGTGAAGGAGATCGATAGAACGGCTTTGTGAGTAGATTTTGGAGATGGAGAGGACATTGGAGGTTGTGGACCATTGATTGTTAGCTGGGACGACGAAGGTGTAGTTTGCTGGGCCACCGGTGGGGATGGTGAGAATTAGGGTGATTGGGTAGTTGGTGTTTGGTTGAAGAGGTGAAGCGAAGGTGGTGGTGAGAGTTGTGAGGAGGAGGGTGGAGAGATGCATTGTGTTGACGTTTATATTGATATTGTCATAGTGGCAATAAGATTGGATCAGGGTAGTCTTGTTCGTCGACAAGCTTGAGATCCAGTGTCAGGAATGCGAAAGAATTGCTTCTCTTGTATCTCTACTCTGCCATGTCGACTGGTACCGTCCTTCCATGAGGTGACATCGTAATGTCTTGCGGTCTATATCGGCCAAGGCACTACTGCTCGAGTCTCAGTTCAGCTGTTATCGTGGAGAGCCTGAAGCAGGTGGTCAGAGGTCGATGTAGCTCAAAAGAATTGCCACTTTGGTCTACCGACGTAGCATAAAAGTCGTTGTGGCTTCGGCTGTTGTCCAGACATCTCTCATGAAATGCGCCTTTTATTGAGTCCTCATCCTGTCTCCCGTCGTCCTCACACGCGAGCGGAAGGTGTTCCCAAACGAGGAATGCTCAGTGTGTTTGCAGCAACGTTGCAAATGCTACTGTGAGTTAGTCCTTGGGTATTGCTGATGTGCTAGAGCTCTTGCCCGGTGAATGGCTTTGGCGATAGTGTTTAGATGTCGAACCGGCGTGATATTGCTTGGGACAAATGTGCTGTTCGACCACGCCCACTCGGAATGGCAGAGATGTCGATGGAGCTAGGAAATAATGAAGGAAGAAGAACAGGACTGGAGAGCTTGGCTTCTTCCAAGGATCCCGCCACGCCACCTAGCGATGCAATGACTGTCACCATGAGAGCAACGTTGCTCCGAGGATGATATCGAATACCCTGGTATCGTGTCTTGGGAAACTTTCGTCCCGGGACGTAGCTGATGGGTTGCATTGAAAAAAGTTGCCTAGATGGCTGAACAGCCATATCAGTAGCACCTTCTTCGATCTTCCATGTCGGCACGGATTCTGCATCATGATCAGTCACAGATCGCGTGACATCTAATCTCAACTACCTGGCCGGATTTCACGAGGTCCTTGACAGCTGTCTCACCGAAGCTTGCTTCTTTCTGAGATCTGGCCAAGGGTCTTGCTATTCGGAGAGATTAGGTTGGCTTGGGAGGCCTGTCAAATGGAGGGATACCCTTTGATAGTCTTGTGGCTGGTAGATGCAGGTACGAAAGTCATATCATTGGTATGGGACGATGCAGATGTAGATGCAGGTGTGGGTGTGTAGTGGTGAGCAATGCGGTAATATGTGGAAAGAAAGGACGAAATTCGTGCGTATTGGAGCTACCTTCAGTGCAAGTGAAGAGAGAAAGCTCTCCGCGAACCTGGTCGAGCGGATTGGAGCCACGTCAACCGTATGAAACAGTTCTGCTCAGATGGCAACGTAAGCGAGTATCAATGTTACGATGTCCAAGAGCTCCAATGCAAGTAGCTCGCGGTAGCAGGGTGCCAAGATTCATGAGAATAGGTCGCAAGGCCAGGACACCGAGGTCAAGTTAAAAATCATCACATGTATCTTCGAGCTTCGGTTGGTCGACCGACTGTAGCCTTGTAGCAAAGTCATCTGGGACGCGCAACGATAACGCTAGATCGAGGACCTGATCAGCATCTTGCATATTCTCCGCACAAAGTACCGTGCTAAAGCACCTGTTTGTTATCCTCTTCGTATTCAAGAAAATAGCTGCAGTAGCAGAAATCTAGAGCTCTTCGCGCCTTTACTTGTTGCAGAGATACTCAAAGCGCAAACATGTACTTATCTGTGTTTCAATTGAAGCCCCTTGGCGTTCAGCTCGCTTGCACCGAGATAAGCCTGTGTATCCATGGTACAAGGTGAATAGAACCGACTGGAATTCTGATCACCACATTGGCAGCGCCTGATGAGTGTCCCTCGGTCTGATGTCAAAGATGTACTCTGACACGGCATTTCTTCGTGATCGACGTCTTGGTGAAGCTTGGATTCTTCTGACGAGTGTTCTTTTGACTTCTAAAGCTTGCCGAGTTGCCTGGTTACCGGCCCGAACGTTGCGACTAAGAGAGACAGACGTTGTGGCTCAGCGCCCGGGACCTGGTGAGACTTGTGGCTTCCTCGTACTTTCATCAATGTTTCAATTCGGCCACCGTGCAGCAGCACAGCAATTTCGAGGTTGTAGAGATATTGCAGCAGGTACGCTTCTGATTATGTTGGGATCACACAGCATCACGCTGGTGAAGATATGCAGGTGTTTCGGGAAGGAAATGTCAGCAGTGGAAGAGTTCGTATCCGATGAGCAGGAGTCGTCAGAGGACCACATATATAGCCTAGTATAGTCAAGCGAAAGCTAAAAAAGGATGCGAGACGCGGAATCGCGTGCCCAGCGAACCTTGCTTGTCCATAGCTCGTGGCGGCGACAGCGCCATTTTCACCAGTCGTAGCCGCCTGGTCACCATCGCTCGCACACCCTCTCTTCTTTCCCTACGAACTTCCTTGTCTTCAACATCGCTGGCACCTCTCACTCGTTTGTACATTCGTTGCTCTACTTCGGCCCTGTTCTACGAGTATTTCCCTTGCCTTTGGGACTTTATCGAGCAGATTTTCCAGATTTATTCCCCCTTCTAGTGCCGAGCCTCAACAAAGACCGCGCGTAATTAGAGGCCTGCGCCCAATAGCGATCGCCAACGATCACCCTCGTCGATTTTGAGTCTGCCGGGCTCACCTTGCCTGACCTATGAGGCCACAAATTCCTGCCGTGACCGCGACGATGTTCTCTCTTTTTGCACAGATTCGTGCAAAAGACATTCCCGACGGCATCATTCCGAAGAACAAGAGACAGGTCGTAGGCACTGGTGTCACTACTAGCACCACCATGTCCTCATCCTCGGACACACCTAGCTCTACGAGCGACAATACCAGCCCAACTTCGCAAACTACTCCGACATCGACCACCCCGACCACTGAGCCGACTTCGAACACAGCTGCCACCACATCGGATTCATCTTCGGCAGAGACCACACCAACATCAGAGCCAGCGACATCGACAGTTCCGACCACGATTGATGTTACTACCACCAATTCTGATGGCTCGACTGTCACCTCGAGAATCGCCACATCGACCGCAGTCGCTGGAACCTCAACAGGTGTGGTGAAGACCAACTCGGGAGCTTCAAGTAACTTGGTCGTCGTTGGATCATCCACGATCAACCGTTCGACACTGTCTTCCGCCACTGTTATCACTTCCGCTCTCGTTACTTCGGAAACACAACGTTCGACATACACTTCGTACTGGACTAGCAATGGTACACCATACAGCTCGCTCGTGACGACCGAACAGGTGGTTGCCAGTACTACTGGCTACGCAACAGCCACAATTTCTCCCTCACTCGCAAACGGTGGCTCTGGCGGCAGCTCACTGTCGACATCTAGCAAGAAGATCATCGGAGGCGTGGTTGGTGGCATCGGTGGCGCTATCCTCGTTGGTGGCCTGGCCGTTGTGGCTTGGAGGATCTGGGGCAAGAAGAAGAGGCAAGCGGTGCCGCAAGACGAGTACATGGACTCCCAGAACGATAGTTTGCGAAAGGAGAACAGAATAGCCAGTGGCTCAGGGTTGGAACGATACCAGCAACCTCACCAGGCTGGCTACGTTGCTCCTGGGAGCTCCAATACCGCCACCAACTTCTAAGCATTGCGTCCGCAGGAGGACGATGCTACGAGGAAGATGTCGATGGATTGGATATAGCATTCTGCTTTGTTGCTGCATTTTGAGCGTGATGACGGTAACGGTCGGTACATATGCATATTGCTTGCTGAGTGTCGTCGAAGATTGGCGGACTTGGATTATCATAGAATGGGATTCGAGGCGCTCGGGAATATGGCGTTCAAAAGCTCATTTGTGTGCCTCACCTCAGTCAGGGAGGACAAGACTGTCACGTCGACGATATCAATACCAAGATTGTATAGTATAAGTAATACATTGAGAAGACTTACCTTGACTGCCCTCCCAGGGCTTTGTTCCATGAGATGATGATCATGCCTGTGAGTTTTCCAGAAGGAAGGCGTGATTCAAAGAAGACCAAGATTTAGGACGAAGCTGACTGGAAGCAGCGCACCTTGTGACGCCGGTGTTGTTCGATGTCCCTTTGGAATGTCAAATTTGCCCTCTGTCTTGGAACCGGTCGCCTGTCGTCATTGATTTGAGAATACGGAGCTGGAGGATTCCAAGTCCACACCCGGTGGACTGCAAAGTAGCAGACATTGTGTGTGTTGGAGCGATGGAGGCAGCCTCCTGTGTGACGTATCCTGCGTGCTTCGAGATGCCTTTCAATTGGCTGTCATTATCCATTTATGGGCGTTCAACTCAACGGCATCAAGGGCGATGCATGCATAGCTCATATCTCGGAGCACGTCGGACTTGTTGTGCAAGTACGGAGCCATCTTCTGCATAGCATCCTGGGAGCAATCTGCGAATGTACTGCAGAGCTGTTGAAAATTTTCGGTTTGTGCGACTGCCAGCTGGTCCGTTGATGACCAACACATCGTCCCCGACTTGGTAGCGTTCCTGCCTTGACTGAACCAAACGGCGGTTTCCGTTCGCTTGCATATGAACACTGCCGACTGCATCTGCATCGTAAGTGCTGCCAGGGCTGTTTGTCGGCACAACAACGAGCTTACGCGACGGTAACAGATGGCTGGAGAGAGTGTGCTACAAGTGGCGATGCCATGCGTTTCTGATACGCATCATTCTTCGGGATTCGCATCAAGAAAACCGACGATGAATCGACCCGCCAGAGTGTGTCCTGGAATTTCCTTTCTGGGTTGAGAATGATCAGATCCGACTTCCGCCGCCTTGTGATGGGTGTCATCGCATCGACGCTATGAACGACACTGATTGCGGCATCGTTTCCCGGGCGTCTAGCTTGTTGGACATATGCAGCCCTATCTGGAAGCGTGCAGGCTGTCGTGATGTCTTGCCAGGTAGACGGGATTTTGTGCAACGCCAATTCGTCGATCATACAGCTCAGAAATTCGGCTGGATCCACCTCGACTGCATTTTTGTGATATGTCAACCGCCCTCATGTATCGTGCATCTGTAGTACGCTTGATGAGCACATGGATGCAAGATCAATTATATCCAGCAACCTGGACAACGCGTAAAGCGTAAAATCCCTTTCTTCGATAAAAGCCGCCTCCTCGCCTCCTCTTCGATCGGTGTCCATTTCGACTTTCCCTCTTCGTTTCCTCCATTCAACTCTTCAAACACTGGTAACCATGTTGAGTTCCATCAGACATTCGCTTCACATCTCGTTACCGTCCTACAAGAGGCGTCGAAGTCACAACACGGAGACGCCTTCTGATACGGACTCAGTCAAGACGAGAAATGATCTGAGAAGACTCGCCAAACAATGGGTCGACAGCAGTCGCAGTTCCAATACTAGCGGGAGCGACTCAGCCAGCAGAAGTCCATCCGTCACCACTAGCGGCAAGGCCAAAGCAAACATCAGATACAACTCGCGGCCTGACGACTGCTCGCCTGCAATACTCACCACCTCGATACACAACATCACCTTAATTTCATCTCATGGCAAGGGCAAAGAAACGACTCGTCGGGCAGCAGCTCTACCACACTCTCCATCATCTACCGACTATGCTGCTTCGATCAGCGAAGGCTCAACAGCTTCAAGCGTCAAGAGGCAAGAAAGGGCTCCACGCCACCCAGCACTCACTGCTCCATCTCCCACCGAGAGTGAGGCCTCACTCCGCAGTCTGAACAAGCTGAACGTCAAAGAAGGCTTCCGAGATCGCCAATGGGACAAGGCTCGCACCGCTGACCGACAGCCTCGCGATATCAGCAGCACTCGAAGCATCACTCCAATCTCAGAAGATTCCGTACTGGACCAAGAGCAACTTCACACACAAGTTCGACGAAAGAAGAAGGCATCTGACCTCCGAAGTGTGCATTCTCAAGGCCAAGAACAGAAGGTTCTCCAGCGAGCGGCATCCACCTCAGCAGCATCGACACGCCGAAAGCAATATGCCTTTCCTGCTTTGGCTTTACTGGCTGATGATCCGGAGTCTTATCGTCAATGGATTGAGCAGAGTTCCCATACCCAAGTTAAATCAGGCAAATCCTCCAAAGCCAAAGGCAAGGAGCCCGTCAAACCTTCGAGACACAGAAGCGATGCACAGAAGAAATCTACACTGGAGACTGTTGAGCGAACACAATCAAAAAGTTCTCGGAATAATGTCGACTACAAGACCTTCGCATCTCCCGCAACAACATCCGACTCCCGGCCCAGCACGGCCTTGTCTTGAGCTTCCTTCCCCTTCTCTTTCTCTGGCCTGGCAGCAAGACCACGTCGGCCATAGATTCGATCTCCCAACTTCACAATCCCGACGGCGATGAGCAGGACGCTGGCCAGCATCATGTAGCATCCCATTTGTAGACCCTTTTGAGACGTTTCGGCATTGTTTGGATTTATAATTGCTGGTAGCGGTGATGGGTTGAACGGAGTAGGTTGGAATGGTTTCCCTGCCAATGCAGACAGGCAGATTTCGGCTCTTGTTGCCATTATGACTTTTTGTATGATATAGAACAGAAACTCGGGCTCACGTCTACCTTTGTATATACCTGCGCTGGCGTATGGTAATGCAGCTTGCTATGTATATTGGGTTTACAAGATTTGCTTGTTATCACTTTCTACCTCTCGTGAAGATGGTTCCGAGCAATCAGTGTATCGATGCCGTACGGTGAGAGCAAAAGATGACTTGTGATTCAATGAGTAGGAATAAGAGGGTAAGCTGCAGCAAAAAGAAACATCACAAGAGCAAAAAAGAATTGAATGATGTTGATGAGAATGGGATCTATACCAATGATTAGCAACTGCATCGAACAGTATAGAACGATATTCTTACTCGAACCCATGCCCTTTCGGACCACGGAATTGATGTTCAAGGTTGAGACCTTAACGTGGCGCCTTAGACCGCTGGAAGAATTATTAGTCAAGATTCGTCGAAGAGCGACCTGAAGAATCGTACCTCGGCCATCTCACCAGATGATTGGATGGAAGAGAGCGCAATTGATTGCGATGTAAAGGTTGCAGGTTTGTGAAGAGATTTTTGTGAGGCTAGCGCGCTGCGCACACAAATGAATTTGAGAGGCGGCGCTAAGCCGGCATGAGGCTGAGGTCCGTGCGATCACATCTTAGCGTTGTTGCAAGCAAAATATATGACAAGACTATGGCTGACGGCTCTGTTACACTCAGGTGTCTATGATTGTATACGTTTGCACGTTTGAACGTCAAGTCTTGCGACAAGGCTTCAGCAAGAAGAGGTGATGTTTGCAAATTCCATCGAAATCTTGGCAAGCTTGGACCATCTCCAAACCATGAGCATGACAAGAGGTTCACAGAGGCAGAGGGAGGCTGCATGGCAAATCAATTCTTGCTTTTAGTAGTGAAAAAGTTGCATCGTTGAAATGTGCCTCAAATCTAGCTGTATACGTCACGGCCCATATCTTACAAGCTTCAACTTGCCCTCCTCATTCATCTGCAGTCGAGCCCTGAGATCTTTAGCCTCTTTGCTCATGCCCTTCAACTTATGACTTTCGAGCTCTGAAGCGTCAAAACCATCGAGACCATGAGATAGCACTGCCAGGCTTGAAGACTTCCATATGACTCTGCTCTTTTCTCCAGATAATGTTATCGTCGCAATGAAGAAGGTAATGGATAGGATGATGATAGCCATGGGGTATAGTAACCACCACCAACCGACTTTATATACGATTGCTGTGGTGCTAGAAATTCCTTGAATTCGTTGGGCAGGCATCGCACTCCGTACCAGATTGGTCATGCTTGTCGAAATGTTCCCTATTGTTTTGCCCAAATCGCCATTGTTGTTCTCCACGAAAGCTTGCAAAGTGGCCATCTGGGAGTATGCCATAATGATATTTGGATTGCCTGGAGCATACTCCTGATTGGACAACATTGCAGTGAACATGTTCCTTGTCTTGACATGATCGTTACCGTTGACTAAGAAGAGATCGCCTGGGCCAATGTTTGAGCAAAGCTGGTCCTGCTTGACGAAACGTTGCCACGGAACATTATCTGCTGAATCAGGCGTCGCAATGCTTCCGAGTCCTGGACAAGAAGTCTTTCTGGAATCGAATGCGATTAACGGAGTCTCCTGAATAGATTGCGGTCTGAGCTGGCCGTTGATCACGGCCGAGTTAGAGTAGGTCTTTGCGCACCACGCCATAGAGCATCTGCGAACTATTGGGTGGACAACTTCGCATTCAGCTTGATTACCATACGCCGTTGGTAGACGCAATGAGTAGAATGTAAGTATGTCAGGCGTTTCAATTTGAGACGCTCTCACAACTCGGGATTGCCACGCAGTACCACTGCGACTCCGGGTACCACAGGTTGAGTTCGCGGTCAGAAGTATATCTTGACCGTTGGTGCTCTCGTAGCCTGCCAGTGTGAACGTACAATTTTGGCCGGAATTTGCGTTACCGATGCAATGCCGTGAGACGGAGTCTGACAGGTCATCGCATTGACCACAAATACCGAGACTGGTGAATGTCGGATAAGTACAATTTCCTGTCGGACAGGAGAAGGTATTATCAGAGCCAGAGGCGAAGAGTCCGGCGTAAGCTGCTTGTACCATCCAGCTGTCTCCACAAGGTGTGTTTCCTAGCTCGATCTTAGCCTGTGACAATCTACCCGATGTGAACGCGACTTGAGTGCTTACCTGGGTGTGCATCTTCGTTGGATTCCTCGCTGCGTCGAACTTTGTTGGCACCAGGGTATGATGGCGCTGATACTCCATTTGAATACATGGGAGCTGCTTGGTAGCCTTCAACCGGGGCATCATCATCGTAAAATTCATCTGTCGTCGCTGTAGAGCTCGACGCGCTAGACAGTGCTGTGTCGATTGTCGAACTGCGGGATGTGGACGTGCTGTCGCTCGAGCTGCTGTGAATGGTCGTGCTTGAAGTTGAAGTGCTGGGTGTGGAAGCACTAAGCGTCGAGCTTGTGAGCATGAACGTGCTGAGCGTCGAACTGCTGAGTTTGGATGTGCTGAGCGCCGAACTGCTAAGAACTGTTGTGCGGAGTGGTGATGGGCCGAGTGTCGAACTGCTGGATATGGACGTGCTCAATATTGAAGGACTCCGTGTAGAGCTTTCAGATATAGGGAATTCACTCGGTGTCTGACTGCTCAGTGTTGATGAACTAGTCACGGAACTGCTAGTTGAAAATTCGCTTAGTGTCGATGTATGGGGTGTCGACGTACTCAGTGGGGATGTAACCGGGGTCAATTCAGTTGATGGCGATATACTGAAAGATGAGGAACTAGGCGCTGATGTATCGAGTGTGGACGTAGTGAATATCGATGAACTAGATGTCGACAGAATGTATCTCGACGGACTAGTATTTGCCGTGGAACTAGGTGCTACCGGACTAGATGCCGTTGAACTAGGTGCCGTCGAACCAAATGTGGGTGAAGTAGGTGTGGACGAAGTAGGTATGGATGCAGTAGGTGTGGATATATCGGGTGTGGATGAATCAGGCGTGGGCGAAATTGATGTGGATGGAGTAGTCGTTGATGTGTCGAGTGTTGCTGTACTGAATGTCGATGGAATGGGGCTTGACGAACTAGGCGCGGATGAGCCTGATGTGGACGTGCTGAGTATCGATGTACCGATCGTCGATGTCGTGTTTTGACTGCCATTGTGAGGAGCGTTCAGTTCGTCAGCTTGAGCACCAGCAGAACCAACTACAGCAGCTAGAGATCCAGAGTTGTAGAATGGCGACGCGTTGATCATGGCCGATGCATTGATCATTTGTGTGTGCTGCACCTCTGTATAGAGGACTTGTTGAGTGAATGGTCCCATTCCGAGAGCAAAGACTGCAAGTAAAGCGCCTCCTGAAGCTACACTCGCTCGCCATTTCAGTCGATAGGCAAGACGCATTGAACCCCAAGGACCGCGACTAGCCTCGTCGAAGGTGTCAAAATCCGACAGCCGCTGCGGACGTTGCTCGAAATATATCCATTTCAGTTGACTAAGAGCTTCCGCGATGACGGGAGTGAGAGACATCTGGCACAGCGTGATGAGCACTGATATTACAGCACTGGGTTGTATCTTCCAGAACATCCGCCATCGGTCCAGTCTTGTTCCATCAATCCGTCCAAGAACGATGATCATTGCAATGAATGATATAATGCTTGTTGCAGCAGCAAGAATCTCCGGCCACCATTGAAAGATGTGCTTCGAACCTTTGTTTCTGGGTCGCCAGTCATCGTTTGGCGGTACATCGCGGGCTTTGAATGTAGCGAAAGAGGTCGTACTCGTGTGCGCGGAGATGTCGCCTACGGCAGTAACTGTAGAGGCGATGGAGATGGGCGACACTGGTCTTGGACTTCCTGCAATGTTGTCTCTTTCGTAGGCTGCTGCAGGCGCCAAGAGCCTCTGGTCCGCAGAGTCGTGTAACATGTTGATCTCCTGAACTGTTCATGTCCGCTCAGCGCACGAACGTTCTGGACTGGACTATATGCTTTCCATGAGCGCAAGGCTGCCAAGACACTTCTAGCGTACGGGCGGCCAGAGCACACGCGGCATCTATTTTCCGCCTCAATGGTAGAAGTGATGCCTGAACGATGAGGTGTGGTTGTGAAGCTGCCAATTGGCCAATGTTACAACTCGCGGCAGGACGGACATTTTCGGTCGAATAGCATATCTTAGCCAAGGCCATTCTCTGCGGAGTGAACTCATTCATTCTGCAGCTGCAGAGCCTCAGCCCCCCACTCGTGCCGCTTCGAGGCCTCAGCCGCAGTATTCGCACCAGAAGCTGCGACATGTAGTCCCGGGACAAAGGCTGAGTGATCGCACAGGCTGTTCCTAGTGGTTCGACTGCCATCTCTTCATCTCCCGCTATTGATTCTAGCGTCGGTGGGCCTCTGAACACAGGGAACAGCCTCCAGACCGGACACCAGTCAGAAAGTCTAGTATGGTCTTTAGAATTTACTCTTGGTCTTCTGTGGCGCACGATGAGAGCAACCTGCGTCCCGTCAGTCAATCTGTATGCCTTCGATCATTTCTTTCGCTCTGAAGTGGAAGTGGAATCGTGAGACGACAAGCTTCCACATGGCTTTGTCGTCCTCACGTGGCCAATAAGTCGATGCCATAACCAAGACGATGAAATGATACGTCTTCAATCACATAGAGACTGTGAACCTGTCCATTCCCTTGCTCTTGCCATTGCGATGCACCGGCCCGACTTGTCGTGCTGCTGCTACAACGTGTTCCGATTTCGCGAGTTCAGCTTCGGCTGGGATTGGAGACTTTGGCTTGCTTGCGAAGCGCAGCGAGCTGTACTGTACGTGCTCAGTCCCTCAGGACACGATGTATGCGCTTCATCTTTCCTTGACGAGAATGTGTTTGGGAGAAGTCGCGCCGAAGGACTTGAAACGCTGGAAACTCAGAAACGCTCGGATCTCCTGCTTAGCTAAGCACTTGCCTTCAAACCTAATCAGCTCATGCAACTGCACCACTTTCCATTCTCAACAACCACCGACCACATGTCTTCACAAGGTCACGCGGATGTCTTTGAAGACGTCCTCAACTTAGAAGATCAATACTACCGCGAAGGCTATGATCTCGGCGTTGCAGATGGCTCCAAAAGTGGACGCATTGAAGGCCGCGTATTCGGGCTCGAGAAGGGATTTGAAAAGTTCCTCGAGATGGGCAAATTGAGCGGTAAAGCTACAGTTTGGGAAGCACGATTACCAGGTTCGGAGAAGGAAGTCCAAGGCAATGATGCAATGCCCAATCTCAGCAACAATGAGCGACTTCGCAAGCATGTTGAACGCTTGGCAACTCTGACAAACCCGGATGGCGTGAGTACAGAGAACAGCGAAGATGCGGTCAGTGAATTCGATGATCGTCTAAAGGATGCAAAGGCGAAAGCTACCTTGATCTCAAGAATTACTGGCGAGGATGAGTCTTCGGGAATTGCGACTGATCGTGGTGGAGCTTCGAAGGGCATAGCTTTGCGCATGAAGAAGGACGAAAGCGAAAGTAATGTTGCTGGGAGAAGGACCGGGGAGATGGAAGATTTCATTGGATTACCTGGAAGAAGCTGAGGTCCTTGCAAAGTGAGTCCCAAGATCACCTGGAGTCTGTGCCGTTGAGCCAGGCTACTGCCCAGCCCGGACCACGACCACCTACATATTTGTGGTGAGAGAAGCCTCATCCATACTGCGAAGATGCGGATGGCACACTATGGAGTGCAGATTCAGCCTCCGCGAATTTGAGCATTGTGCTCGAATGCACCGTTCTCCCAAGCAAAATCTTCGTTGTGGCCGGTCTCCACCAAGCCAACCAAGTCTTCGGCCCAGCACTTCAACAAAGACGACACATCCCAAGGGATACAATCTCGCAGTGGCGATGGCTGCATTTGAGTCTGGATCTCATGCTCTGCGAGCAATATAGCTTGGGATATTGAAGGCGGATAGGAACTAAGTGACTACGAAGCTGCATAGTCAGAGCACTTTATGCATGCCCAGAGCACGGGAAGTACAAAACTTCGGAAATGCTCGAGTCTGACCACTCTGAAAGGAGGTTACTTCACAGAAGTGAAGCGTAGAGGCCAAAGACAAGACCAATGAAGGATCCTGAAGACTTGCGAGTAGATTCATAAGCATGAGACTTTGACAAAATGACCTTTCACCTTCGCATTTCTCATACAAATCGATCCAAACCTTGTCACAACAAATCACGCACTTTGAAACATATGTACGCATCATTCTGCGAGCGATCCGAGTGGGGCACGGCACCCCGGTCATTCTACGTGCAAAGCTTTATATACATTCTTGGTCATCCTGCAGCCAATCAACACACTGCAATGCAGGGTGTTATACCCAATGAAATTTGGTTGTGTAGTGTAGCGGGTCAGTCTCTTTCACGCTGCAACAGTCCAAACACTCTGCTAACGACCTGTTAGTTATCACTTCAGATTTTGAGCATCAACGCACAAACCTTCTGATAACCCCGGTTCGAATCCGGGCACGGTAAGCTTCTCTGCAATACAATGGGAGTTCCGATCAAGTTCTAATTATCAACAGACCTTCATCTGCATCAGATTATTTTTTTGCACTTTTCACGCACGATACTGAACTTTTTGCCCGTGAGTCCAAAGTTTCCTTTTCACAGTCGAATGGGCTGTATGTATGTCCAAAATTCTCCACGAAGCTGCTTTTTGCCTCTCGTGTTTCGTAAGTCTGTATTCGCTTGGGATGAAGTAAAGTACATAGTATAGTAGGATCTGTGAAACTCACTTATTGACCTACTACAAGAGATGAGATCAAGACCACAGAAATTCGAAGACAGAATTGATAGCTCAAAGTGTAGATGTACATTGTATCATCTGATGAGTCTAGATCTAACGCACGGCAACCATCACAAAACTCGCACCGGGTATTCGTAAAAGCACATGTACAACCCAATCAAACCACTTTTCGCTTTGTCCCATATCTCGAATGCCCATGAAACGCCATGCCCGCTCGCTAAAACGCACATATTCAGAAAACAATAAAAGCAGACCGGACTCAAGAGAGGAATTCTCGCATGCATGAATGTGATCACGCATTCTCACACAGCCACAGGCTGCTTCCTCCTCCTCTCCTCCGCAAAAACCTCCCGACTAATCTCCAACACCCTCTCAAACCCCTCCTTCCCCCTCGCCGCATTCTGCTTAAACCTCTCAATCGAGAAATCCTCAATCGCAGACTTAATCTTCTGCCAACCCCCACACATAGCAATAATCTTAGCCCTCTGCTCAAAAATCGTACTGCTCTTTCCCATATCTCTTATACTAGGCCGATACACCACCGTCTCTTGTACACTCAACAAATCATTCCAAGTCAGATTTTGACTGCACATTGTGACTTTTTTGGCGTTGGGGTCGACGTATGAGACTTCGTAGACGAGAGATGTGTCTCCGCCGCCGAAGAATGATTGGACCCATTTGGGTGCGGATTGTTTGCATGTTATGAGGCGTTCGGTTCGTAATATGCCGGTTTGGGAGTCGATGTTTCGTGAGAGGGTGTCGACGGCGATTACGTGTTCGGATTTATCGTTCCAGGGACAGTATTTTCGCCAGTTGGCTGTGCTGACTTCGTCCCATGAGTACGCGAATTCGTGTTCGCTGTTAAAGATCTTCATCTTTGGTGGTGATGCTCGTTTTCGTGTGTGTATATGATGCTTCTAGCTCTTATTTTGGTGTTCCAAGTGAGACGACGCGGTCGAGCTGACTGTGCGCGACTTTCCAAGATTTTCTGGGAGCGGGAGTGTTCGTGTCCGTGGGAGGCGAAACAGATCAGCACGCGCTTTCCGGGCCAAAATCAGGTTTTGTCGTTGATGTTCTATTCGTAACAGTCGTGAGTGTCGTGAGCAAGTCTGCAAGGACCGTAGGTGACGAGCGCGTCGGCAGGGTGTAATAATAAGAAAGTCGAGGAACAAGGACGGCAAATTGGGCGAGACTTCCCTCACACTCACCTCCGCCCGTGCGGTCCCGATCAAAGGATCACTTTTGATTGGCGGATCTGGGCCGAATTTGCGGAGCTTGTTTCTTGTGCTACGGATCTCGGCGAGGGCAAGTGCAGCGGCCAGAACTACAGACATCATCATCCAGCGTTCAATTCATCAACTTCATCTTCGCACATGACATTTACAAGCAACGGGCTGGGGAGTATGCTGTATAGTCTACGAAAATCGCTCGGTATAAAGACATGGCCTTGCCAACTTGAGCATGATCCGAGAGTCCGTTCTGTCGAATCGTGAGCTGCTTTTCCCGCTCGTGCCGCCTCTACAGGACGAGGCATTCTCTTGCCCACCCTCCATCGGCAGCGTTCACCCGGCATGATTGTCATATCATGCTCAGCTCATATGAAAGTCTGTCAAAGTCCAAGGCCGGGTGACAATGGACGTTGCCCCAATCCCGTTTTTGAAGGCTTGTCGTCGGGATCTATTAGAGCGGCTTACTTGGAAGTGAACAGCTCTACATTACACCATTCTCAGACTTGCCTTTTCAAAAGAAGCTACAGTAGCCACTGTTTCCGATGTGGACAGCTTAATGCTTGCAAGTGCCTCGAGCGCCGAGACAGAGGGAAGAGGAACGATCAATGCCACCCAGCCTTGGCGAAACCGGAGAGCGAACGAAAGCCACGGCGAGGTTTTCACCTGCCTCCGCAATTGCGAGCAAAACTTTGGGTTTCTGATCTCTTCACTTTGATCAAGCGCTTCTAGCCAAGACCCTAGTAGCGTAGACATCGTACTGCGAGGGGAAACGCAAGGTTGGGAAGCATGAGTAGCAGACAAATTTTCTGAGCGATTCACCCTCCGCATTCACAACTTCAACCCACGACTCCTAGCAATCCGTCCCACATGCTCTTTCGGCAAATACGCACCCGTCCACTTCTCCTCCAGTCCCTGACTAACACCAGTAACCTCATCCCAAGGCGTCTTCTCCTGAAGATACTTCAGCACCGCAAAATCCGCGTCCCCCTCAGCATCATACCCAAAAATACTCTGCACCGTCTCCGGCGCGCCCCAAAGATTCCAACTCTTAGCATTAGCATCAGGCCCCACAACCCTCGGCTTACTCTCCAAACCCTTCACCTCAGCCATGGCACTCGTCTCCTTCACACTTTCCCTCGAAGACTCATCCCTAAACCTCGCCCTAGCATCCTCAGCCATATAAACCCCACCCATAATAAACGAAGCTTGCTGTTTCACCCAAACACGAGGCATCCGCGTCTTCTCGTATAAAGAAATCGCTTCTCTCAAGGTAATAACGCCGTGTACAACTTCCCCCAAAACTCTTCCGAGAAATGCCCCGTCTTCCATACTAGTCGCAGCACCTTGAGCCAAATGATTTACCATCGAATGAGCAGCATCACCCATCAAAACAACATTCTTCTGTTCATTCGACCAACTTTTCAACGGACCTGTAATCAATAACGGCCAACGCTTCGAATTCGGTACAAGATCCAAAATATCTCTAATTCTAGGATCGACGTCTTTGTAATATTCTCTCATTTCGGCCATTGAACAGTTCTCTTCTACGTCGACAACTGTATGAGATGTATAGTGGGACATGACAGCGTTCCAATCCCGACCTGCTGAAATGGGATATTGGATTATGTAGCCTTTTTCTAAGGACCAGACGTCGATTGCGTTGCCGAAATCTCGGGCCGAGGGGACTTTGTTGTAGATGTAGGAGTAAGGTAGGACAGCACGGTATGCCGCATTGTTGGTTGGTGCTCGAGGGATGACTTCTGGGAAGAGATGTTTGCGGACGATGGATTTTATGCCGTCGGATCCGATGAGGAGGTCGAAGGAGTATTTTGTGCCTTTGGAGGTGGTGACGTGGACTTCTTCCGGATCGTTAGAGTATTCGATCTTGTCGACTCGTGCGTCGATGATGATCTTGACGCCGTGACGACGAGCTCCTTCTGCGAGACCTGTATGGAGGTGGTGGCGATGGACCATCCACCACTGATATCAAATTTTAGTCTTCATCGATGCAGAAACCAAGGTATTCACCTACTGGAAACCCAAACTCCCTCACTGTCTTGGGATATAATTCTGTCCTCTGAATAATTGTGCCATCTTTCCTACGCATATTGATCTCCTTGCATTGAACGAGATTGTCTCCAATGATATCTGCTACCCCATATCGGATTAAGAGACGAGAGACATTGGGCGTCATTTGAATTCCAGCTCCAATTTCGCCCAATTCGGCCGCTGCTTCGAGGATTGTGGCATCGCAACCGGCTCGAGCAATAGAGATAGATGCGAGCAGACCACCGAGACCTGCTCCAACAAGGCCAACTTTGAGAGTGCGTTTCTTGTGCTAGAAGTGTGGCGTCAGTCAGCGACCCTTTTCAGTGTTCTGTTGCGAATGTACGGTACTTACTAGAGGCATCATGTGTTAATGTGGATGCCGGTCAGATGAGAGTGGTTGCTATGTGTACAGAAGAAACCTGTTCTATTGCATTGACTATTGCTACAAGAGCTTGCCCCGCTTTTGCCGATGTTAGGCTCGGTATTTCAAGCAGCTATGGCCGATGAAGTGTCCCCTTCCTTGCTCGCCACCACGTCCATGATACGAAAGTCCGATAAGAATGACCCAAGAAGCAAAAGCTCCCAAGCGTACACAAAGTCTGGAAAGAACGAACTGGGCAGTAGCTCAGAAATCACACGCTGATGACGGACACACGTGTATAGCTTTCTTCTGCCGTGGTTCTTCCCTTACGAGCCTCGAAGGGAGGCTCCTCTCTCTTCGTCACTAAATCCACAAAGGAAACTTTCCTCGGGAGGGATGATGGGGAGGTCTTCCACTAAGGGAGGAAGTTCGAAGATCTGCGGCCCCTTGGACGGCCCCGCGATTCGGTCTCTCTCTAGACCAATCTGTACGTAGACGTTATGCAACTGGTCTTTGTAAATTCCTGGTTGAAACCTCGGATCCGACTTAACCATGGTAAATCCTGAATAGAAGCTGGTATCCGCTAGCTCTGACGCCGCGACAGGCAAGCCAATCACACCAATTATGGAGGCATCTGCTAGGCTGAGTTTTGAAAGGCCAGCCCATTTGGTGACTGGCACCGTTCCTCCTATCTGACTATGACGCGATTGATCGGAATCAGGTGTCTGCATGGCAAGAGTTGTGCTTCGCGAAGCCTCATGTAGCTGTTGCTCGATCGACTCTATTCTTGCTTTCAATTCAGCGTTCTCGTCAAGGAGTCTCTTGATCCGCCGAGCCAGTTCGTAACCAATGTTCTCTGCTTGATACTCGGAAGGGCTACGATCTGTTCAGCTAAGCGGCTTGGAAACCTTTCTCACACTCACCAATTCAAGATATCAAGCAGCATTTTCCAGTTCAGGTCCTGCGCCCATAATCTTTCGAGAAGATTGACAAGCTCGGTCTGTTTGTCGTACCACATACTGGGACCACTACCAGGACTACGAGGAGTAATCAGTGGTTTCAGTACCTCTTGGACTTCGCTGAATAGCAGCAATGCATTCGTGAAGGACGTCACAAGCTCATCGGCAGGTATGAGGGCAGCACGATCAGGTGACAAGTCCGGCGCTTTGATATGGACTTCGAAGTCCTTCAGTGTGTCTCGGCAGCAGGCGAGCTGATTTCGCATCTCCTTCGCAATGCGTAAGTTTCCAGCTGCAAACCCTGCGAACTCGTAAAGCTGCGTATGCATGTAATCGCTTTGCGCAATAAGGCCGACGAGAGACGCGATCATGCCAATTCGCTCGCGCCTGTCTATACCCAGTGTGCGCTCCTTGTGGACCAGGTACGTATTGTAGTAGTACTCTGAAGAGTGATTAGTTCCTTGAAAGACTCACGTGTAGGGATACGCTCACGATTGATCACATCGGTGTTGTGGACATTGCCGTGGACGTTGCCAGCATGGAGTCGAGCCTGTTCATGAGCTGAGAGCCTATGAAACGATTGATCAGAGTTGTGTTGCCTGGAATCTTCACCCATTGTGTCACCATTCAAAGTATTTTTCACCCGACCTTCGACATCTCAAGTCGGTGCTATGAGGTTCGTGACAGAAGTGTGTCGCAGAACGAGGAGACCGCGCTTGAGGCAGCCTCAGCCCCAAGCCGCCAGCCGCGCAGCTCCACTTGAATAGGCGACATCATTCTTCGACCCTTGAGACTTTGTCCCGGGTGCACTCTTCGAAGGCGGAGGATTAAAAAACCGCTGTGAAATATAGATGGGAAGAAGGGTTCAGGCTGGATGGAAGTTTGGAAGAGATCAGGAACTGGTGAGGTCAGATTCCGAAACTCTGCTGTCATTGCCTCGGCTTGGCAGGCACCACGGTCGCCTTGCGCCTTCCAACACCAACTGGTAATCTCAGCCGGCAACAACTCATGGCTTCCTGCGCTCTGTTGCACACATGTGCTCACAGGCGGCGAACGAATGAGGCGACTTCACAGGGTTGGATGTTTCAAAGTGTCTTCCGACAATTCATCTTTCTACAAATGATACAAATGATTCCCAACGCCGTAGACAGCGATCTTGATTACGCTGCATGCCCATTCGTCCTCCCAGGCGGATGAGGTGCCTCATCATCGGAGTCATCTCCTATCCCAAATCTATCTCGGTCGACGTCTTTATAATGCCGTTTATCTGCGGCACTAAGATCATCCAATTCTGCTTCATCGAAGTCTCTCGCAGCCTCAACATCTCGATCGACTTGAGACGTGCTACCATTGAGACCAAGGCCGCCATTAGTGCCGTCATAAGGATCCGATGCAAAGACGCTCTTGTATCCCTTGCGTTGTATTCGTCCACGCCAGACGATGACGCCCCAGATTCCGGCCACGACGATTACAATAAAGAGCGCGACTTCGCCTGACCTGCGGTATGCTTGCCATTTTGCGGCTTGGAGACGGACTTTTTCGGTCTCTTCAGCTGCGGTAGAGTTGGGATGTCCGCCGACGGAGGTCTCAACACCTTTTTCGCCGTCGATACGGGAATCGGCTGGAGTGCCGCCAATAGATGCGATATCGACTCCCATGAATCGGTCGAGCATGTCTCTGCTTCGTCGAGGGTAGTCGAACGGGACCATATGGGAGGAGTTGTAGAAACGGAGGTAGGTCAAGTTGCGAGCGGTTTGGTACTGTCCGGCTGGTTCACCTTCGAATGTCCAATCTCGTCGAGGAGCGGTCAGACCAGGAGACAGTTCCATGCCCACAGCGCCGTTCCATTCGAGATTGTTGATGAGGTTCTCAGTACCGATGTGGTTGCAGATGAGGTCCTTGTCCCCAGAGAAAAGCACAATTGGGACGTGCTCGAGAAGGTCGGGCAACAGCTTGACTGACGGGATCGACTTCTTGGCAATGAAAGTCGACGAGACCTGGTTATTGCACTCGACCCAACCAGTGTTCTTATCTTTGTTGACGTGCAGAGCCCTAAGGACGTCGTCTCGGCGGAGGTAAGGTTTGACATATTCAAGATCCGGAGGCCAGTTCATACCGCAGCTTGGGTATGAGTCGCGGAGCCGGACATCGTACATGTTCACACAACCCTGGTCGTTTTGGGTATGCTTGAGAATTTCTTGCATGATGCCTTCACAGATACCAGAGTCGACATGGTCCTTGGCGCCATTATCAAGCTCCGCTAGACAAGTCTTTTGCTGAGCTTGCGCGGTCTTTTCAGCTTCAGAGCCACTCGTGATAAGGTTGTTCTCGTATGCAAAAGGCAGGAAAGAGATGTACTGGTCTGGCCCCGAAATCCAGCCATTGCCAATCAGAAGGCCCTTGAGAGGCCACTCGTCCTGTCTGTGCTGCTTGTTCCGTTTCAGCATAGCATCTGCGAGGTATGGTATCCATTGGCCAGCGTAAGATTCTCCAGCAATGTAGATCTAAATCGAAGTCAGTATTTCAGCCATATTTTGAGCATAGCTCCACTGCGAGCTGTCTCCAAACTCACATCTGTATGCGCATATTCTGGGAAGATGGTAAACCACTTCTCTAAGAAGGTTACCATGTTGCCCGCCATCTCAGACATCTCTTTCACGTATGAATTTGTATCGGCGTAGCTGAAGCCGGTGCCAACGGGTTGATCAACGAATAGCACGTTCGCGAACTCATCCCAGCTGCCCTCTTGTACTGTCAATGTGCCATCCTTCAGCACTCTGTATGGACCAATTTCCATCAGTGCACCATCCATAGAACTGCAGCCTGGTCCACCATTGAGCCAAAGCACTAGCCGACTTTTATTCGCAATATGCCTGTTCTTGAATAACCAAAAGAAAAGATTGCCGTGGTGCTCGGGGGTGATTTCGACATGACCGGCCCACATATCCAGGCGAGGAGATGCGGGTGCTCCTGGTAGATCGTGAACATAGTAGTCTGCCGCGGTCTTCGGTAATTGGGCATATGCCGTAGGGAGCCAGATGGAGGATAGCAGTGCTGGAATAGCCAGGAGCGACTGCCATCGTATTCTTGATCGCGCATGGCGGGTGTGAGGTTGCGCCATGTTGGCGACTGCCTATGGCAGAAGAGGCTGGCGGAATTACGTGGCAGCAAGAACGGCTATCTCATCGCGCGGTGGTCGTGTGCTTCTCTTCGGGATAATGTATATGAGGTCGCCGAGATGTCCAGGTGCGATTGTATAGGTCGAAATTGTGATAGCTGAACGAGCGATTTGGCAACGTCTCCTTCGGCGCAGCTTCGCCCAAGTGGTGTGCTGTTCTGGAACAGACGGGAGCTTCGAGGCCACGGCTGTATTACCACTTCCCACTCTTTGCCATGCGCCCAATTCTGCGATATAGCAGAGTGGTATCTGTACAAATGAATGTCAGACCAAATTCGCGGTTTTGAGGATTCGAAAGTTTATTGAACCTCATTCGCGGCGACAAAGATGCAGGCGTCCAGGAGCGAGGAACGAGTGTTTATGTCAGCATGTCACGTGCAGACGATTCCTCATCGCGTTCCTACCTTAGCCAGTCGCGTACTCCGCCGCCTCCAGTCAACAGCCGATCAACATCACCGCCATCACACTATGCACAGCACCGCCGAGCCCTCATAGTGTGATGCAAGATGCCTGCGTGAGTATATAAGAAGCCGTGTGCACTACGCGTCACTAACATCACCCAGGCCAGGCGACCAATACCGCGACAACGCGAACACAGCCAATCCGTTCATACCGCAGCTGCCACACGTCTCCGAATTCACTGCAGCACAGATAGCGACGCTCCAGAGCAGGCTCGAAAAGCAGTTAGGGCCCGAGTACATTTCTACAAGGCCAGGAAATGGAGGTGGTAAAGTGCATTATCTCGCAGCCGAAAAGGTCATCAATCTCGCCAACGAAGTCTTTGGCTTCAATGGCTGGAACTCGCAGATACAGAATGTGCAGATCGACTTCGTGGACGAGCATCCGGAGACCAAGCGTATCAATCTTGGCCTGTCGACAATTGTCCGTGTAACGCTCAAGGATGGCACATTTCACGAGGACATTGGTTATGGCCACTGCGAGAACACAAAAGGAAAAGCTGCCGCTTTCGAGAAGGCAAAGAAGGAAGCTGCGACAGACGCAATGAAGCGAGCGTTGCGGAACTTTGGCAACGTCCTGGGCAACTGCTTATACGACAAGGACTACCTGTCAAAGGTGACCAAAGTGAAAGTGCAACCATCTAAATGGGATGCCGACAATCTGCATCGCCATCCAGACTTTGCGCCTATCAAGCGCGAACCACAGCAGACGCAGGACACCGCACCACAAAGACCAACCAATGCAGTCCAACGGAATCCGAGCGTGCGATCCTTCGGATCTGGAGAGTTTGAAGACGATTTTGGTGGGGAGGGGTTTGATGAAACCGATTTCGATCATCCCGATGAGGTGCGACTCGATGACTCCGTCATGTCGAACGGACCTCAATCACCTGCGTATCGAGCGATCAATGGACCACAACAGAACGGACAGCGACAGGCCATGCCGCGAACGAATTCAATGCCACAAATGAAACCTCCGAATATACAACCACCAGCTCCTGTACAGAACATACAGGCTCCTCCAAAACCACAAATGGTGGCAAGACCGCCGAATAATGCAGCACAACCTCCAAATCGTATGCTACCTCCGCAGACACCTGGAAACCAACCACGACCTCAGCCTCAGCAGATGCCACAGCATATGCCGATGGCGCAAGGTCAGACCAATGGCGATGGTGTTCGATCGAACCCATCATCCGGGACTGCCTCGGACTCACCAGCAATGCAGGCACAGCAACGGCATGGTACTGGTCAAGCACAGGGCTTGGAGGAAGGCCCAGCTCAGCCGCCACCTGGCGCTGCCCTAGGCTTTGTCTCTGGTCGAGCAGCGGACGCATCACGACCTGGTGCACCTGCAGCCTTCAACCCACACGCCGAAAGTCCATCAATACGGCGGACGCAAGGTGTAGACACGCGGAAGTCGGCGCCGATCAAGCGGACACAATTGAGTAACCAGACGAGTGCCATATCACCAGCGCCATTACCGAATGCTGCTGGATCTTTTCAGCCTGCAGCGCCACCTACACATGGCTTGCCGAGTACAGGCGCACCGAATTACGTCAATCCTCAAGCGGACATGAATAGAAGGATCGGCATGCCTCAGCAAGGCCGGCCTGGTTTTCAAGGCACTAGCAACTACCGGCCGCCAACAGCAGTGAAACGACCTGCCATGGCTGATGTGACGAACACGCATATGGCCCAAACAGACGGAGCTAGCGACCCGAAGAAGGCGAAAATCGAAGGTGTACCTGCACCACCAACGGGAGAACTAGGTGCTGCAGAACAGGCGCCTGCGGCATAGTATGCACGGCACTGAATTGCTCCATCATGATGCGGCTGAGCGAGTCGCTTGCTTTATGAGCGAGGCGTTGGGTTTTGGACTGGGAACAAAGATATTATCACTTTAGATTTGCTGTCACGACATGAGTACGTAGACTGAAAGAAGTTGCCTTACCGGCGTATTTCATCCTTCTAATGGCTTGCAACCTGGACATAATGTCTTGCTGAACTACTCTGCAGCTGATATCCGCAAAATTATCCCTGCTCTGCTGAGTTCGAGCAGCATTACATGGACATCACAGGCTCTCCGATTGAGAAAGAGAATCAATATGGAAACGGAACTATTCGAGAAATTCTTTTGCGCAATCCTGGCGACATAATGTGGTTTGGGACAATTCTATTCTTCAAACGCACCATCTCACGAAGCCCAGCCTTACGGCGCTTCAACAAATACCTACTCTCTGGAACTTGGCGAGTAAAGACGTCTGTCCTACGACATCGAGCATCATCAATTATGCCGAAATGCGAAGGAACGATTCGGACGCTGTGTTGCTGAGGTCGAAGATGTTGTACTAATGAAGACGTGCATATTCCCAATTGTTGTGATTGACGCGCTCTTGGTGAATCCGATCTGGAGTTGCATGTGATCATCAACTTGTCACCGCTGGAGCTCGGAGTCGATTTTCGTGATCACTAAAGTCGTCCAAAGCATCCAGGTCTTCGGGATCAAATATGTTGCGCCAATAGACTTTGAATCTCTTGATATCTTCGTCGGTTGAAGCAAGCTCGATCGAGCGGGCGTATGGTCAGGGTGGGTGATCTCCAAAACCAATCATCGAGGGTAGTGTCCAGTCGAAACGTGTTTATGGCTTACCTCGCATTCACGGTCTCTTCGTCGTCATGAACGTGGCTAATAGCTGAAGAGGCACTTGTTCCAACATTTTTCGCTGATTTTGAGAATAAAGGCATGGATTATGGTGAGGTCATGGAGCGAAAGGAGAGGTGAGGATGGATTGTTTCACCTTATTCATCTAAGGGCTCGGAATGTACGGTAGTGTTGTCACTTGCGGATTTGGAAAGTAATGGCACGAATTGTGATGAAACGACCAAGTACAAGTCATGATGCCGTGTGATCATTGGAGCGGCCGTAGTGACCGCAAAGAGAAGGCAGGGCCCGATGGCGGCTGGGAATCGTAGAACCATGATAGTTCATTCAACCCATCGTGGGTGGAAGTGTTGACCTCCATTGGTTCTCTTACCCTGATTTCTTCGTCTCTAGCCTGTGTATATGGCGAGACATTGGAGATAAGCTGGGTCACACTCAAGTAATCGATGCTTGGAGATGGATCCATTGCTGAAACGAGTGATCTTGTCATCCTGCGTTAAAATAAGGCAATGATGAGTTGCCGATCACGTTAGCTCACGGCTCGCATAGGTTTGTCTGACTTATGACCATGGGTTTGTTCTAGAGAAGGATGTTAGAGAAATGGGTCGTGGGATGAGTGGGCTTCCATGTTTTCCATGATTCTTCTACGCAGTCGGGGACTGTTGAAGTCTGCCGATCTCCCTTGCGTTCGATCCACAGTACAAGAGCTACCTATGGTGGTCATATCAAATTTGCTATTTGTCGTCGTCGCCAGTCTCATAGTACGATAGGAATCCTTGTCGATGCCTTTCCTCTTGAACCACTCCATCATTCTTGACCAAATCATACACCTCTCTTGTCACCACAGTGACCTTCTCATCAAGAATCCAGATCCACGGAGGAGGTACGACACTCGGCCTGAGTAGTTGGACCCACTCTTGTCCTGCTTTCTCAACCTCAGCAATCAGGTCTTTGACACGAACGCCTTCCGGTTTCGTAATGCGAAATTCTTTACGTTCTCGGTCCAGGCCTCCTGAATTCTCCAAAAGGATGTTGACATCTGTGATTGCTGGTTCTGTCAGTGGTGTTTCCAAAAGTTGCGTGTCGAGGTTGTTGTCTGGTAGGTCAACGAGCAGCTTGTAGCGTTCGTAGTGTGGTCCGGAGCGATCTAGCGGGAGTCGCCGCCACAGTTGTTGATATTGCGGACGGTCGTGATCCCGTTGAGACTCTTGAGGCGCTCGAGCTCTTAGCCTTAGCCTAGGTCTTCGTGATGAGCTTGATTGGCGCGATTCTAGCCGTTGAATGCGCGATTCTAGCTGTTGAGCGCGATTTTCCCAGGATGTCAACGAAGAACCAGAGAGTATCTGAGAATTGATTACGACTGGGACGATGACATATTTTAGCCCTCGGTGGAGGTAAGTTCTTGACCATATTGGATGATGGTACATGCTGTCGTGTACTGCCTCGATTTGCCGCCGCTGAGGATGTTTCTCAGATGGCTTGACCTTCCAAACGAGATCGTGGTTGGGAGGAAGATGTCCGAAGATGTGACGTTGGACCCCTTGTGACCGCCTTACCACAGATTGAAAAGATCGATTGACGCGTAAGCAAGAGATCAGGTCTCCGTGAGGTAGGCACAAGAAAAATGATTCCAGGATCTCGTAGATTCGGAATGCTTTTTGCGAGGCAGTCTCCTCTACCGAATCTGGTCTTGTGAGGTCGTCTAGACGCAGCCTTTCAAGTTGATTGGCAATGAAGTCGGCCAAGATCTGATGCTTGGGACGAATGGCGAGTTCCATCTTGATTAGAGCGACGACCTATGTCTAGCTTCACGACTGGATGTTTACGGCTGTGCAACATACCTATATAATCGTTCCTAAAGTTGAAAGGAAGACCGGCAGTATCACTTAAAGTAGTTTGTCAAACATACCTTACTTTGTTGAAATAGTATTGGGGTCGTGGACTCACTCCACATGTTGCTTCTAGCACGTATTGGTCGCCCTCGTCATTGTCTATTCTCTCAGCAGCAAAGTGGTTAAGGGAATGTCAAAGTCTGGTCACCGCGCGGTCCAGCTGTGAGTGAGCAGGATACTCATGGTCACCTCTGAATGGCTCGCATGAACCCTGCCGCATACAATGTAAGGAACGAGCTGGGATATCATTCAGGGATGAACGTGAACGTCCACCTCAGTCACAGCTTTTGGTCCTGACAAGGCCCAAGTAATGCCTTCGTGCATCACCTGATCCCAGTGTGCACTCGCAGAGAGCTTGTCGCCAAAGCGTCGGAAGCCATGTGGAACACCCTTGAATACGTGGACATTTGTGGGCACTCTGTCAATGATCAACAACAATTCTGCGAGTGACATGGATGCTTACCCATTTTGAGCCAAGAGGTCTGCATATAGAAATGCTTCATCGCGTAAAGGATCCAGTCCAGCGATTCCGAACGTGGTCGGAGGTAGTCCCTTCACTTCATCAGGAGAAGCGAGTGCAATGTTGACTTTCCGATCCGAAGACGGTGGAGGGTTCTCATACAGCAAGCTGTTGAACAGCCTTGCTCTAGAAAGAGGCAAAATTGGGGCGTTCTCATTCTCCTTGTAGCTTGAGATATCAGGACTTTTAAGTTGTTTGAGCAGCGGCCCGTATGAGTCCTCATGCATCAGACAAGGGATCATCAAGACTGAGCCTTTCAAAGCTGAGAAGGATGGTGCATTCTCCGCTTTCTTCGTTTGAGCAAGAGCTGCAGACATCATGCCACCGGCGGAGATTCCACCTACTACAATCTGGCTGCTGTCACCGCCAAATTGCTCTTGAGCTTTGGCGAACGTCCATTCGAAAGCGTCTTCAGAATCGTGCCATTGCACTGGGTAATGCCATTCCGGAGTATGTCGATAGTTCACATTGAGGACGGCGACTTTCGCATCGAGAGCGATTTGTGAGCATGTTGCATCTTCTGAGCTCAGTGTGCCGAAGAGGAAACCGCCTCCGTGATAGTGAATGTAGATCGGTAGCAACTGCTTAGCTGAGATAGACTTTGGCCGGTAACTGCGAGCTTCAATCTGGTAGCCATCTCGAGCCGGAATTGAATGATCTTTGATCGTGACCTGAGATAGGAGGGCTTTCATCTCCGCCTTCGATGTGGTGTCTCGACCTTCATTTGTCGCAACCTTGAGCTCAGCCACACTGAGTTCGGGTGGTGTAGGAAGGGTCTTGAGTATCTCCAGGAGCTCATCGCTTGGGCCGCCATATTGTGAGAAATCGGCCATATTGTGTGATGGTAACGAAACTTGTGTAAATGACGTCTCAAACCTCCAGCGGCTTTAAATATTGTAGCAGTTCGGTATGTTCGTAAGCATCCTCTGCCGAGGTCGGTATTGCCCCACTTGGATGTTGACCTCAAATATGGCGGATTGAGGACTGCTTTGATATTGATAGCCACAGACTATCAACGTTCGATTGGGTTACTCTAGTGGTGGAGACCATCTGTAGTACGAGATCCAAGTTTGTACCCGGAAGAGAAGGAGCTCCTAAGTGAAATCACGAGCCAAAAGAGACGGCCTGGATCTAAATTTGGGGGCTGGTTTGACACGATCAGCTCTATTCCTTACCACCTTTGCCAAGCAATTCTGATGAAAAGATGTTGTTGATGTATCGATGCAGAGAAGTACGGCGTGGAGAAATCAAGAAGGGTGTTGCGATGGCCCGCTCAGCACAGACCAACTAGACTTCACAGGGAGGAGCCGGGGGCTACCACATCAACCGTGGAACAGGACTGGATCTTGATTTACAGAATATGCAATTGCTTGTATCTACTCATAGAAATCCCAGCATCCTGCATCATCTCTTTCCTGCAAGGGACACTTGGGCCAGGAAACATGTCTGGAACCCAATCATCAAACCTCCATCAACAACTTGGGCAGACAGCTTTGGCATTCGTAGACTCGTACAAGAAAGCACGCATCGATGGTGTTAAAGCCCTGTCAGCCACCCTGACAGTCGAATGTCGTCGATTTCTTGCTCCCGTGAGTCTGCTGCGAATGCTGCCGGAGCATTTCAAATTGGGAGAGACAAACTCTCACTATGAAGAGAGGGTCAGTCATGCGTGGTGACAGGATGATTATAACATTCTGATGTTAGTAGATGGCTGTCGAATACGAGCAGACTGATCCAGGTAGAGAATCGGAAGTACTGGATGTCGTGATCGATGAGGTTGCGAGCAAGGTTGTTGTCGACGTCGTAATGTACACGAAGTCGAAAGCAACGAGCAAAGAGTATCCGTTCGAGTTCGTGTTCGTGTTTACGTTGAGTATGATCAATGACGGTACAAAGGTGAAGGAACTAAGGCAGAATGTTGATACTGGGATGGCAAAGATATTTCTAGATGATATGCAGCTCATCAGTGAGAAAATTGGAGGGATGGAGGAGAGCAAGAATAAGTAGACGTTCGCTCTACACAAAAGGAAACCGCCGCCTGCTGTACTGTAGGGGAACCTGAAAAACAAATGAACTGCCAATCACGGTCTTGGGCTGCCGTTATTACCGTCAAACGGGCCATGTGTCTTAGTAGGCCCTGAGCTGTTGAGGAAATTTGCCATCTCTGCTGTGTTCTCCACCCTGGCTCGCGCATCTCTGGGTGGGTTTCGGGGTGGACCGCCGACGCTCATCCTCGAGGATTGCTGCCAAGCCGGGACATAGTCATGTACTGTATCGTCGCCACGATACCCAGTATCTTTGTAAAGGCTTCCGAGTTCAATTTTGGGAGCCAAGCGATTACGGTCCTCTCGTAGCCAAGCATCGTCAGCTTCATTGTGATCTGGAGCTTTATGGTCTTGTCCCTTGCGCCTCAAAGACCCCATGAGCTTATCCAGCCATGGTGTATGACCGCCATCTGGAGCCCCAGTATGGTCCTGCTTGCGCCTCCCGCTTTTGTTTCTCGGAAGTATGATTGGTGATAGTGGCGGCGATGCGTGAATCTCGGTGAAGTTACCGAAACCCTTGGGATTGGGGTTGTTGTGACGATTATTTGGGCCATATGTCGCTGTTCGACCAAGAGCAGGTGGTGGAGCAGTGGTAGGCTCTGATTTGTGCGGCGTCGATGATGACGTCTTTCCTGTGGCTCTACGCCAGATCATTGCAGCGAGCTTACGGAGCGCCGGTAGACAGCAGCATATCATGGAAGTGTTTGCCTCAATCTCTGTCCAGATCAGAGCTCGCATGGATCCCCATGTTGGATCCAAGACACTTTTAGCGCTACCACTGAGCATTGCCATCCGCACGACCGACGCAATGATGGTGAAGAACCCCAGCGAAAACAGGGCTATCAGCCCCTTCTTGGTTCGCTTCGCCATCTGGAGAGTTCTGATCAAAGGAATTGGGAGCAGAAATACCACGATATCCACTAGCATAGAAATGTTAGCAAACAAATAAGCGTTAGTAGCGGGAGGAGAACGTACTCAAGGTGTTGAAGGAAGAATGGGAGTACCAGAATCCCATGTTGTTTATGCAGTGTCCCGGCACTCGCTTGTCCCATGCTCGCCTGACAGGAGTACACTGCCAGATCGTGACGGCGGTAAAAGCTATGCCGCCTGCTGTGATGATGGCAATGTTGAGCCACACGAGTTGCTTGAACTTCTTGTGCGAGCTGAATAAACGCAAGTACAGAAAACAGAATGTGAGCTTGGTGAAGGTGCCGAGGATCTTGTATAGGACCTGGTAGAGGTAGAACCAGAACATGGCGTGCGAGAAGGTTGAAGGTATGTCCGCTCGGTGCTTTCCAAAGCCGTAGTGTGCAGCCATGCCGCCAAACGCCGTCTGCACGACCAGTGTCGTCCACGCCGCAGATGCCATGAGATCATCCAAGCCCCTTTGCTTCGTTTTGAAGCGCCATACGAGTCGTGTCAAGAAGAAAGCCGTAGAAAGCAGGAGGAAGACCACGGAGATGATCACCAGTGCTGGTGACTGGTTCGGAATGCTGGTGTCCCACAGCCCTGGCTCGTTATTGCTTGACATCTTGGCGTAGCTTTAAAAGTGTTCTTGTTGCTGCTACTCGAGTCCTGGTCGGTGATGGCGTCGCGCAGGCACCATGAAGAAGTACCAGGAGCCATGTTTGCTGCAGATTGGTCATTTGAAGATTGCGAAGCAGATCTGGTATTCACCGCAGAGCCAGGCGTATCTGCACTGCTGCGGCGATGTCGCGTGACTATGGCACAAGATTTGGGCCGGGATGAAGTTATGGAATACAACAGTGAATGAACCCTCAAGGAGGACGTGATACATACCAAGACAACGACTGGTGTTGGTGTGCGCTTGCGTACGTCGGAGGGCCACAGCAGCTTCTTGGACTTACAACGATGGTATGGTGACACCCTCTGATGCGAACGTGATAGGCATGCTTGCCTGAGCCGTTTCTCGAAATCTCCAGGAAGTCCACGAAGCCCTGCCGACGGAACTGAACGTCCTCCGTCTTGCGAGGTCATGGAGGTGTTTCTATCATCGGACACCAAGGCAAGATGGGAATTGCTTGGCTAGCATGACTCCACTGTAGTAGATTGTGCCTTCTGCACTGATCTCCTCTAAATACATACCATGATGCGCTCTTCACTGATAGGCCGGAAATAGTTCAAAGGCTGCAGTCGGCCGTGGAGGCAATGTACCAGAATAGCAAATATCTAGCGTATCCTGCTAGCTGCTCGAAGGTCCCTTTTTCATGGCCACATGTCGACTGAGAGTGAATACTGCGCTCGGATTACCATTCCTGGTCTGGTTTGCGTGCTGATCTGCTTGCATCTGTTCTTCGTATTGCCTCTGAATTTTGTGTCCATTTCTTCGTTGAGCAGCCGAACCGACGTGATTTTCATGAATTCCTTTCAAATATGATGTGAAGACTCACGACAGTCGCCATGCTGCCCATCATTGTAGCATGGTCAGAGTGTGAGGAAAGGTCGTACGTCAATGTAAAGTCAAGAAAAGCATCGCGGCAGGCGTCCCGCGGCTCCACATTTCGGGACTCTCTTGGGTGCCGAGTGCCGATGTGCAACCTCTCCCTTGGAAACTCTCTTTCAACTCTTCTCTCCTGTGCAGCACACAACGTCAGAAGGATTCGCGCCGGCTTCGTATTGACTTGCATCGTCTGGCATATGAGATCATCTCGTTGACACCCTGCCATTTGGGACGTTACTACGAGCTGAATGAGGCACTTCGTCTCGGTCTGGTAGGCCATGGACAAGCGCGCTACTCCCACGTTGGCGACCTGTGTTTCCCATATTGGAACTTCAGTGGGAGGCCTGAATGGTCTTAGTGAGCGCACTCATGGCTCTTGCAATGGAAGACCAAGCTCTTCACAATGTGCATTTACATATATAGGAGACTGACCATCACCCTCTATCGGTATCCACACCAAAACTCACATCTTCAGACACGGAATTCGCTAGCTCTCCATCAACATCAAACAATCATGCAAGGAGTCATCGCTCTCGCCTTTGCAGCCGGCGCTGCTGCTCTTCCGGCTGTCAGTACCAATGCTCCCTTGAGCAACGAAGAATTTGGCCTCATCATGGACGTTTCTCAAACGGACACACCCAACTACGTATCACTCAACGCGGTAAAGAATGGCACATCCGAAGATTTGATACTCATTGGCGAGCGGCTGTCGGTATATCCGGGCACGCCTGCATACTTGAACACCGTCAGCCCGGACCCAACTTATCGAGCTCTCGACTTGGACGTCAGCGGATGCAGCTATGGCCTCTTCGCACAGGACATCGGAGACAACTATGGAATCAAGACATTTGTGACGGCGAAGGAAGATCAACAACAGTATGCATGGAGCATCAGCTCGACTGGTGAAGTCTACCACAAGTTGTACGCTGCCACAAATCAGTTTCTTGGTAAGTGATTTTATTTCTCTAGGCCAGTCGGCGCTGTCAATGATATGAGCCAGTAGCTATTTGCTGCTTGCAGTACACCTTATATACTGCACTGAAGATTGGCCTCGAGCGTGGCTTGAAACAATCCAAGAGTACATGCTGACGTGATTAGCTTGCAACACTACCTACAATGGCGAGTCATACTTGGCTTTGGGCTGGGGGATCTACGACGAGAATGGAGCTCCAGAAGGGTGCTTCGGTACCCGAGTATTCCAGAATTGCAACATTGAAGGAAGCGCGGCCAAGTGCGGCCGCTCTTCATAAAACTCGTATGTCTTAGCGTAAAAGTTGTCGCTCTGGGCAAACCGCATGACAGAGTATAGATACACATGTATCCCACTTACGACATGCATCTCTAAGCTCATATTCAGTTGGTTCGAATACACATGAATTCGATGATTCCTCGCCCGGTATCGTTTTATCTTAGTCCCAGCCGTTTCTAGACCAATCGAGGTCCTACGGCTTCGAGTAGGATCCGAATCAACATTGTCAGCGATGAATCCGTCTCGTACCGATCAACGTGAGAATTGAGCATGGTATAACCCTTCGCTTTCGGCTCTCTCGGTAAATCCCCGAACCAGTACCTCCCAAGCAACCCTGCGTGAGGAGAGCTCAGCCTCCAGACCAATCCCCGCTTTAGCATTACCTGTGCATGCCTAACATCAATGCTACTAGAAATACAGCTACACAAAGACAAACAGAGACACAAGACACATAATTCCTCCACCCTCCAGCAAAGAATAAAAAAATGGATCAAGACCTCCTAACAACCTCCCTCTCCCCCTCCCGCAAAACCCTCTTCCAAACCGTCCTCTCAGACCAACACCCAAAACTCTCCCTCGACTCATCCTCCACCATCCTCGCCACCTCAATCGAAGTAGCAGAAACCCTAACCCAATGGCTGCAAGACGGATTCCTAGACATGCCACGAAGCTGTATCGTACTAACTTCCTCCAAAGATTTGGACACTTCACTCCAAAAAGCTGGAAATTTAATCCCGGTGACGAAAGTCCAGGATGAAAGTGTCACGCATGCGTTTTCGCATATTGCGAGTTGGAGAAGGAATGAGGCATTGATTATTTTGAAAGAGATTTTTTATGCGCTTTTGCCAAAGGGGGTTTGTGTTGTTACTGTTACGAAGAGGAATCCGGTTGAGGAGATTGTGCTTGCGACTTTGAGGGTTACGGGGAGGAGGGGGAGTGTTGGTGGGACGAAGGAAATTCTTGCGGACGAAACTGAACTCAAGAATCTAGCAGAGCAAGCGGGATTTGAGTTGGGGAAGATTCGGGTTAGTGTTAAGGATGTGGTGGTTAAAGGTGTAGAGTTGGCGAAACTTAAGGTGCAAGTTCAAAGGATGTTGGATGGTATGTTGGGACAGATTGGGGATGGACATAGTTGGGAGAGGGTCTTTGATAGTGCCTGGGATGGAGAGGTGGAGAGGAATGGTGGGCAGTTGGTGATTGAGGCGTATGTTTTGGTTGCTATGAAGTGGGACCTCCTTTGTGCGTGAATGAATGGAGTGGAAGTTGACTGTCATTATAGGGACGAGAGTGGACCGATGAGGCAAGATAGCTTAACTAGCTAGTGGAGGTGAGAGTTGGTATAGTTCACTTGGAAACGGGTGTGGAAGATGTCGGAAGCTGCTTCAGAATTCATTCGTCGACCATGGCAATCTAGCTGTAGCGTAAGGTGCATGGCTGAGTGCTGTACCTGGAGGAAAATCATAATGTAAGCATGTGAACGATCACGATACGGATATCTACGTTCTCGTTCACCTCTTTGCCTCCGCCTTGTTAGAACGACATCTACGAAGACCATAACAGCGACTGACCGAAAGAGACTGTTGCCATCCTCGCGCACAGAATCTTTTGGCGGAATGTTGTGCCGTCGCTGGTCATGTTTGGTGTAGACTGATGTTTAGGCACAGATCTGCCTGTGCTGTCGTTACGCCGGTAACAATGCGTTTCGGAGCAGAGCCGTCTCCAAGTCTGATCATTTCGATCACCTGTTTCGCCTTCTCTCCCTTATTGCTGCCATCGGAGAGGATGAGATTGCCGAATGCGAGGAACATGCGCAAATGTCGGTACTCCAAAACCACCTTGGATTGACGCAAACTGCTCAACATCGCATACAACGCTGATCCATTCCATCGACAAAGTGATCTGTGCGATTTCTGTTCGGTGCATCGTTGCTCTCGTATCTTTTGTTGGCTTGTGTAGTGCCGTGATGTGTTGTCAACTGGGAGTTGGATGGAAGGGCCGGTGCACAGAAAGTGAGTGAAAGTTGGTGTAGTTCACTTGGAAAGGAGTATGGATGTAGGGAAAGCTGCTTCAGAATTCGATCGTCTAAGCACGACTTGCTAAACGTGGCGCCACGAGCACAGCGAAATCATATACGCAGAGTCAAACATGATTTTATCACCGATTACCTTTCACATCTCCCGCTCTTGCGTCGAGAAGTGCCCAGGGGACTGGGATATGTTGGGCTACAACAAGCTCCACCTGCCTGGAGGTCGGTATTCCAGCAACATCAGACATCGCCGCTTTGAGCGCGGGGGACATGCTTGCCATAGAAAGGCTGGTGTCCTGATTCGAGGATGCTGCCTGCTCAGGTGCATCTGCTAGTGCCCGCCCTCGCCGATCATCTAAGATGAGATGTTGCGGCGACGAGGCTGTCGGAGTGTTTTTGTGCGGCGGACTGTCCTCCTGTGCGTCAACACCATTATTAGCAGATGGCACGGAGGATGTACAGATTGGTCGCTTTACGCGCACTGTTTTCTTCGCTAACATAGACGTAGCATTGTACTCGTCGCGTGGCCGTTTCTCTGGATGTTGCCACTTCAGCATTTATTATCTCCACATAACCTGCTAGTCGAAGTGCCACGAGCTCGGCGAGGTTGTTCATGTGGAGGCGAATACAAGCTTACAAGCAAGTGATCGCCTTTCACATCTCTACACTCTCCGTGAAGTATCACAACCCGGCACTGAGTTACAGCCTCACCTACCCCACAGGCTTCCTCCCAACAGTAACCTTAAAAACCCAATACTTCCCCTCCTCCCTCCCCAACGTCCTCAGCACCTCATCCTGCATCTTCCCCACCTCTTCCTCCTTATACCCCTTCCCCTCAAGCATCTTGGCAACCATTTGCCTTATCAACGGCGGAATATACTCAGCCACATACTCTCCAAACGCTCTCCAAACCTCCTCAGTCTGTTCAATGTACGCGTCAGTGACTATGGAAGCTGTCCCAAAATCAGGACATCGAAAAACATACCTCCCACTCCCCACCATGCGGCCACCTATACTCCTCCACCCTAACATCCACAAACCCCGCTCTCTCCATCCTCCCCTTCGCCTTACTTGCACAATGAGCAAGATCCATACCTTTCTCTTCCCCAATCGTTCGACACGCAGTCAACCATTTCCAATCCTCAGATATAATTTCATCAAATTTATTATACCAGATCCAATCAATATCATGAACTTCCAAAAATCCTCCAGGTTTAAGGAGTTGGTAGGATTTCGAGATGTAGCCGGGCCAATCTGTGAGACCGCAGACGAGGAGACGGGAGAAGATTAGATCGAAAGAGGAGTCCTGGAGTGGAGGGGACCATTCGTTTGGTTTGTCGGTGAGGATATTGCCTTGGAGGAATTTGACATTGGGAGGATGAGGACGGAGTTGAGGAACGGGGGAGAGGTCGAGACCGTAGACTTTTGCGCTTGGGAAACGGGTGCCGAGATGGTCTGTGACGATTCCTGTGCCGCAGCCTACGTCTAGGATGAGGGAGTTTTGGATTTTGGGGTCAAGGGGAGAATGGATGATTTGGTTGTTCATGACTGCGGAGAGGTGTTTGGCTTGTTCTTCGAGACGAATGTGTTCTGGAGCATCATTTGGGAGGACGTATGCGGAAGATTTGTTGTTGTGGTACGTCGGCTCATGGTTAAGATACGTAGGGGAAGTTCCTTCGGTGGTAGACATGTTGCTAATTCTTCAGTAGTATCAACGTATTCACTTGACTTGCTGAAGCTGTTCCTTTATTATGTTCCTTCTTAGAGGGTATGAAGTCAGCCTCACAAGGACTCCTCACGTAATACCTGGATATTCCCGGCTGACTGTGTTGCGGTGAAAGTGGCTTTGTAATTGAGTTATTGATTCGGACGATTCTCGGATCGGAAGTTGGACGCTTGAACAGGGCAGGCACTGATATATCTCATTCGCGGGATTGAATCGAACGTTAGACCCTCATAGCTTGCAAGTACAGCTTCTTATACGCAGCATGTGGATCAGCTGAGAGATATCGAAGCGCAATACTAGGGCGCCTCGGTGCTGCTTTTCTGCGGTGGAGGTCCACGCCCTACTAGAACTCTAACTCGAGCACAGCTCACGGACACGCTCTGTCCACCGACTCTTGCAGGACATGCTATCATACTCATAGCATTACATTGGTAGTGTGTTCGGTCGTGTAGAGGCGAGTGAGGTTGCGACCAGGTTACTGCCGCACGTCGGAATGACATATAAGTCAGCGGCGAGCGTCATCCTGCTAATGTCGTTCCTCGGGAGCTCAAGTGACATCCCTCGGGATCCTAGGCGTACAGAAGTCCTGAGCACATCAAAGTCGGATATCTGGAGGATGCCAGGATGCCTTAGAAAGTCTCGCGAAAGCGGCCGTCCAGGACAGTATGCCAACATGTTCCCATGCGTCGACGGAAGTTTCCCGAGGATTGAAACTGCCGGTTGCATGCTCGTAATCTCAAGGCGTGCTGTATGCTGGATCTCGACTACAGCAGCGCTGCCATCGTCTGGAGGTGTCGCACATGCGAGTCGTATTCGACGGGTCAGGGCCTCTGGCGATGAAGTCGCGGAGATATGTCGTAAGACCTGTCCTCATATCGTCCAGACATGGTAAATGTACCTCGTACACAGGATATAACAGCTCTAGTACCTCCGAAAACGCCTCGCTAAGTCCGAATACCAAAGTCAAATTACTCGACATTACTCATCAATGCACATTTTCCTAGCCTTCGCAGGTATTGACCATTCCACTTCTTCCATGATAGCATAAGACTCAAACGGCGCTCCTCTGGGTCTACGTTTCAACTTGTTCGTCCTGGTGACCTTGTCGTACTCTTCGACTTCAATCCAAAACTTTGGCTTGAACGACTGCATGGAACCCCATCCGCGGATTAATGCTCGCCAATAGCACGCCTCTGCAGCAGGAGTCAGATATCGTTCACGGAAGGTCGCCACTGCGTTGTCCGCAATTGCTTCCGATTCGGCGAAGTGCTTAGGTTGAGTAAACTTCTTCATCTTCTTGGGAAGGTCGCTGTAGTCGCGTTGTACGTGCATGTAGTTCTGGTCTGGTCCAGACGACTCCATAAGGTGGTGATATGGCTCGATCCATTCCAGATCATGGGAGAAGACGACGGAGCGACAGTTCAGGAGGTATTTGAGACGACCGCTGTAAGTGTTCCCCTCCGTCTGCGCTACAAACATATAAGCGCAGTGATCTTGCATGCTGATCAAGCGCTCTTCGATGTTTGTCTTGTTGGACCAATCCAGTTCCAGCACGTCTGACCACGATTGGTCCTTGCTGTGCTCGACGAGACCAGCTCGGACATCGTGCGATCCCACAGCGAGCGAGCCGCGCCAAACAAGCTTGGGTACTTTGTCGACAAACTCATCCTCCTCGTAGCCCAGGACTGTCTGGAACTCAGCGTAAGATCGCAAGCCGACATCTGGCCAGCCCCAAAGACCAAAGTCTGGCATCAACCACAGCTTCTCTTGGTGCGGCAGTCGCGTATATGCCCAGGTTGTGTGATTCCCATAGCGGTCGTGCAGCGCAAAGTCATGCACTGTGAAACTGAACTCAATATCCGGCAGCTTTCCCGTGTACGCGCTAACGGCTCTGTGTATGGCATGCAGTGTCGCAAGAGTCCGTGGGCGGTGGTTGTGATCCCATACGACATGCGGATCTATCACATATAACTGGTTGTCGTGTATCATGGCTCGTACAATGCCGTCTCCCCTCCATTCGACCTCGACCTCGTCTGGTGTGATCTCGCCCCATTTCTCCTTGCGATGCTCTACTGCCCTGTCAATCTCCTTGTACAGTTTCGGGAATGCGACATTGCACTGCTCTTCAGTCAATCCGTAGTTCTTTCCATCCCTTTTGAAGTCGAATTGCCAGCCTGATTTCGTCGGCTCAAGATGCGGTGTTTCGGTGTGCTGCGAATGTGGACGATCCTTGTGCGGTCGGTAGGTGTCGATGTACTGCGAACCGAAGTCTTGCGTCACGAAAAAGATCAAGGCGCCTGCGACCAGGATGAAGATGGTACCGTACAACGCGACCGTCTTCATCGTGTTGTGTTGGTGCCGGCCGTCTGCTCCCTGCAATCTGCTCTCCTCTCCGTGCCAAATTGGGTCACGCCATTCGAGGTATTGCCAAAAGTCACCAAACTGTGCTGTCGAGCCTGGAGGCGAAATGTGCAGGAGTAGAAACAAGACTCGGTGTTGAGCCTAGAAACGCGCTTACCAGGTTCCAAGCTCCTTGGCGAAAGACGTGATGAGATGCGCTCGACATCCCACCCAGACATCTTGATTACATCTACCTGGACTTCATCGATGTTCTAATATGAGTACACAAGGAAGATAGACGGTATAATGATGTTTGCATTTGCTTACGACTGTGTCTCACAAAAGAGGCTGGGTCCCACTCTCACGCATTGACACAGGATCCCAAGCCAACCACTTCCCCTGAACGATATTCATCTCTCTGAAGTCAGATTTGCGACCTTTTGAGACCAACCTGTGTGAGCATGTTCGTTGAGCTTCATTCTGGAGCATCGCCAAATAAGTGATGTGCAATTCCAGGTCGAAATCTGAACATGCCAGATCCTTCACCTGCCGACGCTACAGAATGAAGCTCAACGAAGATGCTTACACAGGTTGGCCCGAACCGCTGATCTGGTCCCGACAGGGAGATGCTATGGTGACTGAAGTCACCAATGAGGTCGGCAAGTCTTCACCTGCTCTGAATGAAGTTGCGCACGTTGTCCACAATATACAGCCACATCTCGAGCGCGTCCTCAGTCATTCGATCATCGAGGCGTCATTGTAATAAGCGCAGGCCCTGTCTATTCACCCCAGAAAGCGCTTGATCTCACCTCCGACACCCTCCAAGTCAAGTAAGAACGTATCATGTCCAAACAAAGATCTATCTTCGCCCAATTCCGCATGTGATACGCTCCTATTCCCTACTCGACGCAAAGTCTCTGCGATTTCTCGCTGCTGCCAGGCCGGAAACAGGATATCGGACGCAACGCCGACGACCAAAGTCGGTATGTCTCGCAGGGGGACCAGACCTTGAACGAGATCTTCAGGAGGCGCAGAGCCTGGCGAGCGTGGTTGTACAGAGTCCGAAGTCTCTGCTGCCATGAGGTCTGCTGATGATTCCTGCTCCTGGTAGGGTTCATCAGGTATTGATAGCGTGCATCGGTCTTGTCTAAGTTGGTCTGCGAACGAGCCTTGTAGTCGGTCGGCATTCGCAGCCCTGCGCTCGGCAGTAGCGTCCTGCAAGCCCTTGCCAAGATCGAACAAGTCCATTGCTTTGCTGACGTAGAGCAAACTGTTCGCATCGTATTCCAGACACCATTTCTCGCCTGCATGATCTAGATAAGTTTCGATGAGGAAGTCTGGGCAGAGTGCCGGCGGTTTACTTGGATCTGCACGTTGCCTTCCAAACCGCTTCTCCCATTCAGGCCCAGATCGGTAGGTGATTGTTGCGATTTGACGAGCAAGCTTCATTCCAGTGTGGGGAGGGATACTGGTGTAGTAGTTTCCGCGTGTCTTAGCCCAGTTGGGGTCATTCATCAAGACTTGTCGCTGGCAATGTCGCATAGCTACACTGTATGGATGACTGCGGGCACATCCAGACACCGAGACAATGCGTCCAACGCGTTCGTTGTCCATGACACCCATGGCAAGCGATTGCATTCCTCCCATGCTACAGCCTACACTGGCGTAGAGCTTGCCAATTCCCATTGAATCCAACAATCTATACTGCGCACGAGTCATATCTTGCATGGTCAAGATGGGAAAGCTGGTGCCGTAGTGCTGTCCGCTTAGCGGATCTATGCTACTTGGGCCTGTACTGCCATAACAGCCTCCAAGTACATTGGTGCAGATTATGAAGTATTTGTTGGTGTCCAATGGTGCACCTGGCCCAATGAACTTCTCCCACCAGCCAGGCTTCGGATTGGCTTTTGTGCTATGAGCATGACTGCTTGCGGAAAGCCCAGTGTGAAGTAAAATCGCATTGCTCTTGTCCGCGTTCAACGTGCCCCATGCTTCCCAAGCAATGTCAAATGATGGCAGTACACCACCCCAATCTAGCAGTATAGGCTCGTCCGAGTGAAATGTTTCGTGCTCGCCGACGGTATACGATGGCTCGGGGCCAGAGAGTGACCGTTTGGTGACAAGCTGTCTTGTGCGGTCTTCAGAGCTTTCAAGGCATGGGAAGGATAATTGAGGATTGGCTGCCGAAGGTCCGGAAGGTGTGTCGTCTTGAATAGGCTTCGCTGCGAATGCTTGTGCTGGTTTTCGTGGCTCGCTTGTGATTGTTCGTGTTGCTTGTGCAAATCGTGTGCGCGGATTGGTCTTACTGGCTGCCCGGGGAGCCACCCTGGTCAGGCAAGACAGAGTTCGCGAGGCACTCATGGCTTTGGCAGTCGCAACCAGACTCGTTTTTTGTTGGACGAAGATGTCAAAGAAACATGAACACGATGTCGGCGGGTGAATAACGGTGTTTACAAGTAACATGCATTTCTAAGCAGCAACTTGTGGTTTTGTAGCGAAATATGCAGGGATTCGAGCACGCTATCGCCAGGGTCCACCAATTTTGAGGCTCTGCTTGCATCAGAGTCCAGACTCTTCCTCGCTATGTCAACACTTCCATCAACACCATCTAAGACCACGACTCCAATGCCCACCTGTGCCTGCTTATGCCTGACAGCCACCCGGATGCTAACTTCTTGACTCATTGTTCTTTGAAGTCTCGTAGGAGACCAATCTCAACCAACACATCCTACATCACCTCAGCTTCAAAAACCTCCCGATCTCTCGAATCATAAACTCAGTATCATCCTTCGTCCCATTCCCACCACCCGCCAAATGTCCCCAAACACTCGGCATAACCCTCAACTCTCCTTTCCTCAAACACTTCACCTCGACCTTACTATCCTCCGATGGAAAATACTGATCCGTTTCAACTGGCATAATCAAACACCTCGCCTTCACCCTCCCCAAAGTCCTTTCCAACTTTCCCCCATCCTCCTCAAAATACCTCGTAACATCCCCATGCTGCCACGTCCAAAGCAAACTCAACAAATCATTAGCATCCTCCCCTCCTCCCTCCCAATTCTTCTCCAAATACTCCTGCAAACTCCCACACCCCACCTCCCTCCAACACTCCTGCCGAAACCATTCCGGACTCAGAGCCCAAGTCGAATACACACGTTCAAAAGCCTGCAAACCTTTCTTCGGAGGACTTGTATACTTCCCCTCCAAGAAATCTGAGCTGTTAACAAGTGCATGTCTCGGCCCTTCCAAAAAACACCAATTATGCCAACTCGTTCTCGCAGATCCCGCAATCGCTACCATATTCTCTACAAACTCCGGGTACAACACGCTCATATGATAGGCTTGTTGTGCACCCATTGAGAAACCTATATACGCAAAAACCGACTCAATACCTAATTCTTCAGCACACAATGCGTATTGTAACCTTATGTTATCTTCGTAAGTCGTTTTTGGAAAATTTGGGCCATTGTAGGGTCCCGGTGTATTGGATGGAGAACTTGATTCTGAGCCTGAGAGGAGTCCGACGATTATGATGAAGTATTTGTAGGGACTGAAGAGAGCGGATTCGGATGAGTAGAGGAAGGGGGATGTTGTGGCTAAAGTTCCTCCGTAGCAGGTTGGGAGGAGGATTGCTGGGTTGTCTGGTTTGCCGAGTGTGCGGTAGGCGAGTTTGGCGGGGAATTTTTGGTGCGAGTGGGTGAGAGTGATTTCTTTGGTGAAGAATTTTGTTTGAGGCATTTTGGAAGTCTTCTCTTTTGAGTGTTTTAGGTTGTGCTGGTGATGTTGGATGTGAGGCAAGAGTGATGGGATGGATGCTAATCCGTAAGCGGAAGGAGCGAGTTTGACTTTGTAACTGCCGGCCAAGACATTGGGGAGGTGAACGACTTTCTTTGTACAATGCTTGGTTGCTTTTTCTGCATGTACTGATGGAGGGCTGAATATATGTGTTTGGGAGTATCTGTTGACGTTTAAGCAGGCTCGATAATGGATTGTTCTGGACCTCAGGAACGGCTGGGCGCAATGTACCGAGAATGCAGCACAACTCTCCGAGACTGAGTTCTGGACCTTTTGGCACAGGAACAAGAGTCCTATCAACTCGACTGAGGCTTCTCCATTTCCATCTGTCTAGAACAAAGTCGTGCTGTTATTTATATGGCGCCATGCACGTTGGCATGCACAGTACGGAATGAAAGAGGTGACCCAATATCGACGATCTAGCACATTCACTGTGTCGGTAAAAGTGCGTCAATTCCGGTTGCAAGATCCAGAGCACGGTGCGATGGTTTGAATTTGTGTCCGTCAAAGATGAGTGGGCTGAAAGATCGAGCACCAGCATGGCCGTATCACGACTTAGCCATATATCGTCGAGCTGTATCTGGACGAAGTACACATGCTTATGGCAAATCTGCTTCGTTGGCATCTTCCTTTCTTGCAGTTGATAGCAGATCCAAGAATGATATCGCCTTCTGGATAATGTAGAGATCCAACTCACTGATATGGTTTGTCGAAGCGCGTGGATGTTGAATACCTCCTCCCGCGAAATGTTTTTGGAATGTGTGTTACTTCGACATGGTAGAGGTAGTGGCTTGTAGGCTGTAGAGGATGCAACGATTTGGGAACTCCCGTCCTTACATTATTGCTGTCGCGAAGCGTGCTTGGAGGATGATGGATGCTGATAGCCAGTGGTCCGTGATGATGTCCGCGTGAGTTCGAGCTTCTGGTGATCTTCTAGTATCAACTACATTGCGATGAGAAGCAGTCCGTCAGTGTAGTCCTTCACGTGAAGTTCCAGAGCGGCAGTGACACCATGTCGCCGCCGTCAAGCCGCTCATGACAAACTTCACTATATATACTATTTGAGTCAGAAACCCACCAATCAAAGCAGTGCAAACTGCGGCGACGGTGTCCGGATGGTCTAGTGGTATGATTCTACCTTAGGGATTAAACTATTTCATCTGGTAGAGGCCCCCGGTTCAAACCCGGGTTCGGACCGTATTCTCTTTTGTATTTTTGACGTTCTGTCGTGCCTAATTTTGCCAGCCTGATGGATTGCATTTATTTGTGGATTTGGCGCCGGAGGGGCTGACGAGGCTGGAAGCGTATTGATAGCAAGTGGCTACATATTCTTCTGCCAGCCCGATGGATGTTGTAGATGTGTTTGTGAATCTGGCGGCATGGATAGCAACGGGTATCAGATCATTGGCCCATCACATCAGCGTACGCTCGAAAATGCTATCCAAACGTTACTCCACCACAATCTTTTTGCATGTTGAGAAAACTTTGCTTCGGACCATCGGCAGGGTAAGCATGTCAGTCGATTCTCGTGAGTGGCATGCTATTGTTGTCGGTGGGCCTCATGATTTTATGCATCATGAATTGCTATGGACGGAGCTGCCTCCTCAGCCCTCCTTTCACATGAATCAATTGACGGCTGTAAAACGGGCGACGAGCGCGATTTCTACCGCGTCAGAACCATTGATTCTGTCGCGACGGCCGGCAAATCGTCATCTTCCCGCGAAAGCTCAACGAGTCAACGTGGTTGTGGTTGAAGACCGGAAATTACTTGGACCGGGATGGCAAGGCGGATCTCCAACGGTGGCTCTAGCATGGAAGTGGACGAACACTCTAAAGTGGAACGTCCAATACGCGTGCCACCGCACTAGAAGAGTAGAAGAATGAGCTGCATATCGATAGCATCGAAGGGTGTACAATTGCTGCAGCGTAAGGATGGTGGTTCTGTAGACTGGCGACCGATGCGCGAGAAGTCATAAGCATGCGACCAATCGATTTGCTTGTGCTCATACAGATCGAAGAGCTTGGCTCGACTATTTTGGAAGCAAGCGCTAAGGGTTGTCTCGCATCGCATAGAGTTCACCGTTGCCGGCCGCCATTGGTCGGCTGGAGATGCAATGGCGGGTTCCTGCAGACAGCGCAGGAGGCAAGCTGAGGCACACACCAGCACCTGCACGTAGATGGCGTCTCGCATACAGACGCGATGTGGTACAGCCACAGGAACACACGGTAGGCGGCCAGGTTTGCATCGTGGACTGCCGGGATGGCGGTCGAGAGCGGGCGGAGAGGGCTGGTCGGTGAAGGGTCGCGGCGATGGATGGGGAATCTGGCAGCGGAAGTATGAACCAAATGGGCGCGGTTTTAATGAAGAACATGGATCTCAGATTGCAGCGGCGACAGGCCAAGTCAGGTCCACTTGTGGCTTTGCATGGCTGCTTCAGCCTGCACGACGGGCGCTAGCGAGCACTATCCGACTCGAAAGTCTCCTTTCTGCATTCCTTCTGGTTAGGTAAACCTGTAACCTCGACTCGTCCCTTTTGCCCAGCAAACCCACGCTGTCACGCTGCCTCACAACCCGTATTCGCCTGCGGGTGGTCGAGACACACAGCTACACATTCCTTGGATGGCGCCGACCATGACACTCGTTTACTAGCAACAACAACATCACGACCACCACACACAATACCTGACCGCAGTCGCTCATTCACTGTACATATCGAATAGTCGCTCATTGACCTAACAACAACCCGCACGGCTCACCCTGAAACCAATCAATTAATCACACCACACCGCATAATCTGAGACGGAGGGAACGGAAACACCACCTCCAACGCGATCGACGTCACATCAGGGGATTCAAACACTGTTATCTCGCCCACTCGCACCGCAACCTCGCCGTCACGTTGTTCGAATCGCCAGCTGGATCCACCGCGCGGTCTCGCGGCCGGGACGGAGGTGAGGGAGGATGTTACTACCACTTGCGCAGTCTGAGCTGCATATGAGGGAGCAGAGTGATAGCCTCAAGCGCGCAATCGACAACGGCGCTTCTGGCTTGTGGGAGGTAACGCGGACGCTGGTGCAGCGCGACTCATCATCGTCCTCCAGTTCCAGCTCCACATGCAAGGCTGGCGACACCAGCAACCAGTGTGTCACTCCCAACTCGATTCAGAATACGCAAAATCTGGCCATCATTCTTGGTGTTGTGTGAGTATCTGCGACCTACGTCGTGCTCATCCGAGGCTAACGGTGACTTCAGCATCCCATTGACATGTGCCATTACAGTCCTCATATTCTTGCACAGGAGACTAAGGAAGAAGCAGAAACATGAGGACATTCACGACCCGCACAAGTCTCTCGACTTTGGAATGGAAGGCATTGAGCCGACCATATCGAAAAACTCGAAGAAGATGGGCATGGGGCGGAAAGGGCCAGAGATGAGCGTTTCCGACCTCCACGGAAGGCCTTCGCGACGCGGACAAGGCCTGTCTATGGACATGGGTATGCAGATCGGCAGCCCGTATATGCTCCCGCCGGGTCTGCAAGGCTCGCACGAATCCATTCACAGCATGTCGAGAATGCGCGACGAGCACGACCCCTACCGACCAGTGACCTTTATGCGACAATCCACGGACGACGGTAGTGTTCACAGGTTTGGCCGATTGAACGACGACAAAGGATCGATATATTCCGCTTCCACCAGCCACCACTCTGCAATGCCAGACCGAGATCGCGCCGGTCTTCTGGCCAACGCAAGACCAATGTCCCAAACATTTGGCAGACGCACCGACTCCATCCGCACAGATGCCACATCTCCTCAAGAGACCACTCCCACTTCAGACTTCCCTCTCCGACAATTACACAGCTCGAGACAACCCAGCTTTCCTGCACGGAAGGGCAGTCTGGACAAGGCTCTGCCAGAGATCAACGAAAAGGATGCTCTGCCATCGCCACCATTGGTAATGCCTGCAATGCCTGAGCCCACGGCCAAGGAACTACCATCTCCACCAAGAACGACTTCATCAACCACTGCCACTTCCTCGCTACCACCGCGTGGTGACTCTATGCTTACCACTTCCGCCACTTCAATGCCAAGCCGACCCGAGTCAAGTAACTACGGAGACGATGAACCGGCTGCATTGTCCCACCCGACTTTCACCATCCAAGAGCCAATCGACTCGCAGTATGACATTGATCCTGCCATGATCTATGCACGATACTCTGACGACGTCGTTGCACCGTCGCCATCACCCGAGCCTGAAGTTACTCTGGCACCGAAGCCATTGGCGGGCCAGAGACTGTCAGTAATGGGTATGCGTCCACTGCCGAAGGAATTGCCAGATGACACTCCTGAGGTCAGAGCGAATAGAATTCGATCTTTCTACAAGGAGTACTTTGACGATAGCAAGCCAAACCCGACCATGTCCATGCAAGCACCACCTCAAGGAGGATACTACGAGGATGACTACTACGGCGGCGTTCTCGATGGTGTTATTTACGATCCTGACAATGGCGGATTCTTCGTTCCAGGAGCCAAGCCATGGGCACAAGGACCTGCGCGCAGAGCCATGACACCACCACCTCGCTCAAGACCGAGAGTCAGCGGTAACTCCATGGGCGGCGCGCCATACCACGACAGACACGCTTCCACAATGTCTGCCGGCCGACCAAGAGGTCGATCTCTGCCAAAGAAGAAGCTGCCACCACCGGCGCCGCTCCACAGTCTGCCAACACCTCACAAGCTTAAGGAAGATGATCTCGTGTACAGTCCAATTGATTTTGCACCTCCAAGCTCATTCCGTGAATTTCAGAATGGCAGACGTCCTGACTCGCCTCTGGGTGTGTCAAGACCTTACAGTCCAGCCGTGCGAGCATTCACGCCATTGGCATCATCCTTCGAGAATTTGGCTGCGCTGCCATCACCACATGACCTCCGGAAATCGGGCACATTCACGGCCTTGGACTTTGCACCGCCATCAAAGATCAGGGATCCAATGTTGTCACCGAATGATGCGGGCAGCATTCGTAGCGGACGCAGTGCACGCTCTGGGATATCGGCCATGCAATCCAACGCTGTGCGAGAAGGCGCTTACAGAGTCTCTCGCATACCCAAGGAGATGGTCACTACAAGAGACGACCTGGCTCTACAGTTGAAGCCTAAAATGAACATGACCACACCGGCATAGACGGTCTCAATTACGACAACTTATGACCTCGTTTTGCATTGGACTCTGGCGCATCACAACATCCTTCATGACGAAAGCCCGGCGTAGTGCACGCGGAGATGGCTGCCTATTTTCAGTTCTTACTTCGTTCCAGTACTTGATGTGTCCTCCACCGCCGGCGAACTGCACATACATACGGCCACCAGTATCTGGACATATAACTACACTTATTTGCGTTCTCGTCCCTCCTTTCATCGACAGAGTTGATCACAGTACTATAGGCATTTTTTGAATTGGGGTAGCGAGGGACGTGGGCAGGCAGCATCCTCACACGGCATTGCAGTTATCCAAAGATGAGGAAATCTTGGGCAAGCATGTGGAAATGGGAGGCGTCATAGTATAGAAAGGGATTCTGTAATGTTTGAGAGAAATTTTTGTAACACTAGACTCGCGAGGCCTGGCAATGGCTGAGATCTTAGTGAAACTACAACACGGGTGGTCGGTGTATACTGGCTGCTGAAAATGTGTATATATTGCCACTACCGGGCTGAGAGGCCTGGATGAAATGATAAAGTGGAAAAGAAATCAACTCATCTGATCTCTCACTTTACTTTATAAGCTGTATGGATTCTCTTCGATCTACAAGTCGTTGACGCACCTGCCTTCCCACTGTGCGGCCTCGTGGTTGGGCTGTCCGCGAAGTGCCAAGCCATGGAGCTCCCGTACTCGGTTGTGATTTCCTCTTCCCTTCGTTCTCGTCCTTCCGGAGACACAAGACATCGCCACTCAGTCTTTGCGACCAAAGACGTCAACTCCAATATCTGAGTACCCATTGCGCGATGGCCTGTGCTATTTTGCGGGATCGTGTCGCACATGCAAACACTGCTGGCACTTGCTGACGAGACGGAGCCTTCGTCCTCGCGAGTATATTCTATGATGCCAGAAGCTGCTCGAAACAGGGACATGCCGCTCGGAAAATGCTCTAATGTCCTCACATATCTAGACATTGTCGACCATGACACCCGGAATATCGTCGTTGGACGGACGCTATGCGCTACCTCCTTCACATCGGCCTTTCCATCACTAACCTGGGACCTAGGCCAGACCACTCCTACGAACCTGCTCTCCGAATCGGGACAGCTTTAGTGCAATCGTGGCTGTATACAGCCCTGACTATTAGCACAGCCGCCCTGGAGGACGCTTGCGACCAGGCAAAACTACGGTGCTACATGCAGCTATTGAACCACACCAGAAGACGTGCGCACCAGGGTGCTTCATCCCAATGGAGGACTTGCCAGCACACTGTATTGAGTACTGGACTTATCCGGGGATCGTGTGGAATTGATTCCAATACCCTTGCGAGCGATGTTGCATGGGTAGCTCAGCTCAGCCTACTCGATCACGACTTGATTGCCCACAAGCTGGTGAAGAAAAGTTGGTCCCTCAGTTTACTATATCTGTGATCAGCGCATGCAGAGTCTCCACCAAGATGCAACGACATTCAATGCCACTGCGATGTCGGAGCAGGTGGACTCAACAAGCTTGGAGTTGACCTCCTTTGCATCTCTCAGGTATAGTACATACCCTTTACAGCTAATGGGCAAGCTTTGCTGAGATATTGTCATAGATCTAGCTCTATCCCAATTGAAGACGAGCCAGTCACACCCATTGTCTCCCTGATTTCTAACAATGACGGCGAAGCCCAGGACACCGAGAGTCTCGCTCACAAGCCACTGCTACGACCATCTCATACACTTGAGAATGTAGCCGACCGCAGTCAAAAGGATAAATGGGAGAGTTGGAGGATCGCGATGGCCCTGGCTGCTTTCGGAACCTGCATGATTCTCCTCACTAACCTGTTGCTGTTAGTTGTGGCCGTATCAATATCCTCATACACCACGGAGCTGATTGGCACATTTTATCATGGCTCCTGCGACACTGCAGGCGCATTGTCGACTTGTTTACACCTTCTCATCAACATATTGAGCTCTCTCCTCTTGGGTGCTTCCAATTACACAATGCAATGCCTAGCAGCGCCTACAAGAACGGAACTTGACAGAGCGCACAGCAAAGGCACATGGCTCGACATAGGTGTGCCGAGTGTTCGCAACATACTTGGAGGAGTCTGCAAAAGACGCTCTGCGATGTGGATACTGTTGTGTCTCTCCAGCTTCCCCATACACTTCGTCTACAACTCTGCTATCTTCAAATCCACCAATGCAAACCTTTACCGTAAGCATTCACATTCTCTTCGAGAAACAAGATCTCTGACGCAGCCGAAGGAGTGGCGTTGGTCACTGAACACTTCCTGCAGGGCATGCCCTTCACTGCAGAAATAGACAAATGGAATCAAACTCTTAACGCCGATATTGATCCGGAATATCAATTCGATGCCACGTCCCTCTACCCTGAAGTCCGTCGCATTCAAGCGGTCTTTCAAAAAAGGTTCGATCCGATGGATCACTCGATTGAGAATCTCACGGACTCAGAATGTATCGAGCAATACTCGCAGGAAATAGTGAGCCGGCGGACGGATCTTCTTCTCATAACCCCAGCCCAGGATCAAGCTCAAAACAGAAGCTTCGTCGACTACGATGGGTTGGCTGGCGGCTTTCCCCCTCAAGCCTGGTTCTGCTCCTACCCATCCTTCCGTGCACGCAGCCGGTGCTTTTTCTATCTTTCGATGCCTCAAACGTCACCGTGGCACGTTGGCGCCTACCCAATCTCATACTGCCTATCTCTGAAGGCTCAAGAGCACTGTGAAGTCCAGTTTTCAATCCCTATACTGATCGCAATTATTTTTTGCAACGCGATCAAAGCTTCGGTCATGATATGGACATTCTTCCGGCAACACGAGACCACTTTTGTCACGGTTGGAGATGCTATTGCCAACTATTTGGATAATAACGATGAATACACTGCCCAAAAATGCTTCTTGGACAAATGGACCGCTATGAAAGGACGCTCTCCATCCCTCCATGACACGCTAGCTTCTGGTCGGACCATCCCACCTCAACGACATTTCTGGTTCACGATAACAAGCAGCTGGCTTTGGTGGACTACTTTAGTCCTATGCTCGAGCTTGCTCGCATCATGCATATGGTTTCTTCTTTCTCCCCCCAAATGGGCAGGCACAATCGCAACGTCATTCGGAGTCATCGAGTCAGACACAACGATGGACGTTCATGGCGAAGGGGCCAAAGGCATATTCCTTGCCATACTGCTTGCCAACTTTCCGCATGTTATCTGCAGTATATTGTACTTCGTGTTCAACGGCCTGTTCACCGCCATGTTTTCGTCTTCAGAATGGAATCGCTACTATCTTCGACCAAAGCCGCTTCGGACGTCAACACCTCGAGGGAAGCAGAGATCTAAGTACTATTTACAACTTCCGTATAAAGTCGGCATACCCCTCCTGGTGGCTAGCATGCTGATACATTGGCTGATATCAGAAAGCATCTTCTTGGCACGTGTCGAAGTGCGCGATCCTGATGGTAAACTTTGGGACAGTCCGCGCCAGGAAGTGGGTCAGGTGGCAGTCTCTCGACTTCCAATGCTGATTTTCATCATTTTCGGCTTCATTTTAGTGCTCGTCGCGCTTGTGATTGGGCTCAGAAGCTTCAAGACTCAGATGCCTGTGGCTGCATCATGCTCCCTGGCCATTGCGGCCGCCTGCCACAGGCCTCCGGAAGACGTCGATGCTGCATATCTGCCTGTCAGCTGGGGTGAGGTAAAGCGAATGGGGACGGAGGATCTTGGACATTGTTGTTTCACGAGTGAAGAAGTGTGCGCGATTGAACCTGGACGATTGTATGCTGGTCGAAAGGATTCGACATAAGAGTGCCAATGTCTTGACGAAATCTGGCTGCGGCATTGAGCCCGGCAAAAGAGTCTTTTGGGAGGGATAGAGCCAAAGAAGTCGCGAAGGTAGTCCATGAACTTCGCATGAGCCGCAAGAGATCAGGGCGCTGTAAATTGTGCGAAGGTCAAGCTGACGCCAACACTTCTCGCTTAATGATCGAGGTCGAAATCTGCAGAAAGGTGGGTGACCACTTGGGACCGAAAAGAACAACGCATCGACGATTATTAGGTGGTGGTCGAGGTCTGATCGTGCTAAATGGAAGCCAAAAACAAAACATTTGCACAACTTGATCAACGAGTATGGAAGCGTATGTTGAACCACGGCAAGTCGACAAGTGTGTGCGCGCGCGACGAGGTATGGAAGCGTATGTTGAACCACGGGCAAGTCGGCGCTCTGGTTGGATGACTGCAGTAGATTCTTCTATCATTTTAACGCTAATCTGCAGCCCCACATTTGATAAGTGAGGGAGAGGTGCAACGGCGCAATGGCACAGGACTCGTGTCGGGGGTCTGAATAATTCAGCAAAGGGAGGTTTCTGCTACGATGAAACATCACCTTGCAAAGCTCACCTAGGTTTTAGCAAATCCAGCTCTATCCTACGATTCTTAATAACCCCCACAGCCTCGAAACTACACGATTAGAGAAAACATATTTGCAGAGAGTCATTGCTACAAAAAGCTTTGTGGTTCGCAAACTCTCACCCATTATCGCCACTTTCGACCAAAAGACCTGCAAAGGCGACTTCTTCGGGAATGTGTCGGCTGCGGCAGTGGCTGGAGTGCTCGACGACTCTCCTTATTTTATGATCGGAGCGGTTGCAGGCTGGTAATCGGTGAACAGCGACGAGAAGAAGAAACGCCTGGTGACATTCCAGCTCAACGAGCATGTCGATCATCTGCGTTTGGAGACTGATTGGCTCTCTTCCAGTGAGGGAGAACTCGATTCTCGCGTGGAGAGCTTCTGGAATAAGACGACGGCCAAGCGCTTATCGACAAATCCACCAGGTCGAGCACGTATTAAGTTTCTTGACATCGAGATCTCCCGCACACCCTAGGAGAGAACCTGGCAAGATCACCTGTACGACGAGCACTCTTAGAACGCTCGCTGACATCGATAGCTTCGAGGCTTCCACGCGAAGCCTGGGCTTTCCAGTCGTCTCCAACGACAGCGAGGCGTGATAAGTTCCTTGACACCGAAATTTCCCGCGCATCCCAGGATAGAGCCTGGAAAAGTCGCGCGTACGATGAGCTCTCCCAGGATACTCGCGAGTTCATCGACGGCTTCGAGGCTTCCAGGCGTAGTGTACGCCTTTTAATCGTTTCCGACCAGAGCGAGCTAGTTGACGATTTTGCTGCGAGAACACAAAAATTTTATCTGACTATGTAGCCGAGATGCTGGCGCGCCAGCAGCACATACAACCATCGCCCCTACATTCACTTACGCCCGAGCTTCGCAACAGGATATATCGCCTCTGCCTTCTCGAAAACGATCGAATCAATATCGACAATCTACCATCGTCTGGAGAACCTGCCCTTCTTCACACGTGCTGGCTGTTTCGCTCAGAAGCCAAAGCCATATATTACAAGGAAAAGCGGCTCAAAAACACAGTATCTATCTCTTCAATGGAAATCAAAAGCTTCAAGCATACTACTAGCCAACCGATGCTTCTTATACGCAAGAGATCTGTCGAGTTACCGAGCAGGTAAGTGAGTTTTATGCTCACCCAATCGATTACTATCGACGTGATGCTTCGATGAAGTCGTGAAAGCTAAGGCTATATAGCTCTGACCAGCTGTACCTTGGGATCTTCTCTCAACATCGCATTCCCAACCTCGAATCAAACATCGGCCCAAGAGGCCCGTCAGGCTGAGCGCGCGCCATAGCACGGGCGTTTAAGACAGTCGTGTGTTTACACAGACCACTTATGCAAAGATTTCGCTTCGCTTACAAGGGTAAACGCTCAGCATACATACCTCAGATCAGCTCTTCGTATGTAGAGCAGAGATACGGAGGGAAAAACAGGTAAAGTGATCCAATTCTCACCTACACTAAGGATGTTAACAAATCGCTTCCATAACAAGCATGTATGCTATACGTACAAGTGGCCAACCAGCATTGTATGCAGGACAGAGGATTGAAGTCTCTCCTCAAAATGTGTCAGCTCTTCTTGTGAAATGCTAGAGCCATATAATACAAGGGAAATCGATTCCAGATCACAGTCACAGATTGCAATGCTAGGAAGCTGATTCGTTGGTCATTGGCATCAGAAATGAATCGTTCGGCGAGAGTCAGGATTTTGACGGCTGGTATACCCAATTAGGCAAATTTGAAATTTTGACTTGAACAATACTTCGAGCGTGGATGCAAGGGAATAGTAGGGGACCTTCGCCGCTTCAGCCGCCTCCGCCAGGCCATACGAGTCCTAACGGCCGGATGCGGCGAGCCATGATGCAGGCATTTGACACGTGTCATTATTGGAAAGTGAAGTATAAACTTCGGTGGGAGGTGGTGAAGAACATGCTTGACGATACTAGAAGATTGATGATTGTGGGCGACGAAGACTGCAAATTTTCCTGGCACGTGGGAACGCCGAGGACATTGATCATTGCTCCTCTCACTTCTCTTGACGCTCGAGGTACTCGCGAGCGCTCAGCTATCGACGTTGGCTGTAGAGGCTATCGTCAAACTCCAGCCAATGAGTGAGATCAAGAGGTGTAATACAGAGCGGCTGACTTCTTAATAAGCCGCTCTGCGATATGTCGATGACGAGGCTGTCCAGATCACAATTGGGTCCACGATCATTGTTTCTGAGCTTGCTATGATGGAAAAGATGTATCGGTCTCATGATTTTCACGTCGCATTTTGACGGTCACATGCAAGTCACCGGTGCACGGACCACGCAATCCGCTTTCCAGGCGTCAGAGAAATCTTAAATATTACAAACCTCGCGTCGGGTGCACACTCACCAAAACATTTCGAACACCGACACTTGCAAAAGCACTGTTCGTATTTCTCCCACGACACCTTCCGTTGGCTCGAGTCAGGGCGGCGACATCTCTGATTATTGAAGTTGACCTCATTGCTACGAGACACCTCGGCGCACCCACGGCTTTGTATGCGACCGTATCAGAGTCTGATACCACAATGACTGGTTCGGCCATATGGCATGGCAGACACGCCAGCGCAAAGAACAGATGCAAAAAATACCGAAACGCACGAGGTCTTCAGGATAGTTCCACCACACTCGAGCGCCTCGAGTACTTGCGTGAGCGTGTAGAGTTCTACGGACGCTGCACAAAAGCAGAACTAGTACGCTTCTGCAATCAGCGCCAGCTCCCAGCTACCGGCATCAAAGCTGCGCTCATCAAAAGACTCGAGCAAGCCGACGAGAACCCAACTTTCCACCAGTTTCTCGACCTTGCTCCCGAACTCCGACGGAACATCTACGAAATGCACTACTACGCCTCAAAGCCCAATTCTCAGCCAGCAAGAATCTTCTGGGGCTACGCATCGCAACTCAAACCCAAAAACCACATTTACCCAGCAGGAACAGCCTGGGATACGAAAACCCATCCTCTCATCCTACCCCTCCCAACCCAAGTTTGCGCCGAAATGCGCCAAGAATACACGGAAATCCATTACCGCGCCTGCCAACTCGTCATCGAAATTAATTTCTGTCGGGATGACCCAGTCTTTCGGCTTTCGAAATCTACAGAAGATGTCCTGAATGCGATCTCTTCGGATTTCTTTGGGTGTATTCGGCATATTCTCATTGTTGGGCCTGCTTTGGGCGACGCTAGGAATGGAAAATCGGCTTGGGAAGTTGATTTGAGAAAGGATGGAGCGCGAGTTAAGATGGTGGAGACGCCGTGGGATTATTTGCCGCAGGCGAAGGCGCTGAAGAAGACGACGGAGGGGGAGATTGTGGAGGGGTTAGGTGGGCTAGTGAGGGAGGTTCGGACACGAGATCATGAGAGGAAGTTGCTGAAGAAGGATGTGGCGAAGATTTTGGACGTCTTTTGGGAGCTGTTGGAGACGTCAAAATAGGACAGCGCGGGCCCACTTTGCTCGCAGGCGCTTTAGGGTATTGGAAAGCACTTAGCTATCTGCTGGGTACATAGAGGTTGCTTGAATCTGCAAGCAGCGAAGCGGACTAAGGCAGATTATCTCGTGAAGATTCACTTATTGCTCGGAGAAGTCTAGTCGCTCGCTGACATTGGAATAACGAAGCCTTTCGCATTGATTGGGGCAATGCTTAAGAGGGAACAGTCAATCGCCCTAAAGAGGACAGCATTGAAGCTATGGCAAGCCATACCATAGTTCTCTATGACTACATCGCCCGGCGAAATATGGCGGGTTGTCTCGGATGACCAGCGGGCCTACCACTCATTCCATTCCCACAGACCTATCATTCTGGTCAATAAAATGGTTCTCGACTATACAGTTTCCCAGCTTGCGATCGACCGGAAAAGCATGATGAATGAATAGACTTTTCAATTCGGACAAAGAGAGTACGTCCGTGATCGTATACCTTGTCAAGCATTTTCTACGAAGCTGTGCAGGATGCAGGCAAATGGTGACAAGATAATGCTGGCACTGCGATCACAGGAGGAGGTAGTGTACTCGTGATCATGTCCACCGACCCAGCAGTTCTCCAACCACAGTATATGAGTCTTACTGAGCAGTGCCAGGAATTGTGCTGAATACTTGATCGAAGATTGTAAGAACTAGAAAATTGAAGAGGGGAACAAAGCCTTCTGGCTTCTTTTGCTCCGAGCCGTTCGCAGGGACGCATCACGAAAGTGGACCGTGAAGTAGGCGAGACTGGGAGGCTTGGAAAGCAGATTTCGGTGGGTGGATTGGTTTTGTGCAATCAAATCATGGCAGTTCTTGGGCTGGTAGAGTCAGAGATTGGAGCCAGGATATTTCTCTAACGCTCGTTAATGAGAGGGGTACTGCTGCAGTCTACTGAAGACAATGGGGCAATCAGGGAATGTTGATCAACCCATTCGCTCGCGATTCCTGTTTCAAATTTCAGAATTTCATTGACGCAGTGATCTAAGACGACCCAAGTAGCGACTAGATCCGCCGTAAACTGAAGCCGTCTATGTTTCGACTTCTTCCTTGAGATGCTTGTTGTTTCTGAATTCATGGGTTCCTCCGGTCATGCATATGCGATGAGACGTCGACTTTGAACCCCTTGTGAAGTTCTATTGAAAGCGCCAATTCCATATCCTTGCCGTACGAGCCTCGCACTTGCCTAGCACGATCCAATTCTGGCCAAACTTATGCTGCCTTGATAGTGGAGTAGTCGTGAGTCTCAAGTCCGGCCCTAAAGATTCATAATTGCTTGTGTGATGGTGTCCAAGTCGTTCCGCATCAGCAATTTTCCTTCTGGACGTGTGCTCAGGTTGTGGAGAAAGGTCTGCAGAATTTTTTCCAACTGTGCGGAAGGTCGCACGACCCCATTGACACTCCAGCTGAAAGCGCTGCTGAGTACTGCAGGCTTCCCATCACTGGCTAGCTCTGCTGACCATCCCGCGGTAGGATACATATAGCCGAATTTGATGTGTATCTTACGGATCATGGCGATGAGCTCATCTGGAGCGCTTTGCAGAAACTCCGCCTGTAAGAAACTATTAGCTGCTGTATAAATGCTTTGGTGCATGTTTTCAAAGCCTTGAAAGAGCCGCAAAGACAGTCGACTCGACGCTAGGCTTGATTTAGAGGCAGTGCAAGAGTTGTAAGACTTACCATTGGACGATTCATGACAGCAGGAGTGCCCAAGGCCCTAGTCCGGATCATGACGTCGAAGGCACAAACTTGATAGAACAGAGGCTGGGACTCTTTGCGTACGATTCTGGAGACCGATGCGATTGGTGGCTCGTAGGGAGCCTCGAGTGCGTGTGCATCGCTTTTGAAGGACTCGAAGTGATGTTCGTAGATGAGGACACGTAGCTCGGGCGGGAGATCCATAAAGCGGTCGAACGTGGCGTCGTCGTCAGCTTGCTCGAGCAGAGCGACCAGATTCTGCTTTTTGGCACGCGGTGGAACAACTAGACCACGACTATTGCAAAACCGACGTAGTTCATCAGCTCCACGTACGTCGTAGGAGAGCAGACCGCGCTGAGCCCGAAGCTGTAGATGTTGAAGTCGGTCTTTGTTCGCACTCTTCAGGTGACGATATCCGGCCTCTTGAAGGACATCTTGAAGTTCGCTGACCCAATAGAGTTCGTAAGAGACCAGCTTCCAGTACTCGGCGCCAGGTGCGCGATCACGCGTCGCCCTCAGCGGCGTTACCCCTCGAGAACCTGCGATATCTTTCCAGATGTTGACCATTTTGGAGACGTGTGGAGCATGTATTTGTTGGTAGTCTGACTTCTTTGCCGTGGGTTGTAGGATAGAGGCGAAGAAGAGGTCGAAGTGCAGCAGCTTTCTTTGGTTGGCGCAATTGAGCACGGACCAATGCGATCTGGCTCTGCATGTGAAGTGATGGCGCAATGCGCTTCGAGGCAAGTGCCGAGCACAGGCAGATTTTGAGCTTCACTTGCTTAGAATAGGACTTGCCTTCGATTGATATTTCGTCTTGATCGTTAGCACAATGTTTACAGCCAAGTAAGTACTTCAAACATTAACTACCGCGAAGAGAGTGATCTCTTTTAGAGGACTCTGCACTGATGTGATACTGATGTAGCCAGAGAGTCCATTATCTATCATCACGTCTAGCTCACTCACTACTGCTGCCGTTGATGCGATCATCATGTTTCTGCAGGTGCATCTCTCTGTTTCCGTTGTCGAGGACTTCGGGAAAGTGTTTGGGACGCGATGGATATCCACCAGCAGGTACGATGCAAGTGTCGTCCTTTCCGCTCTCGTCAGCGGTGACCAGACCATCCGCCTTCGCGCATTAGGTTCCATTTCGACATTGCTTCATTCATTTGAACAGGAAGTGTGAAAGAGAAAAGAGGTGTGGTCGGCGACGTTGTCATTCTTTGCATCACCATCCCTGTTTGGCGCGAACCTTGTCCTGCAAGCTCGCGATCGACATCCCTGCCAGCTCTGCAGCACCGAAGCGACTTGGAAGAGCGACGACACTCTTCTTTCTCCCAACCGCGGACGCCCACGGCCGATGACATGAGCGCGCCGCAATGGCAGGGTCAAGTCGTGCCAGCGCGGCTTTCCTATCTGGCCATATACAATCCATCGCTAGGACCGACCGATGACACCTTCGAAGACCAGCTCGTTTTCTACTATGCGCGTGCTGCTCACGAGGCCCGGACAGCGGCGCGGAAGAATGCGCGGAATGATGCAGCTGGCGGTGATGCCGTTCGTGAAGAGGAGAATCAGAAGCTGAGGCGCATCGGTCTGGCGCAAGGCATGGTAGATTTTGCGCGGTAGGTGGTTATTGAGAACATATACATACACACACATATTTGCAGTGCCATGTATAGTGACTGAGAGCTCGGATAGGAGCTTCTCAGACGGACAACCAGTCGACCACATCGACACGGAAAAGTCGCGTATAGTACTGCACGAGCTGGAGCAGGGATGGTGGATACTAGCGGTACGTCTGCCGGCACAGAGAAGGCAGGATGAAGCTGATGAGCATAGTCCGTCGACCTCACGCAGTTGCCTGGCATTCCTCAGTCATCATCAGACTCATCTAAGAAGGGCTCTGAGAGGCCTAGCCCAAAGCCTACTGTAGAATATTCCTCCCGCGAAGTCAGCCCACCAGCGCTGCTCATACAGCAGCTGATACAGGCGCATTACATCTTCACTCTCCACCACGGCCCTATGACCGATCTATTCCTCCGTCTGCATCGCGACAAGTTCTGCACTATCCTGGAACGGTTCTGGTCTCGATTCTCGCGCACTTGGGATGTTCTGCTTCATGGAAACCCGGCTACCGACATTTTCGGCGGCCTGAAGCTTTCCAGCGGCGGCGAGCTCGGTATTGGCGTAGGCGAAGAAGAGTGGGGTAGTGGCGAGCGTGATGTTCTGGAAGATTTGACCCGCAGGACAGATGGTCTTGTTGATCTCATCGTCTCACGCTTCGGAGATCCTGCTCCCTCGAAAGAAAACATTGCCTTCTCTGAAACTGAGGCTCTTCCCTGGGTGGGTGGTGGAAACTACCCAATCGCTTCTGACGGAGTCATCTTTGGCGGCATCAACGCCATTACTAAGCCTACACTACGAAACATATCAATCTGGATGCGTCAGATATACTCGTTCGGCGAGCACGCTTATGGCGTTCGAGACAATCCATTACGCGAGCGGAAGAAACGACGAAGGCGGAATCCTCCACCTGTGTTCGAGTCGGAAGCCGAGCTTGAGCAAGACAGAAATGATGCACCAAAGCTGCCCGAAAATGTCGAAAGCAAGGACTTCGTGCTCAAGGTGGAAAAGCCAGCGCGCTCTCCAGCTTCTTGTAAAGCCACAAAAAAGCTTGTCGTAGACGATGACTCAGCACAAGCGACATCCATGCCTGGAATACCGCCTCCGATTGTTTCTGCCGCAGAAACCTCTCTGAACAAAGCGACCAGAGATTCCGAATCCACAAGCCAAACCGATGCCGACGACTCCAGCACTACTTTGGGCATCCCTGATCAGTGAGTCAATCAAACCCTATACAAACGCTTCAAGTCGCCTTTTCCGTTCGAGTCAAGACATCCGCTGACCTATCATCCTCGCTATCAGGTACATGAAGTATCTCACTTTTGGACTCAGCACACTCGCCAAGTCTAATGTACCTAGGAGACCTGATGGACCGCGAAGAGTGTCAACATCTAGCTCCGCGACCATTAAAGCAAGCAGGAGCACTAAGTCAAATGTATCACATCAGCAAGATGGCGCCGACGGTGATGAACCTACCCTCGCCTCCATGGAACCCATCCCCGACGGAGACCTGTTGCAAACTAGGATTGCTACTCAGAAACGTCTTGAAGAAAATGGCCACTTCATCATCGGCCTCAAAGGCGACCTCGGCAATGTTTCAGACGGCGAAGAAACCGATGTGGAAGATGCCGAAGACGATGTAGAAGGCCCAAGAAATCCACTGCGGACGGTGCAAGTCCAAATGATGCCCAGCGCAGACGATGAGCAGACGCCACTGCAGCGCAGATTGAGTGAAGCCGGATTGTCTGCGGGCCAAGACGACCGTGAAGACTACAAAAGACTTCGTGTCCTGATTTACGTACATCGGCCATTCATGTACTGCTTCCTCTTCAAACAGCGCACCCCTTCGCTCACTATTGCGAAATTCTACAAGGACTTGCATCAGAATCTGTTGCCGATCCACAAGCCGCTTCTTGCCTCTACGAATGTTGCTAGAGTGGCTCAACGCATTGAAGATGCCCAAGCGTCTTCATCAGATAGTGCAAGTGTCACGAGTGGCAGCAAGTCTGGAAAGGAGAAAGGACCATCTCCAATATACGATCTCATCTACGACCCCTCGCTGTTGACTGTACATACAAGTATACCGAACATTCCAGAACCTGGCACGCCTGCTGCCGAAGGTATCATCTCGGGCAAGAAAGACACAGGTCTCCCTGGCTGGCCGGCTTGGACGAGAATCGAAGCACTCAATGTGCATAGCCAGATCCTCAATACTCTGGCCAGCACTCAACGCAATCCACACGAGTACGAACGTACTAGCAAAACGAGTCGAGGCTGGTGGGTTGTGTGGATGAAGCTCGCCCCTTCAGCACCCAAAGAGACCGAGGACGTTTCCGATCCCAAGAACGAGAACGAGCCCGCCAAAGATGAACCTCCTCCCCTCCAACCTCTCAAACCCGTAGACTCAGACGACACCGTAACACCCTCCACCAAACATCCTTCGACCGCAGCAGCTACCATCAAACCTCCTCCGACTAACCGCATCGCTTTTCTCGTCCGCAAGGCTTCCGATACTGCACAGCAAGCTAAGACCCCTGCTAGCAGTAGCAGTAGAGCTGCGAGTAGTATGTGGAATGCTTTGACTCTGCGTCCGACTTCGACGAGTGATGAGAATACTGGTGGAACTGGTGCGGGTTGGGGACCTGCGGCTTTGGCAGGGGGAATAGGATTCGATGCTAGGAAGTATGTTGAGGGGTTGTTGAGTTTGAATCGTTGAGCGAAGCGAATATGAACCTGAGAGGGCGGAAAGTTCCTGGAAGCTAGTTATTGCCTGGGTAAATTACTTGAAACCTACCGAGCCTTACGTCTGTTCAGCGTACTAACTCTCGCTTTCCCGCCTGGTATGACCTGAGAAGAAGGGATTTGGTAAGTTCTATGAAAGAATAGGGAGAAATTATAATATGCTAGGTACGTACGTACCTATGTGGATTTCATCGTCCATCGGCGTACCAACTCTCACTTTCACGTCTACTCCTGCTTCTGCTTTTGATTCTTGTGTCTTGCTTCTGGTCTCGATGTGAGTGGCATTGTGCTCCGATTTGTAAGGAGATGAATATTCCCGCTGCTGTCCAAGGTGATGACGGGAACAGCAAGAGAGCAAAGGACAGGATTGTGGTGAGGATGAGGAGGATCATTGTTAGAGAAGCAAAGAGTGAGGTTTGGTTGTCTACACTACAGGAGAAGGTGAGTGATAGCTCGTCAGCGCCAGGAACGTAATGTGATGACAGCTTGTCAAAGTCAGGCACTGAAACATCGATTTACTAGGAAGTGGCCAGGTACGAGTGAAGCTGTAACATTGCCAAGATCTTTGGAACAAGGCTTATGAAACGAACGAAGGTTCGTCGATCGAGGGTGGTTCAAGTTTCTCGAACTACTTTCTTATTATGCGTACTCTCCGTTCTCGAATTTCTCTGCATCCCAGAACTTGGCAATGACCTGATTGTCAGCGAATTCTGTCCCATCCATGCCTTTTACACATCTCACTGCACTGAGTGGAGATGTGAATTTTACAAAGACATCGTCATCCCCACCTGCGTGTTTTCTCCAGATGAAGAGTCGCTCGACTTTGCCGTATTGTTCGCCCATTTCGTCTCCGATTTCTTGCATGAGATTGTTCTCTGCAATTTCGTGGTCAACGTCCATATTTGATAGCATACCTTCCAGCTTGACGACTTCGGTCATCTTGTCTGGTAAGCTGTCGGGCTGTGGTGTGCCATCCTCAGTCTGTCCAGGTTTCGGCTTCGCTTTCTTTCCGCCAACGATCTTGCCCATATTGGCTGGGACCACGAAGCCGCCGCCTTCGGCGTCGGATTTCTTCTTGCGTTTCTCCGCTTTTGCGACGATGGCAGTGGTGATGCCTTCGCCGCTTGCACCCAGGCCTTGGCCCTTTTCCCACCCGAGCTTTTTCATGAGGCGTTCGGCGAAACCGGACTGACCTGGCCGACTGGATCGCTCCTCTGGTTCTGTCTCATTGACAGATTCGGTTTCTACTTCCATGCTTTCGCCTTGTGCCTTGCGAGCAAGATATTCTGGGTTGTAAGTCGGGGCTGCTGAGATAATACCAGGTGGACCGGCTGGCTCTGAAGGTGGTGGCGGCGGAGGAGGAGGAGCAGGCGTCGCATCTTGTACGTGCTGCTGGGGCACCAGTAAACCTGGCAGTGTAGTGGAAGCTTGCATAGGAGCAGCCGCAGGCGGAGCAGCAGGCTTTCCGATCTTTGCCTTCATTGCTGCTATTTGTGCAGCGATCTTGGCTTTCTTCTCTTCGTCTACAGCTGGCGCTTGCTTCTGTACAGCAGGTGGAGTAGGTGAAGATGTAGAGGCTGGTGCAAAGGTAGGTGCAGAGGCGCGAGCCGGGGGCGGGGGTGGAGGTGGTTGACCTGCTCCCATGCCGCTCATGGCCATTCGCCGAGCATACGCGTCGTCGGCAGATTCTTCTAGATTCAAGTCAACTGCTGGAGCAGGCGGCGGTGGCGCGAAAGAAGGGCGTGGAGAATCATCGGCTCGTCCGTAGCCATTTCGTCGACCTGGAGACGACCTGCCAGAGTAAGGATCCGAGGAATCCCGTCCTGAGTCGAGATCTGAGGGAGGCGCAAAGACCATATTACCCGGAGGAGCGAACGATCTGCCCATTGTAGGTCCTGTGGCAGTTAGTCCTATCCATTCCTTGCTACGACAGTACCCACGATATGCATCGTCGTCACTCGATGCGCGCTTCACGTCTTTGCCTTGTCGTCGCAGCTCGCGCTTGTTGGCTTCGTATAGCCTCCGCTTCCACTCGTCGTTGATATCGTATTCGACGTCCGACCGCTTGTACTCCTGAAATGGCACAGGCAGCGTGGGGTCATAAATGTCATCCCAGCTCCACGTCTGCGGTCGTTTCTCCTGCTGCTGGTTCTTCTTTTTCTTCTTCCGTCCTCCTCGTTCAGCTCTTGGGCGATCATAATAGAAATCCTCTTCGTCCTCGTTGGCCAACCAGTCATTGAAGCCACGCTTCTGCGTCAACTTAGGCTGCGCTGCACCGGAGGAGGCCTCTTGAGCGGGCGAGCTTTCTACAGGTGGTGGTGGCGGCGCAGAGGTGGTTGAAGTGCTGGAGGAGAATTTGTGCATCGACGAGAAGTTGGGTTTTGGCTTCGCCTTGGGCTGATTCGGCTTCTTTCCCAGGTTTGTTGGCACGAACATGGGCTTGGAGGCTTGACATTTCAAGTGAGCAATCCGGCATTCGCTGCAACATCATTCCCATGGCACTCTACCGTCTTTCTTCTTCTTGGCCGCCTCTGCTTGCTTGGCCGCGTCTTTGGCCTGCATCTCGGCGATGGTTTCTTTGCTCAGCAGGTCCTCGTACAGGGTCAAGCGACCCTTTTTCGGTGGTTCTGCCATGTTGCCAGCTGGTTTAGATCATGCGCTGTATTTCCTAGACTCGATATGCCGTCCGGCGGCGCGTAATGCTATGCGCGACAATGCGCAAGTCTGGCAATAAGAAACAAGAGATGTTAATGTCGAGGTCGCGATCTAGACAAGCAATCTAAGGAGATCCGGATGCCGGGACCGGTTTCGGTTTGCCGAAGCTGCGGCCCGTGCTCCTTCCCTCGGCTTGGCATGAGCAGTCAATGTCATCTGTCGACATCAACTTCGACCTTGATCGTTATCGAGAACGCTCATTGATGTTGTGATTCTCGAAACTGAACTCATCGTCGGCCACATTGGGTACGAGCACCGAAGTCAAAGCAGGAGTTGGGAAAAGAGCAATAATCAAATCGAATATGGCCACCTTACTAGGACTCCCGACGGAACTTCGCTTGCGAATATATGAGTTTGCATATGATGCGACTGTCGTAGGCAATAAGCTCGTATGGAAAGATCGCTTCACACTCGACATTCATGGTTCCCAAGCGCAGCACAACACCAGGTTCCAAACCACGACGAGTCCATTCACTTTACTTAGGGTCTGCCGCGTACTACACTATGAGCTATCGCCTCTTCTTCCTGAGATCGGAGACATTGTTTTTCATTTGAATAATCTCACGCGGCAAAGGGCAGAAAGATGGCTAAGCTTGATCAGTCGGGACCGGATTGCTTGCATACGCCACCTAAAGATAACTGGGTGGGACCGATGCTACTCGCGACGGCCTATGTATGTGTCAGGACATCGCTACAATTGTCAGTACGTTTCTGCGAATGTTTGCACCAAGGCATGTCTAGTGCTGAGCGTCAATGAGTAAGCGTTCCTCGATTTCTACATGAAGTCTCACCTCTTGCTGACTGCAGAAGATGCGATACAAAGGCCAGGCAAGGATTATGTGATCGGTCACTTATCATCGACCTCACAGTCTTCGAGCGAGACTTCAACGCCGAGCGATGGTACAACTTGCTTGGAGCTGATCACCGCGTACAGTCGATTAGCGGGGGCTTTGTCGGAGATTCTGCATATCATCCTGAGTATTATAAAGGTTACTACCTCCTCCGGACTCTTGATGGATGCGTTAAGCTCCCGCCACCCGAAGCTCATCCTGCGCGGCAGTCGAATCAATGCAACTCCGTCGTAGACATCCAGCTCAGCATGGCAGGCTTGGTAAACTTCGATGGCAGTCTGAACGTGAACAAAAAGTCGATTCTGAGCTTGGTGGAATCAATCCTTGGAGATGGCTTCCAAGGCGGGTCATCTGAACGGTACCTTCGAGTGGTCACCAATCCTGCAATATCATAAAACTCTGGCTACACTCCGCGAGCGGCCCCTTGATCGAGACACCCACGACCTCCGAGGCCTGAAGGAAGGATCGAACATGGTTTCCACCTTCTTTCAAAGCTATGCGAATCGAATTGTCGAAGTTGCACAATGCATAAATCACCGCTTGCTGCAAAGCTCTGGGCTGGAGTCAGTTTGTGCAGCCGAGACTTGGGACCTTTGTACCAGTCCTGCAGCCTGATCTGTTTCAGACCACTGTGACCACGCAAACGCTGCCAGAGGAATATATCAACACAGTTCCTCGGCGTTTCAAACGCCAAAACACATCCAGTCCCCAAAAGGGTAGTGTCGCGTACTCTATGCTCCCGTTGGTCTAAAGTTCATCACAAGACCTCGTGGTCGGCCTAAGACTGGACACCTCATTCACTAATATATCCAAAAGTCACAAGATATTCACAAGCAACGCCTTCACAAGATGGCTCCAGGCCACCCATACTCGTCGCCAACTACCGCCATGTTCTCATCAAGATCCTCGACTACGACACGCTGCAGATTGCGCATCCAGACTGGTCATACACAGCAAGTTGATACACTCAGCATACACCGTTGGCAAATATACAGACCAGAAGCGCCGCCAAGACAGCCAAAGAAACCATGTCTCTCAACGCCGCCACCCAGCTCTTTGCGATCCCAGAGCTGCTTGAGCAGATCATCCTAGACCTTCCAGAAGACATCGGCGAGAGGAACGTCCACGGTCGGTCGAGAATCGCTCAGCTGTCTTCGCTGAAACTGGTCAATCGAGACTCTTTCTGGGCCATCACGGGATCAAAGAAGATTCAGCGCCTGAAGCTGCCCGAGCCACTGGAGATTACCTGGCCTCTGACCGCTCCGCTGTGGTGGGACATGGTCATATGGGACCGAGGTTACGACGTGCGGCGAGCTTGGCAGATGGCAGTCGAGCATGGAAGCCGGCCAGAGGAGTCGTGGAGGAGGCTCAAATTCTTAAGAGAGAACGATATCCCACGCAAGGTTCATTTCGATCATGGAATCAAGTTCGTCGTGCAACCTGGCGAAACGTATGGCCAAATCACGGACAAGCTTCATGCCCGAAGAACCAAAATGCTCAAGAGCCTCGCCAAGGCAAGGAAGGTCAAGAAAGCGAAGAACCGGAGACGACAAAGGGAAGAAGATGAAAGCGCTTGATTAACGGAAAGGCTGTTTCGGAGAACAATGATCTTTGTACTCTTTGGACCTGTCAGGATCGAGGAAAATGTCCGCGGCGAAGAAGATCAAAGAGTTGAAGGATGAATCTGTTACATCAAATCAGTGACCATTCTTTGGAGAGCACTTAGCATTCGGAAATCTTGCATATGATCGTATCGCTTGGAGATGAATAGGAAATTTGAATATTTGCATACTTGCTTTAGTCTCCTTGTCCTTGAGTCGACCCACTCCCAGACCAAGCCTTGGCTCGAATCGTAGATGGGGGCTGAGCATTCAAGCGCACCACGGCCAGAGGATGAGGCGGATGTTGTACTTGACTTGGTGTTCTGGGGCCTTATCCGGTATGGGAACAAGGCTCTTATGGACCATTGAAGGCTGTGTGCACATGGACCCTGTTTGCATTTGCACATGTTGATGTCGAGGGATGATATGCATGTGCATGTGTGAAAGGGGCTTGTGATGTCGAGTATGGTCTGCTTCACAAGATCTGTCCATGTTGTGCAATGACGTGCTTTTGCTCCGTGGCCTCAGGCTTCACAAGAAATCCTGGAAAAGAAAAGATCGTAAGCCGTATTGGAACAATGTATACAAGGCGAAAACAAGGGATCGTGGATTCGTGATATTGGGCTTTTAGAGATTCATCGTTGTTCATAGTAGTCGTTTTGTGTTTGTTTTGTTGTTGTTGATGCAAAGCCGTTGCGCGCCTTCCTGTGATCAGTGAGAGCACATCGTACCTTCCTTGTCTGCACAAGCTCATTAAAACATTGCCCACACAATTGTCAACACACTCCGACCTCACTCTCACGCTTCTCTTCCACCTCCCCTCAACATCCGCTTCAGTCATGGCGACAATACCATGCTCATCAGCGCAAAGTCGCGTCCTCGGCGTCGCAGAACTACTCGAAGCGATTTTGCTCGCCTTCGCGGAACCCCAGCGCAAACAAGCAGAACAAGAACCAGCACTCCAACTCTACCCCCTCCTGCGCGTCTGCAAGTCCTGGAACCGCGCCATCACATCGTCTCCCGGTCTTCAGTTCCTCATGCGAGAGCCGCGACATAGCAAGAACATCCGGATGGGTCATCAGAAGGAGTCAGAAGTGTCTGTGTCGTGGCATCTCCACTGTCTTGGCGACAAAATCGAAGCTGCATGGAAGAAGTCGAGAGAAACCGGAATTATCGAGGGCAGCTGGACTCAGATTAAAGTCATCAGGAGTGAAGCTAAGGAGCCACTTCAGCTGACTTGGTACTCGGATGGCGTGGACAAGATGCTGAAGCTCAAACCGGGAACGACGTTTGAAGAGTTTTTCGAGAAGATGAATCGCGCTTCTATGTTTTGGGATCAGAAGATCTAGCTCCATTGGACCATGAGTACGTACGTATACCGGATTGTGAATCGTGTGCTTTGACGCTGACAATTCCAGGAAGCGACGCAAGAGAGACGAGAGAATTGGAGGAGTCGAAGTGAGTATTGGCGAATCCACATCCAGGTAAGTATTTCTTTTCGGCTCGAATGGAAAGCGACGGCAGCGGCGGCAGCAGCAAAGGCAGTACTATAGGGCATTAATGGCAATCTGGAGTCGATTCGTGCGTGTGATACTGTACACTATAGTACAAACTGTTCACCTGTCCTGGATCTTACACAATACTGTCTTCCTTCTCTCTGTTACTACTCCAGTACGTCCAGCCTCCACCAACAGCATTAACCACACAGAGCGCCATCGTTGCTCCTCTCACAATGCCTCGTGCCCCAAATTTCTTCATCAAGGGTGCTTTCCTCCTGCTCGCGATTACGAAATATGCCATTGACCAAGCGCTTGTCAGGCCAGCTGAATCCTTCTTGAAGCCTTGGAGGTTGAGGTATGAGGAGAAGAGGAGGACTGGTGGGAAGAGCATTGGGAGCGCGTGGAATGGTCGCATGTGTTGAGCGGTAATGAGAGTGGCGAGGACGACTGGTGGGAGAGGATTGCCTGGAGAAAGTCGTTTAGATGGAGCTTATTACAAGGAAGTAGTACGATGGCTACTTACGACCCCATGCGTTTGCAGACGAGAAGACGCCTTCCTTGACCTCTTCCTCGCTGGGTGGTTTTGATGGCATCGGCATTGTGGCTGTTGCGGATTTCCGCTTGGTATCGTATCAAAGCACAAGGAAGAAGTGAAGTAATTTGTGAACGCTGGACACGAGACTGTGTGCTCGGTGTCGAGTCAATGTCTGTCACAAGACACAAATGAAGTGAAGTGAATGCGAAAACGTCATGGGCAGGCGGAGAAAAGTGCTTCCCTGCCGAGACAAGACCAGGGTCTTACAGTGCATGTGGGCTCGAGCGGCGGGCAATCTGGCATCAACACTGGACTGGATGGACTACCATCGAATCAGAACTCTATCTGCGCCGACGTAAACAATCCTTCTGCCTCGCAAACAGCCATTCGAAGCTGCTGGAAACGACAAGTGGCATATACCAAAACTCCATTGCCGCTCCCGACCGAATCGCAACCCCTCCGGTCCTGGTGGACGCTTACCACTCCCGCGGCGCACCCATTGCGCACGCCTGCACCAACTTCGACGCCGCCGCCGCCGCCGATCGCATCGTCAACTTCCCACAATGTCGGAGAAGAAGAAAGCAGAGGCCAACGGACACCACACACACAATGACGGCTCCTCCCAACGAGCATTCACAGTCGAGCAGAAAGCCGCCGTAATCCGCGTCCGCAGATGCAAACCCACAGACTTTTACGATATTCTCGGCCTGGAAACAAGTCGAACAACATGTACCGATGGCGAAATCAAGAAGGCATATCGAAAACTCTCCCTCCTCACACATCCCGACAAAAATGGCTATCCCGGCGCGGACGAAGCCTTCAAAATGGTATCGCGAGCATTCCAGATCCTAAGCGATTCAGATAAGAAATCCAAATACGACAAGTTCGGTGGAGATCCTGAGTCGCGGTTCGGCGGAGGAAGTTCAGCAGCATCATCAGGCGCATCACCATTCAGTGGGTTTGCACAACAACGAAGAGGTGGACCCATGTTCGAAGAAGAAATCTCGCCGGAAGAACTGTTCAGACAATTCTTTGGCGGAGGAGGTATGGGTGGGCCGTTTGGAGGAGGTTTTGGAGGACCTGGATTCGTGTTTAATATGGGTGGAGGACCGGGAATCAGAGTACATCAATTCGGAGGAGGACAACCACGGAGGAGACCGCATAATCACGAAAACCAACAACCGCAGAGCGTCATGCAAGCATTGCAGGGACTACTACCTCTACTATTACTCTTTCTCCTCCCGCTGCTCTCTGGCCTATTCTCCGGATCCGGAACCCCAAGCGGCCCAACGATGCGCTTCGACGCCGCAGTACCTCCTCATACACATCTTCACACGAGCGGTAAACTCAATGTGCCGTACTGGGTCAACCCCGTAGACGTGAAAGAGTACACACCCAAGAAATGGAAGGAACTGGATCATACGGCTGAACGAAAATGGGTGTCACACCTGAGCGCAGAGTGCGAATGGGAACAGAGTCAGAGACAACGGTTAGCTAATGAGGCTATGGGGTTCTTTTATCACGATCAAGTTAAGTTGGAGCGGGCGAAGAAGATGGAGATGCCGAGTTGTAAGAAGTTGCAGGGGTATGGGTATCGGTTACCTTCGTTTTGAGATGTTGATTTCGGGTGGTGCAGCAAGCTTGTTGAATATGCATGTTTGGCGCTTGGGAGTTATATAAGAGCGAGCGAGCGCATTAGTTGCGGAGTAGCTTTTGAGACGTGGAATTTATCTTGTTCGAATGTTCAGTCGCCTCTTTTGGCGTGCCTTCTTAATTGCGCTGTGAGTAGACGGGAGACTGGACGACCAGAGATCCAGAAAGAAACCGTGCAGTACTGGAGCAAGACGGCCAACCAAAGAACAAAAAAATTTAGCACCTTCGCGACATTGACCACCTCGAAACTGGTGTCAGCCCTAATATGTTCGCCATCACTTAGGTGCTACCTCCTCCGATGCACTTGCGCACGCCTCGCAAAGAAATGTTCTCATTGCTTTTGCAAGTTTTGTTCAAGTCTCTGCTACACGTTCGCCAGTGTTGTTACCTCTCGCTTAACGCTGTCGCGAAAGTTGGTCTTATTAAGTTGCTTCTTGCGATGCATCTCTCGATCAACTTTTGCTTGGCGCTTGGCAAGGGTTGCTTGTTCAAATGGTCAGCACCGAGTTAACCTGACCATTGTGCCGTTGAGACGTCTCTCATTGGCGGAGGGAGGGGGAATCGAGGTGGTATTTGACTATTGGATGCGGGCAAGGACGACGAGCAGATGCACATCTCAAGCAAGACGGCCACACCAGGAAAAAAAGGCACCTTTGAACACAATATCCCAGGAAGCCCAAAGAACAAGTTTATGTTCTCGCAGATCTCGCAGCGTTGTGACCCAGAAGGCACTTCAGCGCTGGACAACTTGACTCGCGAAACACTGGACGGTGCTCACGAGGGTTGTAAGGCAGGCGATAACAACAACGAAGCTGGAATCTACCTGAAGTGATAGTCAGCACCGAGTTAACCTGACTACCACCTTGTCACCCGGAAGTCGAAGAACATCGACTCCCGAAGTGCATGCGACCTCTGAGAGCCAGTTGGACGACCGACTCTCATTGGCTGAAGGCAGGAACACGGAGTTATTTATGACTGTTGTGCATGGACAGAATCGCACGGAGAAAAAAATTGCCTCCTTGGCAAGCAAGGAGGAGAACTTGTGAGTTCTTCAGAGAAATCGCTAGCATCGAGGTACCGCTCGCTTGCGCAGCAGTCCTACCCAGCTGCTCAAATCTCGCTCGCTAGCTTTCGAATACGCAAGTCGTACTCTAATAGCTGGTTTGAGCTCTTTGGAGGTCGCTAGCATTCAAGTACCGCTCGCGCATATGCAGCAGTCCCAAATCGCTGCTTGACTCTCGCTCGCTAGCGTTCAAGCACTGCATAAAATCAGTGCTCTAATTGCTGCTTCTGCCATGAATCCGATTGCGATAATCAGGATTCTAATTGGCTTTTGCATGTACGGTTTGCGCCTCTAGACTTCAAGGTCTCGGACGCTCCGCTGCAATTGACGACATTTGTCGTTCTGACTTCTGTTCTGGTTTCGATATCGTCCCAGAGGAGGGTCAAGTCGAAAGCAACAGCCAGCACCAGGTTAACCTGACTGTACCATCTGAGTTTTGCTGTTTCTAGCAGTCTCATTGGCGGATGCAGGTAAAAATGGATTGTTACTTGACTGTTGTGCGTGGGCTGATGGAGAAGTTGGGCGAAAAGGGCGGAATTTTGAAAAGGTGGGTGACCACTTGGGACTGAATTTCGACTTCAAATTTCGAGGAGAGAAATGATGTTCTTCTTGTCACCTCCCAATGCAGGATTCCAATCAGCTCAAAGCTGCGACATTGTCCTCGAACAGACTTTCCCTTGAACCACCTGGATTTCGAGCCTCCAAGGCGCACCAACAGCTGTCTTTACTCCTTGTTGATGATGTATGCATCCGGCGACGACCAAAGAGGCTCGGCCTCCGCGTCACGCTCCTTCAAATCAAGGTAAGCTTGATTACGCGGATTGCTGGTTCATACTGACTTTGTTGATGATATAGGCATCTGGAGACGACCACAGGGGATCAGCTTCAGCATCACGCTCCTATGCCACGAATTAACTCTCCAGAACAATTGAACTGGTCAAGGACTCCAACCTTGTTGATGCTATACGCATCTGGCGAAGACCACACTGGATCGGCCTCCCGCTCCTTGTTGATCTGGTACGCGTCTGGCGAAGACCAGAGCGGGGCCGCAAAAGCACCAGTCGCGAGCGCAGCTACGAGGATGAAAACTGATTTCATGATTGTTGGAACGACAGTTTGGACGACACTGAGAATTTGGAAGATCCCTTCTGTGCACGGAGGCGGCTTTTGAAGCACTGCCAAGACCTCAGATATCCGATACTATCTTCGTGATAGTGGCATGGCATGTCGAAGTTGCATTAAGGCACTGATGCGCATAGAGCCGGTCAGTCACTCGCATGTATACCAACCTCCTGCCCCATTTGGCAATCCGTGGCTTCAGCTAAACTTCTTAGCTACTACCTTGTTTGCATGTCAGGCCGCCCACCGCAGGACTGACAACTGATTCTCACGACAACATATCCAACCTGGAAGGTGGTCACACCTTGCTGAGGAGACCGGCCAATGCGACATGAAGTAGACGAATGCTACCGCCAAGACGTAGTATCGATTGACACGTCTGTGGGCCGGCTAAGCAGCGTGCAGTCTCTACTTTCAACCGAGACGATATTGCCACTTCCAGAAAACACCATTTACTCACATGGAAGAGGTCTGGCTACGATCTGCACACGCTCAGGACACTCGATGACATATTTTAACCATATTCAAAATTCGCACAATCAAGCAGATGGAGTCTGAAGAAGCGCTACTCGGTTCTCAGAGGTATGAGAAGCCAGATTCATCCTCGAAACGCTCTCTCAAGGCGTGGTACCTGATCACTGGCCTCAACTTGATCTTGTTCTGTTCTTCGGTCGGACTGCTCTCTATGAATGCTCACCGGCCAATGAATGAACATCTCCGGCATACTTCTGTCTACAGTCCCATACTGGATGAAGTCAACGTCAAGATCGAGAAACAGATGATCAACAGCAGCCTTTTCGGCGAGATCTCATCTCCTTGGCGTGGTTTGCTAAACGATCCGGAGACGGAATTGGCATGGGATCAATTTGAACATATCCGTACGTTGCCTCTCAGCGCTTCACAGATTCGTCGCATGGGTAAGGATCCCTCCAAAGTTGCGAAATTCGAGGATGCCATCTGGGACATGGGCGATGATTCTTATGTCGGAGCACTCGACTTCTTTCATCAAGTACATTGCTTGAACCTTATGCGGAAAGCGGCATACTACAATCATCCTTCATCTCAGAGTTCGAAGCTGGATCGACAAGGGAAACTTTACTGGGTACATCTACAGCATTGCACAGATATGCTAATGCAACACTTGCTCTGCACTGCCGACACTGGCATGATTACTTACCAGTGGCAACAAGATAATGACTACCCATTCCCGGACTTTAGTGTCAATCGTCAATGCAAGGACTGGAGACAGCTTGTGGAGTATCGAGACACGCATGCCGTTGATTTGGAAAAGTACAAGGCTTATACTAAGCCCAGCTGGGTCGAGGAGCTTCCAAAGCCAAAGGAGTATTGGGATCTCTTGGAAGAGTTGGACAGGTCTGGCGAGCAGTCAGGACACCAACATGGCCATGGTGATGCTGTAAAGGGACGGACATGATCGGGTTTGTTTGCTCGCAGCTACATTTGCTTGACAAGTGAATCATGCATGTTTCACTTGTCACACGTGAATCACAAGCTGCCGGCTTTCCGAACCGTGCTCAAAAGCAGCACTTTGAATTCCACTCGACCATGACAAGTCCTGCACTGGTCATGTCTACACGCTTTCCACAACGCTGTCCGACCCACAACAACCGCTTACACCGGAGCTCATCTCTTCGCCACGACGACAGCAACACATCTTCACCGGCCACGACCGAAAGCATCATGGAGCCTGTCGCGGGAAGTCCTCGACCCACGCCAGTCATCGTAGAAGGCACAGAATTCAGCGCCATCGCTCCACGATCAACGCCATGCCCTGTCAGAGCGCCCACCGATCCGGTCGCCCCGAACACCCAAAACTCAGCTCCAGCATCCGAGATGTCCATCGACGGTGAGGACTACGGAATACCGGCAACACCATGGGAAGAAATTAACCGACGCGAGAATGATCGCATTCTACAAGCAGCAGGCATCGAGTCGGAGAAAAGTCGACTTCGCAGCTCCATCGCCCGTCTACAAGAGAGGCTTGACACCTCTACAGCCACTGTCAATCGCCTCCAGACTCGGAACGACATTCATCAGGCGGATGCTGATCGAAGAGAAACCGAACTCAGCGAGATCAGAGACGCTAGGGATTTAGCTTTGCATCGCGTAAAGGCCTCGACTGGGACTCGAGACATCTTGATGAGCTTGATCTGTTTGATGCTGGTCTTTGTTCTCGTCTACGCCTACGTGTGCTGGTATCAAGGACCTGAGATGTCTTACATTCGGAAACGCAGATGCGAGATTTTGGATATTTGCTAGGAAATATCTATGATTGGGACAAGAAGGACAGGTGCTATGGCGCATTCACAGCCCGTTGCATCTCGAAAGATCCAGTTTGAAGCAGTCAAGGCTGACTTAAGATAAGCTAAACCTGTATAAGACAAAATTTCACCTGACCGAAATCATCTTGGCGTCAGATGATTCACGTGAATCGATCTCACAGCACTTTGTCTTTCTACGATCAGACTGTCTAGACAAAGAGTCAGTCAGTGAAGCTCCCTCGCGCTTCACACTCGACACAACATAATGGCTAGCACTATGTATATTACAGGCAGTCTTGCCTTAGCCTCGACCTTCTTCCCTCATACACATACAGAAGACGCAACCACTTCCAAGTGCCAGCAGTTGCTACTCCAAATCATTCCAGACTCACAAAACACTTTCCCACGACACCGATGGCTTCCACTATCTTTCGCTGCGCCTTCTGCAGACTCCACCGCAACCCTGATTCTCCTGCTCGACCCTGCCACTGCCACTCCGGACTTGATGGTCTGACGGAATCCGAGATCTACTCAGCAATCGGTACTCCAGCACCAACGAGAGTGCGATCTACGAAGAAGGCACCTGGTCGTCGCCGTCAGCAATTTCAAAGTCTCGGGTCTGATGATAGTCCGCTGCAGAACCGTAGCAAGAACCTGGGTACGGCTTTTGCGACTACATCAGGTCTCTTCAGCCCATCGGAATCGCCGGAGCCAGATCAAAGAGCCATGACAGTCGACGATGGCCCGGACGACGTCCATGTCACCCACAGCAATCGTCACAGCCCAGGACCAGAGACCGAAGAGCGAGAGACCACAGAACCAGAGAGCCCACAGCAGGTACTTTCACCAGCAAGCACGCAAATCGTTCATGAGACACCACTTCCTCAACCACGGTCCCGTAGCGTCAGTGTTTCGACCGGCGTCAGTATTTCGACTGAATACGCAGTCGAACAAATCCTTGCAGCAAAGCCCGATCCCGCAGTCTCACAGGCTTTTGCAGCAGCACTTTCCACAGCAAGCGCCCAAATCAGCCTCGAAATAGCCCTCCGTCAACCACGCTCCAGCCAGACCGATTTCGCGAACCACATCGAACGCCTGGACAACGCTCAGCTACGCCGCTCCCGGAATCAAATGACGACAGAGCTCGAAGACCGCACAGCTCAAGTCGACCGTCTCATTACTCGTGGTCGTGTCATGGAAGCCGAGAAAGTTGCGCAGCAAGGCGTCATTGCGCAGACCCAGATCGAACTCATTCAAGCTCGGCTCGATGCTGTGGAGGCTGAGCAGAAGACTCAGTGGAAGTATGTAATTGCTTTGATTGTGTTGATCGTGGTCATTGGGCTTTACGCTCTGTGGTGCGTGCATAAGAGTGAGGACTTCATCTATGCTGATCAAGTTCGGAAGAGTTTGTTTAATGGGCGTTGAAGGCTTGGAGGTCTGATTTCCGGTGCTTGGAGGGTTGTTTTGGGGATCGGGGATTGAAAAAGGCGCTGGGTAATACGGATTCGAGACATAGATAGATTGAAGACTGACCTTTGGTTGTACGGATTAGCATTGGCATTTAGGAGTGCTTCGCTTACATGGTCAGATAGATGAGAGGGAATGAGGGATAGAAAAGTAATGTCGGTGCTCACATGCTTATAAAATCTTTGAGCTGCCATCCCCGTGTTCCTGTTGCTCGACTTCCCTGGGTCCCTCTCTGCTCGGAGCAGGGCTTGTAAGAATTGCCTTCTGCTGCGCGAGCTCTTGACAAATTCGACTCTTGGCTCGCAAAGTCGGGCCATAGCGGATGAACGCGAATGGTATCAGGCAGCACAGGAGTGCCAAGAAGCCCAACAAGCTGCAGGCCCACGCGACACCGAGGGTCTCATACATCGGCCGTGCAGCAAAAGGTAGAATGACTCCGAAAGTGCTCCGTGCAATGCTTGTCGCTCCCATTGCACTTGCAGAATAGGTTGTGTAGGAATCCACGATGTAGTTGGCCAGCGCAACGAAAATTAGAACGAAACCGATGCCTATTGGAAAACCTCCAAGAATTGGCACGGCCCAGTGCACATCTCTCCTAGCACCCCAACCGATCCAGAATAAGCCCGCTGCAAAAAGCGGTCCTCCAAGCATTGCAAGAGGGAGTCGTTGATATTCTTCCTTGAACGACCACTCCTTTCCATCGATTTTGGCTCGTCGTAGATAGCCGTCCCACCACACAACTGGAAAAAGTGCCAATGGCGTTGAGCCGATGGCGATGGGCAAGAACGCCAATCCGGTTTCGCCCGAGCTAAATCCGTATATTGGCGGAAAGATGAGACCGTAGGCCTGGAAGAACATGAATATGATGGCGTATATGAGCGATAGGTAAAAGCAACAAGCGCTGACGATTGGTTCGGCGAGCATCATCCGAAGAGGACGACCGATGACCTGGGTTACCACTTGCAAAGGTGTCGTGTGTTTCAACTCCAGTGGTGCATACAAATTGGTGCCTGGCTGCTGCTTACGAATCCTTCTTGCCTTTAGGAGCAGAATCTTGGGACCAAAGGTCTCTGGGAGGAACAGGAGCGGGACAGCACAAGCACCCGCGAAAATTAATCCGAACCAGAAGGGCCAGCGCCATGAGTACGTAGCAAGGTATCCAGAGATTACGGGGCTCATTGAGGGTCCAAAGCTCGCGATTGCCATGAACCATGCTATCGATCTACCACGCCAGACTGGATTCTCCAGAATATCAGCGAACAAACCACCAGTCAGAGATATCGGCGTCGATCCAAAGAATCCAGTCAGGAACCTGAAGAATAGAAAACCTGTCCATGTTGGAGCCAGAGCCGATCCTAGCACCCATACTGTGTAGCAAAGGTATGTGCCAACGATGATGTATCTTCTTCCGAAATTCTCGCTCATTGGAGCCCAGAGCATAGGTCCAAGCACATATCCGACGAGGAAGATGGAGTTGGGTAAGACGAGTTGGAACTCATTGCGGACGTCGAAATGTTCTTGCAGCTGCTTCGAAGCCAGACTGGGAAGTGAGCTGGCTATGGTCGAGTTGATGACCACCAGACTTCCCAAGACGACTATACCGATTTTCTTGGCTTTGGACCAGTTGTATGGATTCTCCGGATCGTCATTTTCGAATTTAATGATGTTAGGCGTGTCTAGTGCTTGTAATTAGGATTTCGTTGATGGATGACCATAAAACGTGTGTGCTAACCTTCTGCTTTCTCCAATTCTGATGAGACATTTGACATTGTTCAACAATGTCAACTGAGTCGCGGACGCCAAAGGGGATGTCGAGGGCGACATTTGTAATGCTGAACAGCTTAGCCGTACGCCGTACGCCGTACATCTCCTCTTGGCTCCTCTTGTCCTCGGATATGTGACGCCATCTTGGCACGGGATGGAGATGCTAGTGTGCCCATTGTGCATGAGCTCGTTGTTGCTCGGGCCGAGTATTCGGTGATAGGGCAAGTGTATGTGTCTTGTGCTGAATACAATACATGGATGATCCTCATTGATTCTCATCTTTCACAAATTTCTGATGATCCCAAGCTCACTTGGTATGTTTGCTGGAAGATGTACCTAGACGCTGGCGGAGGAGGTGTGGTGACTGCCTCAGTGAGACTGAATTACGTCACCAATCAATCATGTGTCAAATTTCAACGATGGATATTGAACAAGGTATAGGATGCTCGAAACCATCTGCACGTCGTCTATCTTCTATATGCTCCTCTTCCCTCTAGTCTCAAACGGAAGCATCAAGCTCAACACAATCAGCAAGCCAAAGAGACTAGCACATACGAACAAAGGCGCAGTCGTCTCGACATTGGCATAGCTTCCAACCAAGACTCCAGCGATGCCGCCAACTCTGTTGAGAACCGTACAAAGTCCGTAGCCCGTGGCTCTGTGTGCAGAGGGGAGAATCTCAGGGGTATAGTGATATATCACAGCCCAGTAGATATTCGATCCAGCATTGATTGCGGAACTTACGCCGACGTTCTGAGCCGGAGTCTTGATCTGCGTGTACCCAAATTGGAGGGCCATGGTCACGGCTGCTCCGATGGCGAGTGTACCTCGACGTCCAAGTATGGGAACTTCGATCAAGACTCCAGCGATCACTGGACCGATGAGTCCAACGACTTGGTTGATAGCATAGTTCCGCCACACGGTATAGTTTGAGCTGTCTCCGACGCTTGCTCCCCGAGAAGCCAAATAGTAAGGCAAGAATGCGTTGTAAAGAGGAGATACCATGCCAATGACAAACCAATTGGCAATGATGATTGTTGTCGAATATGCGAGCGCGCGGGTTTCGAAGAGTCCAGAGAAATGTTTGATGAGGCGAAGGCTGGACCAGGCCGACTGCTCTGTGTGCAGAACGCGACCTTGATCCCGAAGTGTCTCTAGTTGAAGATCGAAGGGCCGACCGTACTTCTCTGAGACCTGGACCAGCTGGTCATACACCTCATCATCTCGGTTCTGGCTGACAAGCCATCGAGGAGTATGGACCATCTTGATGAGGAACACACGCAGCACCGAGAGAGCCAAAACCAGACCTCCAGCCGTAAAATGTAAATATCGCCATCCCCAATTCTCCGAACGAGGACAATCGCCAATAGGAACGTCAGACTCGCAACTATAATTGCTCATATACCCCCAAGCCATCAGCCCCGTCACACCATATCCCATCGGCACCCAAATACCCATGAACGTAACAAGCCACGCATGGCTCCTCGGCAAAAACTCAAACAAATTCGTCGCATCAATAATATACCCACCACCCGCAGCCGCAGAATAAATTGCCACCATCGTCGCAAAAGAGATATAATCCGGCATCCCACCTGCAATTATCACAAAGACCGCACATATAAACAAACTCGAATTAAACGCTAATCGTCGTCCGATCACATCGGCGGAAAATCCCCAGACTGCTGCTCCTACCAATAGTCCGATTTGCGATGCGAGGGCGGTGCCCTTGAGTTTCGCGTCCGGACTCCCGTATTCTTGTGTCACGGCTGGCATGGCGATGGATTGACAGACGACTAGGAGTGAGTCGACGAAGTAGCCAAAACCGTTGAGGAAGAAGAGTTTCCAGTGCCAGGGAGTCATTCCGATTTGGTCGATTGCTTCGTTGACGAGAGACATTTTCTTTGCTAGGATTGGGTCGACGGCGGTGGCGTCCCATACTGCTTGCTCTTCGTTTCTGGCATTGTCCTCGTCAAGGTTGGATTGGAATTCGGGTTTTTTGGAGGAGTCCATTTCGTCCAGTTCGATGAACTCTTGTAGAAGATGTTCGCTTTCTGCAGCTTGTCCAGAGGAACTGCTGGAAGAGTGGGTTTTGTCGTCCATCGCGGCAGGAGCTCGAGCTGACGCCCTTTGTATTACAGAATCACGTCTTCTTCCGTGCGGACCAGGGTGGGTGTGCGCCAATGTTGCACTCGCATGGTACGGAGCGTATAGATTCAAAGACCCGCATATGCCCGCGTATGGATTTGGATGTATTGGAAAGCAGGTGCGTTTGATGGAAAGTGTAAGTAGCAACTGTGGTCAATCCTTCCCGCTCTTACCTAATCTTCCGATTTTCTGATCCTTGGAGAAAGCTTATTTGAACAGGCTGAGGTCCTGCCTGAATATGTGTGCAATCGCCTGGCAGCCTAAGTTCGAGTTGGCACTGAAATCTTGTACTGTTCGTCAATCAATAATGACATGCATTGATGAAGTACTCATGTTCTGCTCATCAAGCATAAAGACATGCCACAGTTTGAGTCCCAGCCCTCTGGAAGCTTCACCGGGAGTCTGAACTCAATCTCTTCCTGGTTTAACGACGTACCCTAGTGCATCAAAATCCAAAGGATCGCATATAGTCAACACAGACACGTACATATTCCGAACATCAGCTCTCGTGAAATCCATCAATCATATCAATCCACTAGTACGTCGCCCCAGCCTTAGCATCAGAGCTCGCAGTCAAAGTCGAAGCTCGCTGAGTACATCCAAATCTCGTATTGCCCTGGTCGAAGATAGCATAAACAGAGCGAAGGAAGACATCTCCAAAGATATCAAAAGTCTGATCACCTCTCGACTGAATGCCACCATAATAGGTTCCGTCTCCGAGATCTTGGAATGGAAGCTCTTCAGGGTTAACGGTGAACAGGGTATCTCCAACAGCGAACTGGATCTTTGGCAGCTTGCTCAAATCGGTGCTTGTTGGGAAGACCCAGCCTTGTTGCTGGGTGTTCTGCTTCGCGCCGCTGATGGCTCCATACACGGCTTTGCATACATCGTCGCCGACGAGAGCGAGCGTGGTGCCGGTGTCGGCGATGGCTGTGTTGCCGCTTCGAGTGACGGTTTGGTCGCCGACTTTCGCGGATGTGGACTTGAACATCCAGAAGCCTTGGGAGCTGTCGACGGGAGTGTAGACGGGAGTCTGACCGTTCATGGCTGCCTCGTCGATGTATCCGAAGGTATAGAAGCTTTCGGCATCGGCGCTAGAGGTAGTTGAGCCGGATGATGCAGTGCTGCTGGCTGGAGGTGTGCTTCCAAGGTAAGCGGTGAACAGCTCAGTGTTTTTCTGGATGTCCTGCTGAGCGATCATGTTCTCAACGAGGGTGTTGACAGCTTTTGGCTGCACAGTGTTGATGCTGCCAAAAGCCAACCCGAGCAGTCCATCTCCAGGTCCTTGCTCGAATTGTGTACTCAATGTGCTTGCAAGCTCGATAGCTTGGTTCTCGACGATGAGACCGCCAGCATTGACGTTGTCAGTGCCGACATCGCCAGAGGCTGTTGAACCGTCGCCATATTGGATCTGCCAGGTCGAGCCTGTGCTCTTCTTGAAAGTCGAGCTCTTGGATGAGTCAAAGATGGTATGCTTGTTGCCCGAGTTCTGGTTTCTGATCGAGGCAGGCAATTCTGTGCTCCAAACCCATAGGTCTGCTGAGCCGGTATCGAAATCGAGAGCGAGGTTCTGTGCTGGTGTACCGATACCGACTGTGGCAAGGTATTCGGCATTGTTCTCAACGTCTTCAGCGGGGACATTGCCGGTCTGTCCACTCGCATCTTTCTTTGCAAGGACGTGACCCTTGACGCGAGCGCGGCCTCCACTGCAGGTCGTCAGTGATGTTCGTAAACGAAGAGCTCACACAGAAGCTTGCATTTTGATGCCGAACTTTTTAAAGATGGATTGCGATCCTTGCTGTTGTACCTGGCTGACCATGCAGTAAGGGCCATCAACTGTTGGTCCGAAGTTCCACTTCTTCATCGCATGAACGTATGACTTGATGCCATTTCTAGAGTAGTTCTGGTTGCGCTTCAAAGCGCCACGAACAAGTGTTCCTGTCATGTTTGATGCTGTTCTCCAGAGGTGTATGAATGGACTGTCTCTGGCCTGTGAAAGGGATGATCCTGTTCAAAACTTCCGACTGGTTTGCGGTGCATTTATCACTGACTTGGCGTTGTCTATACGCAAACAAGTGCCATAGACAACGATACGTCATGTTGCCACGTTGGCGCGTCACGATGTTACAGGTTTCGACTTGACAGCCCGTACCCCTCGGACAAGTCGAATAGCGCAAGATAATAGGCGCCCATATCAGGCAGAACTGTGTCGCAAACCTGTCTATGAGTGGAGACACCACTATCGAGGTGGCTGTGAACTTTGGCGATGGGGCCAGTTCTCTGGCTAGCGGTTACACATGTTCGCATGTGGCTTGTTCCTTATCTTGATTGCTAGGAACTGTGCCATGTTGTTCGTTGATGAAGAGCAAGCATGATCAAATAGAAGTGGTCCCGGATCAACGTCGGGTGATCGACAATGGGAACACGCGTCCGAAAAGAGCCAAGACGGATCAAGAAGCTTATCCGTTGAGCTTTATGAGCTTGTGTTGCCGACGTCATCAGGCAGTTGATATGGTGTCCTCGTGAGTCGACTTCGTGCACAGGCCGAAGTGCCTTTTCTCAACTTTCCTCATTGCGAGTGAGCAGTGTTCTTGACTTTGCACCTCGCGAGTGAGCAGCTTCTTCGATCAGATGATCGAGTAAGATATTGATCCAGATAATTGGGCTGCTATCTGTACGCTTTCGTCTGATTGAAGATTGAAGACCAAAAGTGAAGCGATGGGCATTCTTCGAACAGAGTGTTTTAATGCAGCAAGTGTCAATCCCACAGGCGCAGAGCATCCATCGGATCTGTGTTCAGGAATCGATCTCGGAAATCGTATCCGAAAGGCTCGAATGAGAAGTACTGGGCGACAAACAACGGAAGCCCAGAGAACGTATGTTTGAAATTATGGCGTAGTGCCCCGTGCCGCCAATACGTCTCGAAGAGATCATGTGGAGTCTCCCCGGCATTGTTCCTTGGTGATTCGTTTGCGCCGTGCTCGAATAGCACGGCAGAAAGTGAAGTACTGCGCTCATGGAACAAATCGATGAAAATGGTTTGATCTGGGAGTCCACAAGGGATCGCCCCACTCAGTCGATCGACCTTGAATACGCCGACCGGTGAGGTTTCCGTATTCTCGTAGATGAAGAGCAATGAAGCATTTGCAAAATGCAAAGGAGTATTGCCTTCGCAGTCCGGGACATTACAGTCGGCGCCGAACTCAAGAAGTGCTTCTGTAGTTCTAGCTTGGCCAAACATCACAGCATAATGCAGAGGCGTCCGACCTGCCTTGTCGCATGCTCGAACGTTGGCTCCATGGCGAAGCAGTGCGGAGCAAACGCGGCCTCCATCATTCCGAATTGCTGCAATGTGTAGTAGAGAATACCCGAGACTACTGAAAGAGTGCAGGGAGGAGCCGTGATCGAGAAGAAGTTGCACAATTTCCTGATTCGCATCGACCCTCATGGCCTCTTCCAGCGGTGTTCGGTTAAATGCTTGCGTAGTGGCATTTACATCCGCTCCGAACTCAAGTAATAGTTTTACTGTGGCCTCATTGTGTTTGAAAACGGCTGCCCGATGGAGAGGTGTAAATCCATGTTCGTCTGCGCTTTTGGCATCAGCGCCAGATTGCAGCAATCTGACGACCACCTCGTCATTCTTTGGCAGTAAGACTCCTTGCTGGAGACCACGTGTATATTCCTCTGCAGGACGGACACCGGGCTCCCAAGCAATGAGAATCTCGAGAATGTGGTCGTGACCATGTCGCGCTGCTATAACGAGAGCAGTATCGCCGTCATTGTCAATCTGATGAGCATTGACGCCGCTTTCTAGCAAAGCTACTGAGACTGGAATGTTTCCGATTTTTACGGCAAAGTGCAATGCGTGCAACTTCGTACCCCACTCATCAATGATGAGGTTGGCATCTGCTTGGACCATTAACCTGGCGATGGAATTTTTACCGAACTCGATGGCGTCGCGGAGGATGTATGCAGCTTTGGCCGGAGGTCGGTGAAATTTTGCACCTTTTCTCATGAGCACTACGGCGTTCTCATCGTCCCATGCTTCGACTTCACCTTTTCGGGCTCCAAACTCAAGCCTCCAGGTTTCAATCGCAAAATCCAAAGGTGACTGGCCGTGTGCAGTTATTTGATTAACGTTAGCCCCATGTCGAATCAGAAAATGAACCATCTCTGGATGGCCACCCTCGATGGCTCGAACGAGAGGCGTGCAGCCAGATTTGCCTACTTGATTGACTTGTTCCGCGTTTGACCCTTCGAGAAGTACTTCCGCCCAAGACTGAACTCCCAGATAGCAGGCGGTGTGTAGGAGGCAGTTATCTTCGATGGAGGATATATTTGAACACCTCATTGCCCAGTCTCTGAACGCGGTGGAACCTGCTTTGAAGAATGGCGAGGTGGTGAACATCGCTTTGCTAAAGCTTGAAGCGGCTCGAGCATGTTCCGGCCATTGAGATTGTGCGTACCAAAGCAGACCCTGTTGGCTTGGAGAATACGGGTATGCAACAGGAACTAGACATAACTTGCCTTGCTGACCTGGTGGCTGATGTCGCAGAAACTTGCCATCAATACAATTTATACACGTGTCAGCTATTCTGGCATGAGCATCGCCGGGAATAACGCGAAACTGCTCGAGTCGAGAGTCAGTTGCTATGTCCGTCCCGGTGAAGTAGTCGTAAGCCGATTGATGGACCAAGCTCACTTTGAGAGATGTCTGGTCGACCCGAAGGAGCGGGCCGCAGTGATGAATGTGGTCTTGCATGACTTGCGATAGGTTAAGGTGCTGGTTGGGAGTGACTCCGACCGCGGCGGCGAGCTCCTCCAGAATAAGAGGCCGTGTTGCCATCAGAACCCATTGAATAATTAGCAAACTGAGCTCTCGATGCCGTTCTTCAATGAGTAGGAGTACTCGGCCATATATAGCTGGTAGACCTTTTGGTAGCATGTGGACGGTGTCCAAGACTTCAGTACAGGTAGTCTTCTGCTCAAGCTCGTGCACAGCAAATCCCACCCACAGAAAGGTTCCCTCGGCACGCTGCATTAAAGCTTCGTAGATAGAGCGACGCATCTCCTCTGAGAATCCAGGGGGGCCGGAGAAACGCCGCATGCGGGCAGAAACAAATATCGCTATATCGCGACTGATGTTGCTGTTGTTGTCCGGATCCAGCTTAATCCGAGCGCACTGCTTCAAGGCATGGATGTCTCGGCTCACGATTGCTATTCGAAACGTATTGGGTCGTTCTAAAGGCGATGCGAAGGACGTCGTCAAATTTGAAGCCAAAAACCGGATGGATTCTTGGTCGCATTCGTCCAGACCGTCCAAAACGCAAAGCGTTTCTTTGGGCAGCTTCTTTATGACACGCAGTAGAATACCCCAGAGAGCGTCAACCGATGAGATCGTATACTTCGCACGAGTCGGCGAATCGAAGTCATTGAAGCATTCGCGTTCCAATTCGGGGTACAAGCCACAAAGTTGCCAAAGCAAAGCACGCAAGACCGACGTGGCAGTATTCCGGGTATCGTTATGGCTATTGCAGAAGTAGTAAACAACGTTCTTGCCGTTTGCACACGACTGCTGTTCAAGGTGCTGGGTCAAGAACACCGACATCATGGTCTTTCCCTTTCCCGGACCTCCAGAGATCCAGAGCAACGAGTGACCACCATCGGTCCAGGACACGTACTTAGGATCTCGCAAGATCCACTCGCAGGTGCGAGGAGCCCTACTGCCTTTAGCAGTGACGATTGCGGAGCGATCGATTACCGGGTCCGTGATGAACAATGCCTGGCGCACGTTTGGCATTGGTCGGTCAACGGTATTTTCTGCAATACGTGAGCTTGTGCTTTGCACTGTTTAGAGAATAACTCACGTCGTGCAGAGCTGTAGTAATTGCGCGTCTCATCTGTTGTCCGATCAGTATCCGCGCAACTCGTGCTGTGGCTGTTATGGTGCACCCACTATTTGTGACGTTGCCGTACACATCACCTGCGTGTACCTTGGACTGACCGCTGAAGCGATTGCCGTGGTATACCTTTTGACGCTTTGCGACAGGCTGCTCGAGGTGTGCCATGCTGGCCTAAGTATCATCTCCTGGGGTGACACGTTGGTGGTCGTTGTCAGCTTTCCCGAGAGAGAGAGAGAGAGAGGCTGAAGTCCGGTCAGCAGCTGTCGCAACCACTCTTGTTGGGTTGCATGGCGCTAGTGCTGTACCACGGCGCCAAGAGTTAGGTAGATACTGAGGCCCAAGGGGGGCTACAAGGCATCAATCGCTTTTCATAGCTCTATATATGAGTACAACGCATAAGGCATCATATATCCATCTACCGCGTCTTGACCTTTGTCTCTTTCGGTGCACTGTAAAGCCACACAGCTACAAAGATTACCCATCCACCAATGGTGACCCAGATACCAGAGATCCAAGGCCAAGCAGCTGAGATCACGTATGACCTCGGCCATTCATCGTGGGCAAAGTGTCGCACCGTGACTGTCACCTTCTCCTCCACATTGGTGTAGAACGGTCTTCGATATTCGACGAAGAAGTTGAATATACCATGCTGGTCTGGTGTCCTGAATTCCTGCGAGTAGATCGTGCTGTTGGCGGTCTGGCCTTTTGGCTTGAGGTTAAGCCTGTGGAATGGCGAAAGCATGCTGAATTCAAGCTGGAGGCTGTCACCAGCTGGCGGGTTGAATGGTGCCCAGTGGTCGATCTCCCACTCGCTGACCTCGATCTCGTAGTGCACATCGTTCTTGATGCGGTAGATGGTCGGGTTGAGGTCGAGCGATCCGACCTCAGTGGTGTTTGCGATGCCCTTCTGCGAGCCCTCGTTGAGGTAGTGCTTGATCGAGTTGACCTTCAGCACGCCAAGCTCTTTGAATGCCCATGCGCTCAATTTCTCCGCGAATGCCTTGTTGCTGCTCTTCTCGCTCTTCTTTCCAGCACCTGGGAGCTGAGCTGACGCATCGAACCACTGGTCCTCCAGCGATTCTGCGCTACCCAAGACCGTAAAGCGTGCGCTGTTGCGAGCCTGGAAGGCAGACACGAGATTGATCTGCGAACCAGTCGCAAAGAGATCCTCTGGCGCACCTTCGTTGTCATCCTTGGGATTGTACACATATGCCGTGCTGGGCGCCTTGACTACTGATGAGAGCAATGGTGAGGCATTACCCAATACGTGTCCAACTGCGTGCGGGAAGGCTACCAAGCCATCCACATTGAAGAAGTTCTTAACATTCTGCTTCATTGTTGGCGCTGGGAGGAGCAGCACATCATGCTTCTCTGCTGAGCTCTTGCTGTCGTGATTGAAATGGTCGACTACAACGCTTGTTCGATCTGCGGGGAGATTGATGTCCATTTCGAGCAGTAAGCTGGTGATGGCGCTTGGGACTGCCTGCTCCGATGTGAGCGCGAGGAGAACGTTTGATCCGCCATTGATGAAGTCGACAATCAGGTTTGGCGTCAGAGCTGGGCCAAGACCCTTTGCCTTCACTGGGAGGAGAAGGAGATGCGAGTAGGCGGGGAGGTCATGTTGGAACAGTGAGAGGGATGTGTCTTTCGGCGCGCGGTATGTTATTTGGAAGCCTCGGTCTGCCAAATAAATCAGTATACTGACATTGTCACATGAAATGCTTGGGGTATGCTCACTTTCGAGATCTGTCCAGAACTTGGTATATTTTGATTTGTCTTCCTCATTCTCGATGATGACCAGCAGCTTGTTTCCCGACGCACTCAATGCCGAGACAAAGCTCAATAGGCCGAGTAGGAGGCCTAATATTTGCAACCTCATGTTTGCGGTGATGTGGCAGTGAACAACAAGAAAGTCGTTGCTGGCGTACGCATTCGCAGCGGGAGCTCACGCCAGCTGTCCAGGGACGAATGCCAAGACTTGAGATCGTCGAGCTTCGGCCGTCGGAGGAGAGTGCGACCTGCCTGACTTCACCTCCAACGCCATTGGCTCAGCCATTGACTGATCACTACACTCATACCGCAGACACGACCCGGTCACACTACTTGCGCCATATTGAAGGAGGAAGGGAGACATCATGGCACCAGTTACATTTTGGGCGGCGCCGGGACAATGGATATCGTACATGGCCCGCAAGAAGCCAGCCCTCTTCTGGTCTGTCGTGCTCGGTAGTATGGGTCCAGTCGTGCTGGTACGTGATGTCCACCTATTGAAAGACTGCATATTAGACGTGACTATATACTGACAACAACATTGCAGTTCACAGTCCCACCAATCAGATATAGACTGGGCGATGGCCCGCGGCCGCAAATACCTCTCACATATCCAAGTAGGCTTACTCCCCACTGGCATTGCATGTCTCGCGTATGTCTCGCGTTCTGACCGCTTGTTTGCAGTTCCCAAAGGCCCGCGACAGCCACCGAAAGGATACGATGATTGAGTGGAGAAGAGGCAAGATGAGCGAGGGACGGGAAGGAGAAGCACTTCGCCGGAGAGGGAGAGTCCACACAGATCCAGAGAAGGCACTTGCAAGAGCTACGACATACGCGAGAGCATATTTCGCTTTGTACATATGATACACCATGAAAACTGTTCAAAAGCGATCGGCCTTTTCAGGTCGTGTGCCACGTCCTCCAGAGATGGTGAGTGACACCCAAGCGTTCCAGCAGGCAAAACAGAAGAAGAGAAACATGCGACACTCGCAGATCACCAGGGACCAGAAGTAATACGTCAGGACTCGCACACGGAACGAGGGCTTTCAATACGACGGGCGACGAAGAACAGCAGCTGAACCCGAAAAAGCCGTTGGAAAGTACAGCTCAGAGATCGTGCGTGTTTGCGGACGCTGTTCCACGCAGTGCAGAATGTGAGCAACATGTGACGCTCGCAGAACGGTATTCAAGCCCATCAAAAGCAATTCGCACCCGCACGAAGGCCCTTCGACACGACAAACGACGTCCAAAACGACCGAATTCAGCGGCCTCTCCCGCCAAAACCGTTAGAAACTCCACAACCTACATAAGCGCACAAATCCCGCCAGTCAGCTAATCAGCTCAAGCCCTCATGATCCTTGGTAGCTCAATGGTAAAGGCGCTTCAAAGCACGCTGGTGAAAAGATCTCAAATTCGAATCCATGACCTGCACCCGCTAACGGCAAATTGAGTACGAAGGTGTTTAACAACAAAACACCCGCTACCGGCTCAAGGCGTACGAAGGTGCAGAGAGAGACAATTTAGCTTTCCGAGTTCTAGGGCTCCATAAGGAGTAACTCGTTTCGTTTTGCGCGGGTGGGGGATGTGGATGTGATGAAGGTGAGAGCTGATTCTTTTTGCTTTTGGTAAGTGGTATGAGCAATTGCGCTCGTCACTTCCAACTGTTGTCTGGAAGTGAGGGCTGGTATGCGCTTTCCTTCTTCTTTTTGCCAACCTTGAGCGCGTGGAGCTCCTTCCGATGCTGGGTTCTCGTTCGGAAGTGAGAGTTGGCGCGTTCTTTCCTCATTCTTTTTGCCAAGAAAAGTCGCGTCACCAGGCAACCGAGCTTCTTTACAGTCTCAGATTCTGTTCACTTCTGTCATCCTTCTTCAATTACGAACACCACGTTCAAACAGGATCAGACATGGCTGCCTTGTTGGAGCAAGAGAACCGCGGAGACGGGTATTGGAAGCTTCCTCAACTTCGTTCATGGCCGTCCGTCTCATGCTCCACGCTCAAGCAGTCGCTCAAGACAGCCGGTTGCCACGTCCCCTCTGGCTCCAAGAAGGAAGACATGGTCAAGATCGCCCAGCGCAAACTACTTCAGCGACCCGAGTACCAATACTGCACGGTTCAGGAATTGCGCAAGTTCTGCCGAAACCGCAAGATCCCAGGCGCTTCCTCGAGGACCACCAAAACGGCGATGGTAGCATTGCTTCGGCAGGCGGACGAGACCCCTGGTTTCCACTGCTTCTCCGACCTCCCTACGGACCTGCGATGCTGTGTGTACGACGAGTACATCGCTGATTTCCCATCTACGCTCGTATGCGCCGCGCAACCTCCTCTAGCTCGAGTGGACAGAATGACCAGGCAGGAGCTTTTGCCTTTGTTCTATGGCAGAGTAGAATTCGAAGTCCGGTTGCACATGAAAGATTGGGACTGGAAGGCCAAAGAGCAGCCTGCGCCCTCGATCCAATTCTACTCACTGTATCTCGACATGTTCAAACATCTGACTGTTGAGAACATGGCTGCTGTTCGCCACTGGAAGCTGATGATCCGCGGAACAATCACAAGCTCTATCGTGAAGTTGGACACTGTTTCAAGAAACGTGACCGTGGAGACGAGGAGGACTTATGGCGACGATAACGACGAAGAGAACCCAGCACACAAGCAGCTCTCCAACAGATTCAAGGAGCTTCTCGAACAGCTACTGCAGCGAGGCGAAAAATTCACGCTCTCCGACATGCGATCGATACCAGGTCAGCTCGAAGAAGCTCGACGTGGCATAACGGGACTTCTGAGATGAGGGACACGCGAACACGGGTATTGTGGTGAGAGCGCGAGAATTTCATCTGCTAATGGCTTCACTGGTGTGATGGACGGTCAAGGGTTGCGGGTTTGTGTGCATCATCAGCCGCTTGGCTTTGGCTTCGGGCTGTGTAATTTATCATGCATCCTTCTACATTCGGCATGGATATCCACACGGACGAGCCAGATACTGCTTCAGATGATATCTGATGCTTCAAGCGAGCGGACAGGCACTCGGTTATGGACGCGGTATCATCAGAGTTTCAGCTAGCTTAATGACAGTGGAATCAAAAGATCTATTTCAAGAATTCTGATCCCAGAAGCACAAACTGGAATGGCAGTCGCCACTACTTCTCCAGCAAACTCAACCCCTCAAACTCCCTCAAAACCGGCCTCTCCCTCTTCTGCTGACTCTCCTGCAACGCATCAAACAGCACTCCCTGCCCACCCCAAGGACGATGCAACTCAGGCCCATTCCCAACCACTTGCTCTTGCTCCTGTCTCAAAGCCCCACCCGCCCCATAAACCTCATCCATACACCCCCTACAAGCCTCTCTCACCTCCCCAAACGCCACTTGAACCGCAACCGCCCTCTCCCTCATAGCCCTCCTCATAAGTCCCTCAACCAACCTCCCAACATCCTCTCCAGTCTCATTCAACCTCTCAATCAACCTAGAAATCGAATTCACAAGATATTCTTCCTCATACACAGTCCCCTTTTTGCCGCGTGCGCGTTTCCTTTCTTCTCGTCTCTTATTCTTGCTGGTTTTCCTCGTGGCGTTCGTAGCTAGCGTTCCCATACTTCGGTTCGTGTAGCGAGTCATGAATGTTCCAGCAGATGTTGTGGCGTCTGTAGGTGCTAGGGATATGTCGTCGGGGATATCGGCGTGAGTGTCGCCGGAGTCGAGGAAGGCCATGGGGTCTTCTTCTTTCTTGATACGAAGTTCGCGGAGTCGGGGGACTTGGTGTTGGAGTTGAGTTCGCATTTCGGCTAGGAGTTCGGTGAGAGTTGCGGAGGATTCAATGAGGCCGGTGTCGATGACGGTTTTGAGGAGCTCGGGTTGGCGACGTTGAGCGATGAGTCGGGTGGCTTCGGAGAATTTGTAAGCTTTGCAGAGAAGACGGGTGGCTGTTGGAAGGTCGTTGAGGTATTCGAGGTAGATTGTGGATGCTGAGGTGTAGTCTTTTGATTCTTCGCAGCCTTCAGCGAGGTCCCTGGCTAGGTCGGTGATCTTTTCTTCTGGCAGGCCTACTAAGCAGGCGCATGCTAGACACTCCCGCCACTGGCTCGCTGATCGATATGCCTCGTAGGCTGCGGTGTGGTCGCCGATGTATTCGTATGCTATTCCGGCTTCCTTGTAACGATTTCGAGAACTTAGGAAGTCGGCATAGATTCGCATCAGCTCTACCAGACGAGCATTGTCGTAGCGGTACAACTCGATTGCTGAGCTGTAGAGATCGTGCTTTGCGGCGTATGTTTTGACCTCGTCGAAGGCGCCTAGTGCATGGAGATGTGACAGAGCCTTTGGGTAGCGTTTCAGGTCGTTGTCAATGGCATGTCGTTGTCGAAGAGATTCCATGTCATGCAAGCTCTGTAGGTAGGGGAGGTATTCTCGTGGATCCTTCTGCGATTGCTGAGCCACGAGCAATGTCACATCAAGGTCGTATAGTCCGAGCGCGGTATCGTACAGCCGATTCACATCTGCCAGAAAGCATATATGTTCGACTGCTTGTTCTAGCTCTTCTTGCTTGCCCTCCTTTCTGAGTCTGGACACAAGCGACAAGCCAGCTTCCAGATCCGGAGGGTTCTTGCATACGTGTGCGGTGACAATGCTCTGCAGATGCGTAGACGAATGATCAGCAAGCACATTCAGAAAGGCGTCACAGATCCTGTTCGTCTTCGAAGTGATTGTCGCTGGAGCATGTGACACATCGCCATTCGTGATTCCGTTGACGCCATTCAGACCTTGAGGCTTCAAGGTTTCTCTGTAAATAGTCTGGCTCACGTCTTCGTCACTGAGAGAACTGAGGAACAGATCAATATGCTCCACCTTCTTCACCTGCTTCACGAACAACTCCACATCTGTCATGAACTGTTCTGGAGCATAGTCGTGCAGTATATTCATGTCAACTCTTTGAGTCCTGCAGATTTTGAAAGCCTTCTTGTAGTCGCGATCGGTGATTGCAGCACGAATGGCTGCAAGGACTAGCGCTCTAGGGTAGATGGTCTCCAGATTCCCTCGTGGCATCTGTAGCACAAGGGAGTAGGCGCTCGGCATGATTGTCACCAGTTTGGCACCTCTTTCGATGTTGCGACAGCGTTCGTCTTTCTCGGGTTCGTCGGGTGGGATTTCGAGCTCACCATCATGCAGGTGCACAAATTTGACCAGGTGGCTCGAAGTCGTGTATACCAGGTGCGTTGCCGTAACCGCGAAAGATGTACATCCGGATATTTTCAGGGCTTGGATGTCACTTTTCAGGTGTAGCATTCCAGTTGCAGTGAGACCAAATACGATGTTCACTTCTCCAGTCTGCCAAACCTTAACATCGGGACATGCAGTGGGGAGAGTTGTGACAACTTCTCTGGTCTTCAAGTCGTGGATTGCGCCTTTCCCGTTTTCAAAAAGTATTCTGTCATGATTCGTAGGCTGGAGAATGAGCGGTACATCTTGCTCAATGCGCATAGCAGATGTGCCAAAGTCAGACACTGTGTTGATGCGACTGCCTTTGGTATTGGGTGAGGCAGAGACGACTAAAATGTCATCTTCGTCGATTGCGATCTGCCTACCTGCTTCTCCTGGTGGCAAGTCGAGGTGTAAAGTCTCAAGCAGTTCCGCCCTCTTAGCTGGCTTAGAGCAATAGTTGCATTTCCAGATTGTCACCCGGTCGTGGTGTAGAATGGCCATCCTCATCCCGTTTGTGGCAATCGCCACATCGATGACATTACCAGGAACTTCAAATTCGTCAAATGCCATTGGTGGTGGAACGTTTGCTGTTCGAAGAGGAGTGAGCTTGAGCCTGCTGCCATCGATAACGGCTACGATACCGACGTCCCAAGGAGGAACCAAGGAGCCGCATGAGACCTCAAGGGAATATGCAAGATTTCTCAATCCTTGGAGTGCGAATGCAACGAGCTGTAGAGGTCGCTCCGGATGCCAATTTGTATGGAGAGTTCCAGGCAGAGGTTGTCCTCGCATTACTTCTTGTTTGAGGTAATAGTGGTAATTGCCCATCGTCCAAAGTTGAACCCTATCTTTGATTGATACAGCAAGCACGGAAGCGTCGTTGTTCCAATCCAGTGCGATGTCGCCTCCGATGCCCTCCAGTTCAGCTTCAGATAATCGGAGACTGAATCCACCATGCCGCAGTCCATTTCGCTCGAAGAAAACGACATCAGCCTTGCCGTCTTTTCGCTGAATACCAGCAAGAAGTTGACCGCTTGGCTTCCAGCTCAGGGCCCCTTCCAGACAGTCTACGGGCTCGCTCACGCTATCAAGTACACCTTCTCTGGAATATACTCGAATCACTCTCCGCTTGAGGTCCGGAGTTTCGAGGATGCTATTGATTGCGACATACTGGCCATCTCCTCTCCAGCTGACGGTCGTTCGGCCATCATCATACGAACTAAGTTTCCCCTCATCGATATATTCAGGTACAGTTGGGTCCCGAAGAGCCTTCGCTCTTGGTCCGTGGAATTGAGTCTCTTTCTTGCCCCAACCAACTGATACATGATTTGACACCTTGAGGTCTTCCGATGAGAGATCGATGTTGGCTGCGCTTTCGAAGTCTCGCGTCATGAATAGGAGCGTCTCTGCTTTGGTCGCAATTATGAGAAGTTCTTCGTCGGGACTCCATTGTGCCGCTGCTATGCCAGCATCAATTGAGCCAATTATTTCAATGAGCTCTTCGCCTGGCTGTGGATCCTCGCGCACAACGTAAATATCGCCACCTTCCAGGACTAAACTGATCAAGCCGGAGTCAGGGAAGCAGTGAAGACTTAACACGCGATCAAACGCCAAGTCTGGGTTGGGAGAAGGCGCATCCCAGGATGTGATAGGTGTGGCTGCCTCAGGATTCCAAGCATCGGAGGTAAATCGTTTGAGCGTGATGGCCGGGCTGGATTCGGAGGGACCAAATGCGCATATGATATTGTCGCCATCCCATGCTGTGGCTGTAAGAGGCGCTTCTTGGTCGCCGAAGCTCAGCGCAGTGTGCTTAATATTACGCAGATTCCGCATGTTGTCCGACTCTTACCAGGTCATTTGGCAACAACGATTCCGCGGAGCTTGTTGTGCATCGAACTGAAGTTGACTTTGCCATATTGAAGTCGCAAATTTAACTGCTTACGTAAGTAAGTTTTTAACACGCAGGGATCTAAACTCAACTTCGTCGCGACTTCATCACTTTCTTCGAAGGAACAAGAGACCACATGCCAACGTGCGAGATGCTGAGATGATACCGACTACGATTAGATTGCTGCAAAACTCAAGCCATATCCTCATACCGTCGCCGGTATCACATAAGCCATGCGCATACCGAGTCGGACAGACATGCATCCAGCCTGGCCTCCGAACGTCGGCGCGTACGCCATCTGCAAGTCGAGAAAGATGAGAGAGTTGACAATTCTACCAATACTCGATCCTATGTTGGACATGTGCATAGCGAGATGAGAAATAGGCCTGGTGACATGCTTGCACCTAGGCTCGGGAGCACAAGTAGAATTTGCTCAGCTCTGGTCCCAAGGGCCATGGCTATATACGAGGCGCCGATGAGACGGCCCAGTAGTGGATTCTCTGAAGATCTTCTCCTAAGCTCCATTCCTACACCTACCTTGTGGGAGTAAGCGAAGGGAAGATATGTCAAATTTGGTCTGTGGATCACAGCGACAATGCGCTCCCACATTTAGCTCGCTGTGAGCACGCTGGAAATTGTGCAAACGTCCTCAATGAATGCTCGTCATTGGACCAAGTAAGCGCTCGCATCGCGAAAATGGAAGACGAAGAATCCCTTGCATGGCCCAAATGAGCTTGGCGAGCCGGCATTCCACTCACTCGTATAGATTGTTTGTTTCGGGCCGTGACATGCCGAAGCCTGTGTCCATCCTTTACCGAAGTGCAACATACGTCTTTTCAGTCTTCTCGTGCGGCGCATCATCATGGCCCCGAGGACCACTCATGTCCTGCTATCTTTGCTTGCAGCCAGCGCGAAGGCGCAGATGGGAAATGGTAAACCATAGCAACCATTCAGGGAAACCCACTAATTTGTTCTGGTAGCCTCTGTGGTTACTGTGGCGATCTATCAATCGTGTGGCAATCCGTCATTGACCAGGACGCTCTTCCCATCGTCATTCTCCTATGGCCAGAATTCAACTACACTATCTTCGACCGCGGACCGGAGTACAACCGTGGACTTGGTGACACCGACATCTAGTTCGACTACTGCCGATCTGCCCAGCAGCTCCACATCGCAGATCCAGACTGCATCTTTGGGATATGTCACCTCAACCAGGCCCTACACAGGGACGTTACCGATCTATGGGCCAACCACCGTCTCTACGATCTTTCCTTCCGGAAGCGTTTCAGGCACCTACATTGTCGAAGCGCCCACGCCTGGCTTCGTCACGAGTACCAGGTCTTACACAGGTAGTCAAAGCCTGACTGCACCCATCACTGTCTCGACAGTGCTACCAAGCGGCAGTGTATCGGGGACCTACATCGTAGAGTCTCCTTCTGGCTATGTGGGATACGTCACCTCGACCAGACCGTATACTGGAAGTGGTATCCTTACGGGACAGACAACCGTATCCACCGTTCTGCCATCAGGTAGCATCTCAGGTACTTACATAGTCGAACAGCCCTCTCCGGGCTACGTCACGACTTCGCAATGGTATAGCGGCACTGCTTCGCTGACCGGCGCAACTACTGTGACCACAGTACAACCAAGTGGCATCCAGCCTGGCACATACGTCGTGCAGTACCCGCCTACCTATGTGACAAGCTATATCACGGCCTCTGACGCCACGATCACCGCGCCATACACATCAACTATTATTCCACCATCAGATGGCGATCCCGGAACTGTCGTCATTATCAATCCGCCAAACAATCGCTTCGTAACTAGGACTTTACCGTATACAGGTACTTCGCCTATTACAGGGCCTTTGACGATCTCCACTATCCTGCCAAGCGGAACGGACAACGGCACCTTCATTGTGGTCACACCTACTGCGGCCTTCTCGTCTGTCCCCAGTACGAGCAGCACATGGCTGACATCGAGTTTGGTATCCCTCACCAGTTTAGCAATGGCCAGCTCAACGTGGTCTACTGCGTTGACGTCCACATCAAACATCGACACGCCGTCAAGCATGTCTGCAACCAGTTCGTCTTCGTCTTCATCATCCGTGGTCGTGACGGCCTCTAGTTCGACGAGCTCGTTTCTAAGTACCAGCTCGACAGCAACGCTTGCCACGGAGACCGCATCTTCATCATCCATTGCATCGCCATCTTCGTCTGGTTTCTCCACACCACCAGGAACCAGTACTAGCAGCGCCAGCTTCACGTCTACAGAGCTTCCCAGCGTCACTAGGATAACAACGGAGACCTTAAGCTCCCCTGAGAGTTTAACATTTGTGGCTCCCACCTCATCTTTGGCAAGCTCGGAAACCTCATCTACATTCGGTAGCGCGAGCAGTGGAAGTAGCCCAGTCTCGAGCCAAGTCCCAACGTCAATTTCACCGCCTACATCGACCGAAATCTCTACATCAAGTGACATTGTCACATCAAGCCAACTGTTTACTTCGACAGATATTCCTACATCGAGTGAGGGCTCGACGTCAAGCGAAGCTTCCACATCAATCGATGTATCCACGTCAAGTGGCATTCTCACATCAAGCGAGTCGACTACTACAACAGACATTTCAACATCCAGCGACATTTTGACATCGACGGAAGTGTCCTTCTCGACAGACGTTGCCACACCACCATCAAGCTCCACAATTTCGTCTTCCTCTATGAATTCGGTATCATCAACGTCAAGCTCAACCTCGTCCGAGAGCACTTCGTCCTCAGCGGAGCCTCCACCAGGTATGTCACACTACTCCACGGGATCCGGCCTGCGTAGAAATGCGCATTGGACTTCGCAAACGATGTCCTAATCCAGGATTAAAATACCCTCTTGGCACTTGCTAATGCATTCATCTTTCGTTGCAGGCACCGTGACATCCTTCACGTATGGGTCCTATCCAGAGACCACAACAATTACCACGATCGACTATACTGGTTCTGTATCTGGGACAGTGATAATCGGCATACCCATTACATACACAACAGTAGTTGACTAGTCTTGCCTTCTGAGTAAGAAAGTTGCTAATCAAAGTGCAGACTACAACACCATCGAGCGACACCTCCATTGTCACGACGTCCTCGTCAACCACATCTTTGGAGCCTCCGCCGGGCACCGTGACTTCATATACGTATGGATCGTACGGAGATACCACAACGATTACCACGATCGATTACACAGGTTCTGTTTCTGGGACGATCATCATCGGCATTCCCATTACGTACACCACCACTACTGTATGCCGCCTTCCAACTGTACTTCTGAATCGTCTATTTACTGACGTTAATAGACAACCTCGACGACTTCCTCGCCAACTCCGACGCCCTCTTGCTCATTCAATGGCATGACACGCACCGACACCAATGGAGTCGACTATCAAGTACAATGTGGTTCGGATACCACAGGAAACCGTTATGGGGATCTTTACACCACAAGCAATTCTCCCAACTCGTTCGAAGAATGCTATGTCCAGTGCGATGCCATAACGAACTGCCAAGGATTTACGTGGGCAGGAGCAAATGGAGCAACCTACGGCAATGGCATTGGAACTTGCTACTTCAAGGGCACAGGAGTTTCGGGCCAGGGCATTCAATTCGATGGCATTGGGAATGCACAACTTGTAGCTGGCATCAAAGTTGACCAGAGCATCTCGGTCCCGCCAGTCACAACTACATCGAGTTCGGTAAGACACTTCTCGCCTCGCGTCGATAAAGCACTTGCTAATGAATCCTTGTTTGGTAGAGTTTGACTACGTCCACGCCAGCTTCCACCAGCATCACGTCAACATCAGAGACAACAATTACCACTCCGACTCCGACTCCTTTCACAACCACTGTTACTGTAAGTAAATATCAAGCACATCAACACGTTCCTACGCTAATAATCCCTTCATACCACGACAACAACATCCACATTCGTGTCATTCTCCTCCGCTCCACCACAAGTATCATGCGGTGTCAATGGCTACCTGGTCCAGAACCAAGCATGGTACATCGTCGATATCACAACTGGCAACACGACTCGGAATGGAACCATCCAAGGCGCTTACAACATGCAAGCAATTGGCTTCAATCGATACGATCGCTACATCTACGGCACGAACAGCAATAGCCAAATCGTTCGGTTCGGCTTGGATTTGATGCCTCAAGTGCTCGCTAGCGGGTTCGTACGATTCCAAACTGGCGATGTGGATAACAATGGCCAGTACTGGGCTATGAGAACTGTTGATGATCCTAGCCCTTTCGTACACCTCGACGCCAACCCATCATCAAGCACTTATGGAACGGTAATCAGCCAAGGCACGGTCCCCAAACCCGCGTACTTCTTCGCCGACTGGGCCTACGTTCCTGGCGCTGGTTCATACCTTTGGGGCATTGGGGTCAACACGACATCTGGAATCGCTTATTTGTATCAATTCAATCAAGCTACTCTTGCTTTGACTCTGATCGGCAACTATGGTGCGATCGGCGTTCCAACAGGCAATACATTGGTCAACTTTGGTGCGGTTTATGCTTCTGCGGACGGGTATCTTTATGGAGCGGAAAATTATAGTGGAAGGATTTATAGGTTCACAGTCAGCAGCACGCCAGGAAATTTGGTAGCGACTTATCTTTCTACTGGACCCACGACGGCTCAGAATGATGGGGCAAGGTGTATTGATAATACGGAGCCGGTTTAGATAAAATGAAGGAAGGAAATGTAACGCAGCTTTCGCCATCGCTGGGAAGATCTTCTGATTCGGGTGCGATTGTTCTTTACTCAATTCCTGGACCACCGTGAATCCTCTCTTCAGCTTTCCCCATCAACCCCTATCATATCTTCCTCCACGTCCATCACAGCACCTCAAACATCCAAGTCGGCAGAAATCTACGGCCCAATAGGTCCACACTTCTCACGGCAAGCTGCCGGATCGGAAGCTCCTTTGCAAGCAGTCCAGCAGATGTTATATGGCATTGCTTCGGCCTCTCGCTTCGCTGGCTGATTGCCGCCTGGGCAGCTCGCACGGCAAGAAGCCGGGTCCGCGGCACTCTTGCATGCCGTCCAGCAGATTGAGTATGGGAGTGGTTCTGGTTCTGGCGAGCGTTGTTCGATGTTCGTGCCCGCTGGGTTCGGGAGAGCCGCGACCAGAGTAAGATAACTCAAGGCGAGAGCTGCTGAGGTTGAGAAGAACTTCATGATGGTGTTTGTGAGAAGAGGTGTTGATCTCGAGAAGAGTTGTTGTTTTCTGGTTTTGGAAAGACCGGTGAACTGGAATCGGATTCCTCAAGTCAAGGGCTTCACGGCATTTTATATGCTGTCGAGACTGGTTTCCGCAGACTGACAATGTTCATTTCTCTTCCAGGTACCGTGGCCGACTGCGCAATGAAGTTGAAGTGCAACGCAGCCTTTCAGCATATGCAAGAGTGTGATTAGATCTGATAAGATTGGATCGCTCTTACAATGATGCCGGAAATTTACCGAGACATTCATCAGGCTGTCCTCGCCGTCACAAAGTCAAGCTTGACGGTTCTCCAGTGCTTGTACCTACTCGAGACGGATCGAACATCGATTGACGAACGACGCAGAGTGTCTCACAATCAGGCGATTTTACCTCGTATCTGACATCTGCCCTATACGAGGTCGTTCGATGTTACTATAAACTAGCTCGGATATCGGATCACGGGAACTTTGAAAGACCGACCGTCTCATCGACCGTCTCATTAATGTCTGAAGGCTTGAGGAGTGCCTCATGAGTTCTTGTCTATCGCAGAGATCTTCTCATACAGAGGAAGTGTCTGTACTCAATTCCTTGACAACTCTGATTCCGCTTTCCAGCCTTCTCTTACACCATTCGCCCATCTCTACCGTGTCAGCCTCCACATCTTCCTCCAGGTCTGTCAAAGCAACTTGATATCGAAGAATCCCCATTCACGACAAGTAGCCGGATAAGAACTTCCTAAGGAGCAGTCCAGCAAAGTGAGTACAGGAGTGTTTCCGGATCGGCTTCTCAATTATCATAGCAGCCTGAACGACAGTCGGCGTCGTCTCCGCAAGCCGACAAGCAGAACGGAAGGAGAGGTTGCTGTGGCGAGCGTTTCCCAATGTCTCGCTTGTTGTTGTAGCAGCCTGAGCGGCAGTCGGCATCGTCTCCACATGCTGACAAGCAGAATGGAAGAAGTGGTTGCTGTGGTGAGCGTTGTTCAATGTTCTTCGGAAGAGCCGAGACAAGAGTGAGGTAGCTCAAAAAAAGAGCTGCTGAGACTGAGGTGACCTTCATGATGATTTTGTTGCCGGTGTTGTCGTGGGGATTTGTCGTTGTTTTGTCTGGAAAGGTTTGGTGTGTGATGTTTTCTTGAGTCCAAGCGCTCTACGACAGATTTATATGCTCCTGAGGTCATTTTGCGCAGGCGGATAGTATTCATCTCCTTGGAGATGCCATCGCCGACTACGGAGAGTGCTGGACTGCAATGATATAAAATGTAGCCTTTGGTATGGGCAAGAATGTGATTAAACCTGATAAGATTGGATGTGATACCGGAACATTGCCGGGACAAGCATATATCTAAAGCTTGGTTATTGTAGGGCTATCAGGCTGTCCTCGCCCTCACGATATAAAGCTTGGCAGTTCTCATGCCCTATGTGCCTACTCGAGACCTACGAATAGAATGACGTAGGGTGTTTAGAAATCAGACAACTTCTCTCCATAGAGTTGATGGTCAATGGTTCCTGACCGAGATCATTCGATTCTGTTGTTCCGATATCGAATCACGGCGGCTTTCGTGGGTATACAGTCTTTGGAAGGCCGCCATGGCGACTGTGATCGGAGGTGCTACAATTGCTTCAAAAGTCTTCGCGGTTGGGAGCTGTAACATGGCTGTCGGATGATTCAAGGTCTTCGTTAACGGCTCAATCGATGAGCCTTCTATTCCTTTCTCCAGTTAGGATCCGAATGAATTTTGGAATCCCGTATTGGTAGCCAAGTGGGTAAAGTAGCTGGGGTTGGGGCAAGCTCATCTGGCTTTCGAATGAGTGAGCCAACAAAATTGGCGACGTGAAATAGCATTGATATCCGGCTTCAGTTGTTGATTCTTCGATCCGAGGTTGGAGCAAATGCCGTCAAGGTTGAAGTCGGTTTCGTGCAATTCGATGAACTGGATCGTGACTTCCTCTTCGCGGGTAGTAGCTGCATTCATCGCGCACTTCGCACAAGCGCCATCCTGCCTTTACGATCTTTCTCCACTCTCACAACATTCCTCACAGGCGACTTTCTCCTCTCATACACAACATACTCATCTCTCGGAGGCAAGCTGCGATTGCGTTCGAACAAGACAACCTCATCCCTCGGTCTCCGATACACCTTTCTTTCCTCAATAATCTCATCATACCCAACCGATCTTGACCGTTCTTTGATACTCAACGCCAAATCTCGCTCTTCAAATGCTTTTCTCTCATAATTTCTAGCCCTTGCCTCTGCTTCCAGAGCAGCAATTTCGGCATTGATGTCTTCTACAGTCCTAGGATCTCTTTGGGCGAGAACTAATGATCCAGCATGGGATCTTGGACGAATAGAGCGAGTCTCTGCTGCGTGCACACGATCGATGATATCTTGTGCTGTTCGAGCTGGGCCGCTGCGAGATGAGTGTGATGAGATGTGGTGGTAGCTTCGTAGGCTGGGCTCGACGGTTCTTACTGCTGCAGACATGGTGAATAATGAAGGTGGCTGGGAGTTTGTGGAGGAGGAGAAGGAAAGGCTGGGGATACGGGGTCTCTACTCACTGTATGCTATATGTGAAAGCCTTTCACGTCATATTGACAAGGACGAGACCAAGGACACCAAACACCACCGACGAAACTCTCCAAGGCTCCCGTTTCAGAGCCGCAATCTGGATATCGACAGGGGATGCCGCCAATGACGTGGGACAAGAATTGAGTTTGTGCGCGTCATCGGGGTGCATACGATCCTTGCTGCGCTCATCGCCACCTGGTTGTTGGACTTGTTACATGAACTCTAGCTTTGGAACCGCAATTGTGTCAAGAGACAGTATACGGCATTTTCCAATTGCTGCCATTTCATTGGGGCAGCGAGATCATGCAATCGTGCTAAATCAGTAAGTTGATGCTGTCAATTGTGTAGCTTCGAATAAGCATTTGTTTAACGTATGTATCTAGTATATTGACATTCCCTTATGTCCTTTAGTGACCCATGTCATCGATCGAGAAGCAACGTATGCCTACACAAAGACAATACGATTCTTCAACGTCCCAATTCCATTAACGCTCACTTCAACAACATCACCATCCTTGAGCAATTGCTTCGGATCTTGAAAGTATCCTACACCAGCAGGAGTTCCAGTCATAACCGCCGTTCCCGCAGGTATAGTCGTGCCTGTATCAAATCCTCATCAGCTTCACTGTCCACACAGTATCAAGATGTCCACCTGCCTTGACTCATATGACTCAAAATTCTCGCAGGACTAAACACCATATCCTCTTGCGTATCCACATCCTGCAGCAAAAGATCATTCTTCGATGTCGTGAGCCTGGCACCTTTCAAAGCAGTAGGATGTACGAGACACGGTCCCATCGGAGCAAACTTATCAAAAGCTTTGGCGTAGAAGAACTGTCCACCTTGTTCATGTTTCGCTTGGTGGAGACGACAAGAGATGTCATTCCCGATGGTATAGCCGAGGATGTAGCCTGATGCTTCCTCGACGGATATGTCTTTACAAGATTTCGAGGTGATGAATGTGAGTTCGCCCTGTCTCATAGTCAGTTGATGGAACTAGAGCGGTTGCAATGAGTAGTATATGTTACTTCGTAGTCTGGCAGACTCTTCGCGCAGAATTTGTTGATTTGTACATCTTCGCCAGGATTGGCGAGGGCAGCTGCTGGTTTCAACCAGAGCGGAGGATTATTCGGTAAATCTAAGCCTGCTTCTTTCGCATGTGTACGATAATTTAGGCCAACGCAATAGATCGGGAGGTCTGGATTTGGTACAGGTGCAAGAAGCTTGCTGAGTATTAGCAACAGTGCGTTTTTCAATCTGATAGATACGGATCAACCTTGTGGAAAGCGACTTGGTACGCCGCTCCTTCGCAGCCTTTCGGACCAACCGAGGAGTAGGCGTGCACTGTGGTACCTTCAAGCGAGTCCAGATCTTGATCTCCAACATCAGTCCACAGTTGTCGTCCATCATGAGTTTCGAATTTGATCAATCTTGTGAAAGTGGACATGTTGTCAGCTTCCAAACTTCAAAGTATGTCAAGGCTGTTGAAGCATGGAGCCTATGTCACGGCCGCAGCATTGATATATTGTTTATCGTCTGACATAAGCACGACTCTCGGAGTTGTATCTTGATGATGGTCAATTTATGCTACTATGCTCTTTGGTCAGATGCGTACGTGCGAAGTGTCTCAAGCTCAGCCGAGTTCCTCCGCGGAACAACTCTGGCGGAAAGTCTGGGTATCTATACCTTGGAGACAGCACACTTCATTTGCGGAGTAGCTTCATACCACATTCAGCGCACAAGGTACTGCGTCTTTTCACTCTCTCATCAACATGCAGAAAGCGGGCAACAGTGTCTGGCTTGCGCGTCCTTGCAGTCGACCGTAGCGCATGATCCCGGCCATCTTTTCTCGTTCGGTCATGCAGACACTTGACCTCAAAAAATTCCCAGATCATCAAGCCGAAAGAAGCCATTGTACAAATTCATGTCTCCCATGTCAAAGTTGTTGATCCATGAAGCATCATCCTGAAAAGTTTGGGCGGCGTTTGATTCCTGGGACACAGATGCCACGAGTCTTTTCGCGGCCTTCTGATGCAGCTGACCATGGTACAGTATCATCGCACTCCGCGCATCAGAGAAGCTCATGGTTGGTCCTAGCAGCGTCTTGAGTTTGGTGAAAGAATCTATCAAATGGAGAGTTAGCAGTGACATTGCGAGGGTAACAGGGTTACTGACCAAGCAAGAAACCAGGAGTATACCAATGGATTGCGAAACGCTGCAGAAACAGCGTCAAGATATTCTGATGTCTCTGTAGTTGCTCTCGTTGCGCGGCTGTCAGGGTGATGTCGCATATCGAATACATATGCATCACACTCATGCAGGTTGCAATGATGAAGCACAGCGCTGGATCTACGCAAGTCATTGCATCCGCATCCCAGTGACGAATCGCATTCACAATATCCTCGCATCGTTCGATCGCGGTTGACCAAGGCTCTCGATCTGGAGGTTGTGATAGATCCACGATCATAGCGAGCGCAAGCATGATTTGCGCTCCGTGGAATAGAATGATGTTGGTGAGGCGTAGCATGTGGTCTGCAGTTTGCTCCTGACCTAAGGGCAGTCGTGCAAACTGAAGATACGAGCCCGGCATTGCGAAGCGAACTTGTGTGAAGTTGTCCTTCGTAGCAGCTATACGCGCCTGGAGTCGCCGATCTGGTCGTTGAATCTCTAGCCGGAAGACAGTGGCTGCTTCTCTCATCAATACACTCAACACAATGTGCATTGCGTAATGGTCCAAGTTTGCCTGAGAACATATTGCTTGTGCTGTCTCCCATAGATCTGCTGGCTCGGTTGCGAGAAACACCGCATTCGAAGATCTAGCTTGACCATCCTGGAGCTCGGTGACTGCAGGTGTCAAGGCTGTGGCAATACTCTGCGACTCAATGATGAATGGAGTCGCCGCTGTGATGTTGGAGTAGCTGTCTAGACAGTACACGACCCACCAAAGTCGGCGAAAGTCGTCTGACCCCGTCGAAGTGCCATTTAAGCTCCCCACAGTATTCGTCAAAGGAGCAAAATCCAGTTGATGGAGACCCAAGGCATATGCTTTCCGTGTAAGCATACCGATACGCATCCATGAGTGCTGGCCAGGTCCTTGGTGAAATGAGTAGTACGCCAGAAGACACGCTCGTTGTAAAGTCTCGACGCTGATGTCGCCTTGTAACTCTACTTCGAAAGGCTTAGACGTGGATAGGCAGTGTTCAAGGAAATGGCGGGAGGTATCAATATGGGGCTGGTCTCCACAGCGAACAATGACCAGAGTTATGGCGGCCATGACCTGTGACAAACTTCGGTCCAGCGCATCACGCCATGAATGGTCCAGATACTTTTTCTTGTCGAAAAGAGGGATTGATGGATGGACCAAATCGAAGAATAATTTCACACTGGGTCCCGAATTCAGTGCCGAATCAATTGCTAGGATTCGCGAGAAACACTTACGCTTTCTTGAATTGCAATGGATCGAGAGCTAGAACGGGCTCAGAAGAGTCTGCCGGAGGAGTTATTGGCGCGTAGACTGTTGATGGCATAGATATTGTTCCAGTCGACGATGGAGGTTGCATGTTGGGAGACATGAGTTGCTCCATATCGCCTTCGAAGCCTGTGAGGGCTATCGAACCTGCTTGCGGTGTCACAGGCGTCGTGATGGCCACAGAAGCAGTTGAGTGGCCGCCATTATTGGAGAAAGGCAGGTCATTGGCAGTACTAGTGCCGCTCATCCCCGTGATGCTGTTTGTATGCCTCGATCGACCAGACTTTGGAGGCCCAGGCTTCCTCTTGATCGAGGAGTATGTGCATGACTGGTTCGCTTCCCGGCATCGGGAACACGTCGGTCTGGCTAAGTCACCTTTTCCAAGGGGAAGAAAAAATCAGTAAAGGACATTGGTTGTGGATTCTCGTGTCGTACATTTCACCTTGCGTCTATCAATGAAGATTAGTTCAGTACATCAGGATCCGGGTGTTCAGGCTACAAACCGGATGCAGCGATCGCATACTCTCGCAGTGGCGTCTTGCCTCGCCTGTGACATCGCGCGGCATCTTCTGGCACAGATAAAGATGGATCTCAAGATTGTTGGATAGCAAAAAGGAGAGGTGCTGTGAGTTCGGGTGTCTGACTCAGCATCCTAGCTCATTACAAAAGTCTTGGCACGACCTACGTGTTCAGAGACCGAAAGTAAAAAGTGTCACGATTACTATGCAACGCTCAGCTAGGCTACCTGGTCTTGAGATCTAAAGTCGCTCATTTGGCACCGGCCCCCAGCCGCGCCTTTAACAAACCAAGAGCTGTCTCGAGCTCTTTCAAATCCCTCGCTACTGCATAGATATAGAAATCAGGTCGAAGTATTGCAAATCTCGCGCTCGGAGGTAGCCTGCCGTCAAAAGGCTTGCTTCTTTGAGCAACAGCTTCTGGTAGAGGAGAGTACATTAGAGCACCATCTTCTGCCACAATCGGCTCCTCATCTCCCCTGTGAGGCGTATCGTCAAACATGTAAACAGAGCTCTCGTCCACGAACGCCGCATCGAAGTTGGCCTTGTTGATTACTGACTGTGCATATTTGCGCTGAACGATAGGATCAATGTCGTTGTGTCTGATGCTGAGGATGGTGAATATTGGGCTTGCTGGCCCTTGGGGACGCAAAAGCTGATCTGAGAGTATGGCCTCACCATGCTTTGATGCGACAGGCGCCTGTGGAATCTTGCCACCACCATCGAGGCCGGGAACAAAGAATCCATTCGGTGTTGGCTTGAAGCCTTTGGTTTCCACTTCGCTATCACTGTGAGAAGGCTTCCCAAATGGTAATTTTTGCAGCAGTCCTGCCATGTGCTTGTAGACGAAGAAACCCCAGCTTTCGGGCTTATTCACGAGCTGACCGTTCGCGATTGTCAAGCGTGCAGCATCATCAACTCCTTGGCGGCGTTCCTTGGCCCAGGCGGTCAATAGATCCTCCATGACGCTTTCACTCATGTTCGGTGACCTGAGATGTAAGGCTAGACGCCACGCTAGCTGATGAGCGTCGCGGACTCCACAAGCTATGCCCTGGCCTGCAAAGGGAGGAAATACCTGAGGGGAAGATAGGTTAGCATTTGTCGGGAATCGTGAATAGATTGACTGGCAGCAATTCACTTACATGTGCTGCGTCACCGATCAAGATAGTCCGTTTTGCAAACCACTTGTTGACAACCTTGTGTACAAAAGTGTATGGCCGACACCGCCAAACTTCGATGCAGTCTCGAGGGTATGTTACAGGTCCTGAGGGAAACGGCCTGCCTTCTTGATCGCTACTCCTAGTGATCATTGGCGTTATGTGATCCCAGAAAAGCTTCTCTGCGTCTTTCGAATCGTCCCAAGGCTCTTCCGCAAACTCGTGGCGCCAGAGTCGATCTTCATGAGTGCCAAATCTGCCTGTGGCCGTAGGCTTCCCCGGCGCACCGCAGAAATGCCATCCAGTCGGCCAGTACAGATCGTACACCTGTTGTGGTGTCATATTCATGCCCCAGAATGGAAGTTCGGGATGACTTTGGGGTGTTGGTAGGTTCATATGCAGATTTGCAGCAATCCAAGTTCCTTTGTACTCGAAAATGCCAGCTTCTTGCCTGATGTCATGTTGCTTCTCCAAGAAATGTTTCCGTACAACGCCTGTTTTGCCATCCGCGCCAACGAGCCAGGAGCATCTGATGTGCTTGGTATTGCCAGTGGAGTCCTCATAGGTAACGATGCATCCATCAGGCAGGACCTTCTGGGTTTGGGCTGTGCAGCCTCGACGAAGATCGCAATGAGTCGAGTTTGACACCAACCTTTCCATGGCTTGTTCTGTTATGCATTAGTAGTTGTCCGCGATGGCGACAGTTATTTTGCGTACCAAACTTCGGTTGGCTCATCAAGATGCCGGAAGGCAAGCCTTGGTGTAGAAGACCTGGAGTCAGGTCCATGGAATAGAATGGCTTTGCCTGGAAGTCATTTTTGTGGAAGTAGACTTGACCCATAGCTACAACAAAGTCAGATATCTGCAAAGGGACTCCCAAAAGACGGCAACCAACCTTGTCCAATGCGTGGTATGTCCTCGCCAAGGCCTATATCGTATGCAATTCGTAAAGCATCTCCACTCAGAACCACGCCTCGCGGGTCATGGGTCACTTCCAAGTCTCTCTCTAAGATGGTTGACTTGGCTCGTCAGCTCCTCGTAGGTAATGCAGTACTCTTGCAGGTTCTGCTTACTTTAATGTTGTACTTGGCAAGAGTAAGGCCTAGGGCCATGCCCGAAGGCCCGGCTCCAATGATCAATACTGGTGTGCTCTCCATGATTTCTAATGGTAATTAAGGTGGAGTGGTCAGTGAAATTGTGCTCTGAAAGCTCAAGTCTGTACTCAGACACGCTCGTTATATGGGAGCATCTGGTCCCGCGGATGGATGCTCGGCGCAGCGTGCTGGCGCGCCACCGCATTGCGGCCGTGTACAGCATGTCGCATTATCTAGAACTAGCGTCATAGTCAGGTACTGCTTGTACATGTTGTTGCTGATCGTGCTCGGATTCAATGCGGTTTCCAACATGTTCCAAAAAGGATGCAGATGCGAGCGGAAGGACCTCAAGAAGGAGCCGCAGAGTTCCTCCGCGGAAGAATCGAGGGTGGCACGGATCGACAGCCGCGAATCCTTGGACGTCTACAGACAACTTTGCGACTTCTCCTTCCTCCACACACAACCACACACGCATGTCGGAACATCTATTGCACATTGGCGGCCGCAATGTTTATTCATGATCCTCAATATCCCGTCATGGAGGCACTGCCTCATGTCTGGAAGTCTAGATCAAAGGCATAGTATATAGTGGTCGAGGAAACTGACCAGACGCTCTCTCATTCATCTCCAAACATCATTGACTACATCAACTCATCAACTCATCAACTCATCAACTCATCAACTCATCAACTCATCAACTCATCAGCTCATCAGCTCATCAGCTCATCAGCTCATCAGCTCATCAGCTCATCAGCTCACCAACTCAAGTCCAGCACCATGAGGATCCCCGACATCACGAACAATGACTCCAAGGTCCAGCTGTCCCGAATCAGCCACGTCTACTTCGAGCATCCTAACCTGAACGACATCACCAGATTCGCACAGGACTTCGGTTTTGAAGAAGCTCAGCGGACCGATGAACATATCTACTTCCGCGGCTATGGCCGAGACCCATACGTCTACGTCGCATCTTTGAGCAAAGATGGGGTGCCTCGCTTCATGGGAGCTGCATTCGTTGCCAAGTCAGCCGCGGAATTCGAAAAAGCAGCCAAGATTCCAGGGGCCATGAGAGGTAGCCTTGACTCAGCGCCTGGCGGAGGCGAAATCATCACTTTTGAGCGTCCTGACGAGACGTACTTCCATGTCATCTATGGACAGACTGAGCGAGAGCCCGATCCCTCTCGAGCATGCGTGGCAACCCATATTTCGCAGGGACCATTCAACGGCCCCTTCGAGAAACCACGCAAAGGCCAATTCCAACGCTACCAACCTGGACCTGCAATGGTACACAAACTCGGCCACTTCGGCTACGCCTGTCGACCATTCGACTCAGAACTAGAATGGTACACATCAAACTTCAACTTCGTCCCAACCGACATCCTACACCATCCCGAGCACGCCAACATCGACGTCATCACATTCATGCATCTGGATCTAGGCGAAGAGTACACCGACCATCACAGCTTCTTCATGCTCCGCGCACCTCCCGAGGCGAAAAAGACCGGGCTGCATCACACTTCCTTTGAAGTCGGCGATTTTGACGAACAGCTTATAGGACATGAATACCTGGCAAAGCAAGGATGGCAAAGCGTTTGGGGAGTCGGTCGTCATATTCTCGGATCACAAATTTTCGATTACTGGCGAGACTCTAGCGGTTTCAACATTGAGCATTATGCAGATGGCGATGTGGTCAATAAGCATATGCCAACGAAGAGGGATAAAGCTGGGGCATTGTCTGTTTGGGCACCCGAGGTACCAGCAGACTTCAATGAGGGATTCGTGCCACCAGCACATTAATCGAGAGGACTGAGAGCAATAAAATATGAATGATACGCCAAGACATAGATAAGTTGCCTCAGGCCTTCAATTTTCGGCTTCGCCAGATGCAACAACTGCCGCCTCAAAGCGGACCTTCCATTTGCAGTACCATACAACTTCCACAAGCAGCCTAGTTCATCCGTCTGTCAGCCTGTATATTGCAGACATTCACCCGCCAAACAACCATTCCTCCATCCGGGTACCTGGTTGCTGATCCTGTCTGCACTTTGGTGGTTTCAGTCCACACCACGCCTACAGTAGCCTACAACAGCTTTACTTCATGTCCCAAAACGATTAGATGACCGATTGAGTTCAGCCTTACAGCACTTTCAAGGCACTTTTGAAGCTATAAAATAAGCTAATGGTTGACAGCTACACATCTGGAACGAAAGCTCCCGAAGATCTTGACTGGAAACCGAACACACGCCGTCTGCACGTGCTGCTGTGAGACGATCATTGCGGCGGCCGCTCGCGGTCATTGCAAGTCTAACATATTGCAATGGCAAGAGAATGCGAGGGCTTCATACCGATTGGGTGTCGACACAGCTCCGCCATTCAGGCAGAACCTATCGCCGTAGTAGTCTCTCATCAAGGTCCCAAGAAGAGCATACCGTAGACAGTAGTGCTGTTTGAGGTCTTTGAACCATCTTAGCGAAGTCTCGAAGTACATATATCTATATGAACGCCTCTCAAAGCAATGAAGCCTCCACAAACAACCAGCCTCAGTCAAATACAATCAATCAACCATAAACCATGGCCCCCATCACCTCCCTCGCAGCCCTCCTCACCTTCACCCTCGCCCTTGCCAACCCAGTCGAGAAAAGAGCAACATGCTCCAGCTACACCCTAATCAACACACGCGGCACAGGCGAAGCCCAAGGCCCATCAGCAGGTTTCATCACCATGAACCGAAACATCCAATCCCAAGTCTCAGGAGGGAAAGTTTATAATACTGTCTATCCAGCTGGTGCGAATCAGCAGAGTCAGGCGGGGACGCAGGATGTGAGTATTACGAGACGAAGTCGAGGAAGATTTTGCTGACGCTGCGATGGAAGATTATAAATAAGATCCATTCGACGCTGGCTACGTCGCCGAATGAGTGTTTTATACTCGAGGGTTATTCGCAGGGTGCCGCAGCGACTGTTAATGCTTTGCCATCACTTACTGGAGCGTCTTTCACGGCCGTGAAAGGTGTATTCCTAATCGGTGATCCTGAACATAAATCCGGACTAACCTGCAACGTCGATAACAATGGTGGTACAACAACCCGGAACGTGAATGGTCTTTCAGCATTTGGATCTGCTGGTATTCCAAGTAACTGGATCAGCAAGACATTGGATGTCTGTATCTATGGAGATGGAGTTTGCGATACAACACATGGCTATGGGATTAATGCCCAGCATTTACAGTATCCTAATGATGCTCCGACGCAGAATTTGGGGACGAACTTTGGGGTGGGGAAGTTGAGGGGGACTTCGTGAGGAAAGAAGAAAGTGAAGGGGTGTGGAATTTCTTCTTGTATATGAGGAATTTGGAAAAGTGTATTTGTCTATCAAGCCTGTTTAGTGTGATGAGACTGAGCTTAGCACTCGCAGTCATTGCCTTCCTCGTCTGCACCGAAGGAACCAGCATAGACTCGACTCATGAGAGCATCATGTTCTGGATCATTGGCTCCAGCAGTCTTTTGTTTTCCGTGCACTTCATCGTCTTCGGTGTTGTCCATTTCCTTCCAGAGCAGTTTAGCTTGTCTCTGTAAGACTTTGAGGAAGATGTTGGACTCGAGATGAGCGGGTACAGAGACCTCAGGCATAGGCCGTTTCGGTTTCTTGGCCTTCTTCTTTTTTTCCTTCTCCTGCTTCTCCTTATCTTCGTCTTCAACTTTCTTTTTGTCATCATCAGCACTTTTTGCATCGCTATCGGCTTCTTCAAAAGCTTTGCTTTCTTTCTCAGCTTCTGCGATGTGGTCGTATTCATCGTCTTCTTCTTCGACCTCGGCTCGGCCACTGACGATCGTGAGGAGCGTTTGCACAAACAGCTCCTTCATGTACGCGAAGCTGAAGCCCTCGGTGATTTGCGAGATGATAGCTGGAATGTCTCTGTGGAAGTCGATCTTGTTGTTCTTGGCCATTTTCTTCTTCCAGTATGCGCAGTAGAGCAGTCTTTCCTTCTCAGCTGGTAGGCGGTAGTGATATTTGCGGTCGAATCGAGATGGGCGTTTGCTGATACCGGGGTCTAGACGTTCAAGATGATTTGTGGATCCTATCATCAAGATGCCGTCGTTGTTCTCCAGACCATCGACCTCATTGAGGAAGTAAGATCGGACTTTGTCCACGACCAAACTGTCCAGATCCTCAAAGATGAGCATACATGGAGCCATGATTCGAGCTTTTTGAAAGATAGTGCGGATGGAGTACTGCTCGCCTTGGCAGGCTTTGAATGATTTGACATACAGCGAAACAACGTCGCGTGATTGCAGGCTGTTCATCAAAGCCTTGATAGAAATGGTCTTGCCGCAGCCAGGTGTGCCGTGCATGATGATGCCACGCTTCCACGATACACCGTACTCCTCGTAAGTCTCCCGCGAGTCGAAGAATCCTTCCACATCCTTGATGAGAGTCTCTTTCATGGCTGGGTCGAGAATAACATCATTCCATGACGAAGTTTGGACGGCAGACCAGAGCGTCTTTGACTTGGTCCAGAAGCCAGAATCGAAGACGTACACTTCCTTGTGGAGCTCCGACGACCACTTTCCGGCGGCAGTGATCAGACGATCTGCCCCGGGCGAGTTGACTTGATCGGGTTCAAGCGCAGATTTGGGCGTAAGAACGAAGCAGTACTTGACTCTATCCTGAGCTCCATTGTAAGGGTACCAATCCGCCTGGTAAATCTCAAGCTTCGATTCTTCATATTCATACTCGAACAAGCCAAAGCGGACCTTTTCGCCGATTCTGCCGTCTCCTCCCTCAAGACGCGTTGTGGGCGGCGCATAAGATCGAACAGCAAAGAAGTTGTCACCCTCGCGGATCAACTTGGCTTTCGCATGACCAGCATCTGCGAAAGCAATGAGATCGGCGCTGCTGGCAGGGATAGAAGTAATGTGGTAGTCGCCGTAGTTGCGTCGAAGAGAATCGAAGACTGCGAGTTCTCCGTACATATGCGCTACGGAGACGCCAGAGACGAAGCCTTTGTAGGCAGAAAGCTGTCTATTGTTGTCCATGTTGTACTCGCCCATGGTGGAGGAATGAGAAGAAAGTGTATGAGATGTATAATGATGGATATCTTGAGAACAATGTTGTGAACTTTTCTGAACATGAAATACTTATACCTCTGTGGCGGCCACACGTGACAGAAGGCAGCAACACCGACTTCCCTGTATTGGAGCATGAGAGGCCGCCTGCGCATGTGAAGGATGCTTAGTGGCCAATCATATCGACCGGTGTGGAAGTACATGTCGGCAAGCACAGTGGCGTAAAGCTGAAGGTTTCGTATGGGTGAGCTGGATGCTGCAGCTGGGATACGGTGCAGTTTGAAGGCAGATGGCTGATATGTTGTCGCTGTGGTAGTGGTTGATGAAAGGGAAGCGGGAAAGGTCAAGCTCAGGAGTTTGAACCAAAGATCGGTGGAGCTTTGGCGAAGTCTTGGCGGACAGGGGTGGACCCCTAACCTTGAACTCTTGACGGGTGTCTTCAATCGCAGGGAACGACGGAGAATTAATCGCCAACACAATACTCGTCGCAAACATGTGGTCGATACCGAGCATCCTGAGTGCAGCGCTGCTGTTTGCGCAGACTCAAGCGCTATACTTCTACATCGATGGACCAACGCAGAAATGTTTCTTCGAAGAGCTGCCAAAGGACACCTTGGTCGTTGGTATGGGCACACATTGAATGTATGGCTATGGACGCGCAATGGCTAAAGGAACGATATAGGGCACTTCAAGGCGACTCTATACGACCACAATTCACGAAACTACCAACCTAACAACGATATGGTATGGCCAATCTGCGAGTCAATGCCAAGTCTCACGCTTCTAACCGTATCTCGCACAGGGCATCTACATCACCGTCGACGAGCTCTTCGATAACGACCACCGCGTAGTCTCTCAGCGTGGCCGAGCCGATGGCAAATTCACCTTCACAGCGGCTGAATCCGGCGAGCACCGAATCTGCTTCACGCCCACCAACGTGCCTTCACACCGCGGCTGGAACCTCTTCGGCAGCGAAGTTGGCGGTATCAAGATGGAACTGGATCTCGCAATAGGAGAGACGAGCCAGATTGAGAGCAGCGACAAGAGCAAAATCGGAGAAGTGGTACAAAAGGTCAAGGATTTGACCGCCAGATTACAGGATGTCAGGCGCGAGCAGGTCTTCCAGCGCGAGAGAGAGGCTGAGTTCCGAGACCAGAGTGAGGCTGTCAATGGGCGAGTGGTGCGATGGACATTAATTCAGAGCGCTGTGCTTGCAGTGACTTGCGCATGGCAACTCAGCTATCTGCGCGCCTTCTTCATCAAGCAGAAGCTTACCTAGGGAGCGAGAGAGCTGGCAGGGAAGACATTGGCGTACGAGGATATGGACTGGACTTGTATGCATACTAGGCAGGAGCATGGCGTGGAGTTGGGGCAGGGTAGAGATATGAACATAGGCGCGGAACGCTGATGTGGTATGCTATGCTGCTGATGATATACTAGAATACGAAAAAGCCGCCCGTTTACTGCTTGATCATCGTGGTGCGCTGCTCTCAGAAACAGCCGACTCCAGGAAATCTTTCGAGCGTTGATGCATGCGAGGCAGTGCGGACGCCTCTTTCTGCGCCTTGATGCCTGCCAAGCTACTTGCAGCTTCGAAATTGCACAGCCCCGAGCACATGAAGCAAAGAGCTACCCCCGCCCAGCCTTGCAACTTTGCTTCACGATCATGATAACACAACAGCGTATAGCACACAGGCATAAAGCTCTAGCTTCGGCCCTGCTCTACTGGATGAGAGACAACGCTCATGGAACGAGCACAAGACAGTCTACCTTTGCAGGATGCGACGAAGCAAATCCGATTGTTGAAGCTTGCGCTTCAGCTTGATGATGAGCGTGGTCGTGAACACGTCATCCGGTGCACTTTAAGTGTACACAATCTGGCGGACGTGGCGAATCAATATATCGCCGTGTCGTACATCTGGGGTGGTAAAGACGATATGAAAACCATCCTTGTCAATGGCCGTCAACAACAAGTCCGATTCAATTGCTGGTTCGCGCTCAAACAACTGCAAACACACAGCAATGGGTACTACTGCTTTATCGATTCAATCTGTATCGACCAGGAGAGTCATCGCGAAAAGGGGGAGCAAGTCGGGCAAATGGGCTCCATCTACTCACAGGCTAAGCTTGTAGTAGCATGCTTAGGGCCTATAACAACCGAGCAGGAATCCTACATGCAACATTTCAACAGCTATATGGTATACGAAACCCCGAAAACATCAGGCTACAAGCGCGAGGTGCTGGAAGTGTTGCAGCATATTTCACAACGTGAATATTTCACAAGAGTCTGGACCATCCAAGAGTGCATGCTCGCTCGCAAAGTAGATTTGCTCTGTGGAGAGTCTCGGTTGGATTCTGATATTCTCGGAAGCACGTTGGAGCAACAATCCTACTCAGTCAAACAAATAGCCACTTTGTCGCGCCTAGCTGCCTTCATTGATGACTGTGGCTGGCGCATAGAAGGCGCAGGGCCTTTGGATTCACCAAGAGCCTCGACACTGGCTGCAAGGAGACCGTTACAACCTGCTGCTGCTATTTTACGATACGCGTTTCGCGACTGTGAAGACCCACGAGACAAGATTTTTGGCCTTCATTCACTCCTAACTTCCATGGCTCAATGATGTATATCCACTGACTATGACAGACCACTTTGGGACATTTTGTGGGATTACATCAGTGTACACGACTTCTTGGTGGACGTAGGAACTCGAAGGACGGGCGAGCCTACTAACATTGCGCCTGATGATGTGGGGAACCTGGGCGAGTTCATGCTCTCCATCCGTATACTTGTGCATCAATTTGCTCTTGCTTCGTTTGATTTCCAGACAGCCTTGGCAGAATTCTGGACCAAGCAAAAGCGCAAGCGCCATGGATCTCCAAATGCCCGCAACCATAATGAGCTCGACTTGACGGCGGTCTTGTCAAATTTATACACTAAGAGAGCATCAGAGTGCTTTACATTCTCGGAGGTCTCGTATAACGATGAAAGTATCATTGTTGGCGTCCGGCCGATTCGGTATCATCGGATTGGGTGCAGCCAAGATGGACTCGACGTCCTCATCAACCCCGAGCAATCTGAGAGGCTTGAAAGGATAGGACTCTATCCCATCCCGGATCTCGAATCCGACCCGCACGATCGCAGCTGGTTAAACAATAAAGCATGCCGCTGCTGTCTCCAAACGGGATCGGGCGCTTTCACGTATCGGTCTATGGACGCTCTCGGTAACCAAGAATCTTGCGAAGATGAATGTGGAAACTCCGGGTCGAGATCGTGCTCAAGTCCGCACCAGCTTCTCGGCATTCGGACAGACAAGAGCTTGAGAGGTATGGTGTTCCAAGTTCCCAATGGAACCAAGAACGGTGACGTTCTTCTCTCGATTGGATCAAGTCCACCAACCACAGATCCTCCATCCAGCCAATCTTTCTACCCTCCTACTCCGAGACAGTTTTTGGTGTGCAGAGAAATACCCGCACGTAAAGGATACAAGACTCTGGGTTCAGCGTTTCACCGCGCTGCAGAACCTATTGGGCCGCCTCATGACGCTGGACTCTGGACATATGGCCTACAGCAGCAGGCAGTCATCAGCCATGGGGATATTCTGAGACTATCGCTTTCCTCATGCGAAACGCTGTTTAGGTCCGAGACTTTGAACAACGGAAAGTTTTGGTACAGCTTGGGTCCCGCAGTGCTTTCTATGCCAATGGAAGATCAGTATCCACAGATCATCAGCGAACTGGAGCAACATGTCGCCCATTTTATCGCATGCGATGCTGATCGACAACTGCGTGACTCGCCTTTCTATGGGAGAGGGATGCTCAATCAGGAGAGCGAAGATCATGGGCAAGAAAGCCACAAGGACGAGGAGAAGGAGAATATAGATGAAGAAGAACACCAAAAAAGGAGGAAGGCATTGAAGAAGCTGCTGAAGAAGATGCTCACATAGAGCGCAATGCTACCAACACTTGCAGCGGGTTCCGTGTATTGTCAATTTTGGATGTCAACAATGCGTCTGATCTAACCATCACTGCCAAATGCGCTCAACCCCAATAAAGACGTCCAAACACTTGGACGGAATTTTACGCAATCGACTAGGCTGCACCTCCAGGCCGTACTCTTTGCGTCGTATCGAACGTATCTCACATGGTTGTTAGAAGTGTCTCACTCGGTTCGACGCTGTACGATACCGATCAAGACATTGCCCGAATAATCGGAACAAAGAAGCGTACTTCGGATACCTCCTGCCCACAGTCACGACACTAACAAAGTATTTGACCAACTCTGAATGCTGTGTTGTCGCGTCTGGAACAGGAAGAAACCTCCATCAATCAAGCAATCGACCCAGTCCAACAACGACAATGTTCAAAACATCCTCTACCTCGCGATCTTCCCCGTCAGCACCGTGCAGGCGCAAATTATATATCGTGTATGGTACGATCACGATTGCACGGGAGAATCAGGTTGTGCTGAAGGGAATAATGCCTATTGCGTTCGTACGTCCAACCTCCTGACTCTCCCCCTCTCTAACGCCATGATAGTGTCGCGAAGGCCAGACCGCCGCGAGCTCCGGGTGGCCAATTTATCGAGAGGGTAATTTGGCCCCTAAAGCCAACAGGTATTGCTGTAGTACTTTGGAATCCGGGTGATTAGGGTATATCATGGGTGCTTGAGAAGGAGGACGAGAAGAAGAAGATGTAGTTCTGCGATACCGACCACAAATGCCGCCATCGGCCGAGAATAAAGCCGAGTCCCGAAACACGCAACCATCCTTACGAACTCAGATGTGGAACGATTCCGTTGCGGCCTTCCGGTGCAAAGACTTTTGCCAAACTCCTTAGAAATGCTTCAGATATGCCACCGCATCCCAGTATAAGGCATCGGGTCAGCCGGTGTTTAGAATCGAGTCATCGGATAGAGTGGGCCGCCGCCATCGGACTGGCGACTTAGAATACAAGAAGGCGTTCAGGTTGCCCGGATCTGATAACTTTTATCTGATCCCTATTTTTATGCTATATTTGCTGATCATCTCACTACTAATACTACTACTGACGAATATGGCGTCTGCACTAAGAAATGTCGTCGTTGTTGGCGGATCATATGTTGGACTTGTATGTCATCTTTAAACAAACAAGTGGCTACAGCTAACATAGATTGCAGAATACAGCAAGAGAGCTCATGAGCATCGTGCCCAAAACTCATAGAGTCCTCCTCATCGAGCCACATACCCATTTCAATCACATTTTCACATTCGTAAGTCTCAAAACCCACATTCCGAATCAGCACACCCCTTCTGACATTCACACCACAGCCCCGTTTCGCCATCCTCCCCGGCCACGAATCCAAAGCTTTCGTTCCCTACACCGGCGTATTCACAAGCTCATCCCGCCACAAAGTCATCGCTACCCGAGCGAACCAAGTCCATCCAGATCATGTCCAAATTTCTGTTCCTTGGGAAGGCTCCAACAAAGTACCTTACGACTACTTAGTCCTAGCCACAGGAACCCATCTCTCCGCGCCCTCAATGATGCCCTACGACGACAACTATTCCTCAGTCCAGTATCTCCAAGCCTATCAATCTCAACTCAAACGTTCCAATACCGTTACCATCGTTGGAGGAGGAGCGGTAGGTGTTCAGATGGCCCTTGACCTAAAAGAACTCTACCCAGAGAAAGACGTCACAGTTGTCCATTCTCGGGATCGATTGATGCAAGTTTTCCATCCGAAACTCCACGAGATCTTGAAGACCGCGTTCGAAGAAAAAGGAATCCGACTCATCACAGAAACCCGAGCGAAAGTTCCTTCAAACGGCTTCCCAAACAACGGCCAAAACTTCAACGTCGAACTCCTCAACGGCGAACAAATCTCAAGCGACTTCGTTATCCTAGCAACAGGTCAAAAACCTAATAACCAACTCGTCTATTCCCTCGGCGACAACTTAATCAATCCTACGAATGGCTTCCTCCACATCAAGAAGACATTACAACTTCGAGACTTTGAGAACATCTTTGCTGTGGGCGATATCGCGGATACCGGACTTCACAAAGCTGCGAGACCTGGTGCTGTACAGGCGAAGGCAGCAGCGAAGAATATTTTGGATTTGATTGAGGGGAGGGAAGCGAAGGAAGAGTTTCAGAAGAGTCCGAGGGCTATTCATTTGAGTTTAGGATTGGTGAGTTGAAATGCATGGCTGATTGATGGGTTGTTGTGACTGACTGATGCAGAAACGAAATATTATTTTCCGGAACCCGAATGAAGCTGAGGGACAGACTGAACCGACGATTATTGAGAAGTTTGAGTAAGTTGACGATATCTTGCTTTGGAGAAGTTGAAGTTTTGCTGACAAAGGGGTGTTTCTAGTGGGAGAGAAGATATGGGAGTTGAGGGAATGTGGGATCGTTTGAATGTTGCAGTTGAGAGGCCTGTGGAGGTTCGAGCTGAGTTGTGATGAAGCACGATGAAACAATCGAGGTGCGAATGTTTGCTCTACCTCTATGATGACTCGGAGTCTAGCTTCATACCATCAAGGAGATGGAATCGAGTGTGTATGGAAGAGCTCTTACTCGATCTGGTCGATCTCCGGCCATGTCAAAGTCATGAGATTGGCGACATTCACTCACTTTGGATGCCGAGTGTAAGGAGGCTTTATGTGACGAAAGTGATTAACGTCGTCTGCCGTGAAAGCGTAGGAGACAGGGATCTTTCATCAAGCCACGGCCAAGGATGACAACTCACGTGTACAGAGATCTCGGAAGTCTCATTTAGTGATTCTCGATGGATATCAAGATTGGGTATTCAACGTGCCTCCCAGAAAGCAGCAATTGTTTTGAGGCTCCATCGCTCGCTCTCTCTCTCTCTCTCTCTTTTGTCATGATGTGGATGAGCTTGAGGCTCGCAGTATCAAGAAGGAGTCCTACATTGGCATGTTGCTTTACACTCCTAAAAAGCAAATGGTAGAAGCGTTGGCGAAAGTCGAATAAAGGTCTAAGCCAGATATACGTCTTAGAAACCCTAGTTATTCCACAAACAAGTGCTTAAAAGCGGATACTGCTTGCGACATAAAGTGCGTAGCATGCCTTTAGTCGCAGAGTGGAATAGAGTCAGGTAGAGAGTAAGGTGAGGGCTTCCATCCTTTACTTTCGTCTCAGAAATCGTAGTCATCTCGAAACCACGTGCTTGAAAGTGAAAGCTCTTTGCGACATAAAGTGCGCAGCATGCCTTCGGCCGTAGGGTCGAACAGAGTGAGGTATGATAAAGGCTTTCCACCATTACTTTACTCACAAAGCCAAGGGTAGAAATGTTAGCCAAAATCGTATGAAGGTCTAAGCCAGATAATCGTCTAAGATACCCTAGTCGCTCTAAAGATAACTGCTAAAATGCCAGTGCTATTTACGATATGCAGTGCGCGGTATGCTTACAATCGTGGAGTCGAAAAGATTGAGTCGAGGGCTTCCACCTAACACAACAGGATCAATCTTGACACTGCAGCCAGCATCATTTGCTTCACCATTCGAACATCAAACACTCTGGGAGTCATATTACAGACAGATGCTCAGGTGAAGCATTCGAAATCACGCAGACGATGGTGCCAGCACTCTCAAAGGAAATTTCAATGCATGAGATTACACAAGACTTTCGAATGTTCACGTCTCTTCCACTCGCCTTCAAGTATTCGGCTCGGATGAGGCCGCACGTGTCTAGTCTATCGATACCCACACGTCCAACGCAGTAGGGTCGTTCCGTGATGAGTTCATAAAGATCTTCAAGGCTCCCGACCCTCACGGCAAGAATGGCCGTGGCGAGACTTGGGCTAGTCTCTGTCCAAGGCCCCTCAACACTACGCCAAGTTCAATCACGTGTGGAGCAATGTCTTCGACGAAGACTTTCCCGGCGAGTCAGAGTACAAGTCCCTCGTCAACAAGATCTACGGTATCATGATTGATTGCTGCTTGCCTTGCTATTCACATCCAAACCCCTTCCAACACAACATCCAACTATCTCTGAAGCAACCAACGCAAGTACCACCTCACTCAACGCCCAACAGCATCAAAAGCCTTCTGAAACCACGCCACAGCCTGCTTCTCCGCCTCCTCAGCCTGTCTAGTCTCCTTACTATCCGGCTTCGACCTACTAGCCCTAACCGAAAACCCATGCCTAGCACCAGGATAAACCACAACCTCCGCCCTCTTCCCCTCCAGAACCTTCTCCGCCTGCCTCGTCTGCGAAATCGTCATCACAGAATCCTCATCTCCCACAGCGATCGAAAGCGGTCTCACAACCTTCTCAAGATCTCCTGGAACGGCTACGCTACTCGGATGAGCGGTGAAAGAAGCATCGACAAAAGGTTTCCCGGACGGGGTTTTTACGTCGGGACGATCGTGAGTTAGCATGATGGCGTGCAGACCGCCCCAGCAGAAACCTGCTGCGCCGATGGGGAGGGTGGTGGAGTTGCGGAGGGAGGAGAACCAGGTTGTCATGCGAGGCCATACGACGCTCATTCGGTTGCGCCAGAGGTGGGGGATTAGGTCGGACATCATTGCGATGGCGTAGTAGCTAGATATTGTGTCAGTCGGAAAAAGAATGAGAGTCTAAGATACTGACGGTGTCCATAGCCAGGAATTCTCGGCGAGTAAGGCCATGTTGTACATCATGCTTAATGGTGCCTCTCCACCTATACGACTCCTCGTCAGTGCCTATGAGCCTTCTCGATCAAGCTCGCATCTCACCATCTTGGAAGTCTGGGAGATAAACCAAGTATTGTCCAGCCGAAGCATAGTGGTCGGCAAGGATTTGATTGTTGACAAAGGGTTGGCCAAAGGCATCAGGTATGATAGCGATGATACCGAGTGGCTCTTTTCCATTTGGTGGCCTAGCAACGTAGGTGCGTCGTCCGTAGATGGGTTCGATCGTGCCAGTCGGTGTGCCTGGGTTGACGTGGCCGGAGAAGCATTGAGGGCAAGACATTCTGGTGTATGATCTGGTGAGACGTGTTGTGGTTCTGAATGGCGGAGAAACGATAGATATGGTCGACGGGAATCGGTGTGGAGTGCGTCGGATTGTGGAAGGGCGTGGAGATATATTCGTCGTCTTCAGAGCTGAGCTTGTGGAGAGGGCTGCGGCTCGAGCTGTCACGTCCAGACCCTGCTGATGATAGCGCCGGATCGTTATCATTACTACTCAATTACGTGATCAGTCACTGCTTGGTTCCAGTACTCACTTTGCGTCGACTCTTTGAAATGACCTTGTGGAAGAAAATACGTACGCGATGATGGGTGCATTGAACGATCTGAGATGATTGAATCACCTTCCCAAGTGCACTTCGAACAACAACGATGTGATCTGAGACAGTCTACTATATCAATCCGTGTCTTCTAGCATTGCGTTGGTCCCTCAATAGAATAACGGGCTGAAGCACAACACTATTCCCAAAGCGGTAGCCAAGACGCATCTTGTGCATGGTGGCCGATTCTAGGTCCCGCATTCGTTCAGCTGTCTACGCAAGCTTGTTGCCGATGAAGAAGGTGAAGACAACCTGTAGGCTCAAACTTTTGGGCAATTGAGTGACAGTGTAAGCAAGCTTTGTGGCTTCTTGTGAAGGTTGGATCCTAGGGGCCTACCGAGACGCCTCTTGTAGCAGCATCGTAGGGCAGCGCTCTAAGTCAACCGATTCCAAGTTGAGATCTCCAAGGTGGAGTATAAAGTCTGAGGTCTTTCGAATTTGTTAGTAGAATGTATCGTTCCCTGAGGTAGATTCAGTCCTCGTCGGAAGACGCGAAATCTTCTTCGCCTGCAGAGTCAAGCATCCAAGTGTCACCTTCATCTTGGTTGGCCAGGAATTGTCGGACTTCGGGATCCATCTCTTCTTCTTGCTGTTTCTCTGCTGTGCCATGATCGTTCTTTTGGGAAGTAATGAAGTCTTGTACATTCTGGTCCAAGTCCGTCCAGTCTGAATCCGAGATCAGTTGCTCAAGGTGATCGGGAGCAAAGTCATTCAGGACTCCGGTTTCCCTCAAATGTCTTATGCATTTATTAAGTACACGCGAACGAGCTGGTGTTCCATCTGACTCTGTGAGTCTGATGTAAATTAGGGTGTAGTCATTGGCAGATTCGGTTTTGACGCCTCCGCCCCTATGGAGAGTCTTCATTTCGCCGTCCACAGTGCGATAGAATGCTCCCGTCCACCACTTCGGATCTGGCGGTACTAGGTAGATACCATCACCAAGGGTAGAGTGCCGGAGATACACATTGCCAAACTTCATATATTGCAGCCGCAACGCTAGCCGCCAGTTTTGAACGATGAGTGGCAGAGATATGCCCGAAGTACTCGCTCCAGCTGTCAACAGATAGTCCACCACGTCAATCGCAATCAGCATTGTTGCTTCGCCTAAGCCAACAGGCGATAGTGCGGCCGTCGTCGTTGCGTGTCGAGGTGGTATGTTGCCTGCACAAGTCCGAGAGCATGCTATATGTAACGGTGAGACCGTACCAGGAGGTACATAATTCACGTCGGCTCCATATTCTACGAGCACGCGGACCGCAGCGAGTTTCCTGTGATAAATTGCCATTTGAAATGCCGAATAAGTTCCTCGTAAGTGCATGCTAGGGTCCACACCAGTATCAAGCAGTGGTCTCCTTAGAAACAGACCGTCTCTCCAGCCGTCGCTGTCGTCTCCACTGTCGTCTTCACAGTCGCTTTGCGGTCGCCACGCTCTTGCTTCGCTATTGCGGCTACCGTCTTCGACAATACTGCGAATTCCTTTGTGATATGACCTCTTGTATAGAACACTTGAACTCTCTTCGTATAGCCCATACCGTCTAGGGCATGGCTCTTCGAAGAGAGCATTGGGGTTGGCCCTGTGTGCGAGCAGTACTTTCATCACCAGTCCATCACCTTGCAATATGGCCTGAAATAATGCATTTCCTGTCAGCGCTGTCACTTCACAGTCCTCTGATGGCGTATTCATCAACAACGTCTCATTGAAGTCCACAGAAGCGCCAAGCTGCAACAGAAACTTCACAAGAGCGTAGTCCCCGTGCATACATGCCAGAATCAGGGCAACATCGAGTGCGAGAGGTGAGGTGTTGTTGAGTCCGCACCCTGGTACGAAATCTTTATGATGATGCTCGTCGACCTGCCCCTTGATAGCTGGCTTCGATGTCTCTATGTCGTAGTTCGTCGCACAGGCTACGTAGCTGCCACATTGTTGGAGATGAGAAATACCACAGCACATAGCGTAAACCAAGAGCACATATTGTCGCAGATCGTTGAGAGACAGTGATCGCTGAAGTGGGGCCGTCTCTACAATGCGATGTATCTCTGGTGTTCCAGAACTATGACGGATGGGCAATGTTGCTCTCATGGCGCTTGCAAGCAGTCGTGCAGTGTACCCAAGGTATACCATACAGGCTCTCGAAATCTCATAGTGGCAAAGCCTTTCTTGAAGAAACCACTCCTTTGCCGGGCCATTCCGTAGACGCTCTGACATAAGATATTCCTTGACCGTGTGATGCGCTAGAGTTATCTTGGGCCGGATCGATCGCAGGTCGTTGTCGCTGTGTTGGGTAACTTGAATTAATGGCGACATCTCGACAAGAAATGTCTCGATTGCATTTCTGTTAGTCTCTTCAAGAGCATCGCTCTTGATAATGCAGGCTTCTCGCAATTGCTCCAAAGTCAGCGGGAACATCGAGAATGCTAGCCACATCAAAGCCGTCTTCGCTTCTGGAATATCATTCAATTGCACGAGAGCGCGCTCATACGTCCTGTCGAGTCCTATCGGAAGTTCGCGTAATGCTTTGTTGACGTGTTCCGAAGTCAACAGCCCTAATCGCTTGATCTGGTCCAGTTGACACCATACCCAGCGGAACCTATTCAGGCGTGAGCAGTTGAATCATCAGAGTAGCGGCAATGGGATAACATACATGCCGTCTGCCCTCTCCACCAAGGTCGCCTTGGCCAGTCGCTTCAGATGATTATCCATTCTACGCAGCTTTCTGTCCCGCTGCATCTCAAGCTCGATGTATAGTTCAATATCGCCGTTAACGTACAATTTCTCCATCGGAAACCTTGAAACTCTCAGCTACGGGCCATCCAGCAATTCGTGAACATCTGATGCGAGTCTGCTGGTGACGAGAACTCTCAAGCGCGGACAGCGCGCTAGCAAGTCTCTGATCCCTATGGCTGTATCATGTCTGTTGTCGCCTTCTTCTGGGCATTCGTCGAGAGCATCGAGAACCAGATATACGATTCTGGCTTTGCTGTTGAGAATCGTAACCACTATGGACTGCAGCAACGAGGGATGCCTCTGATCCCTGGCCCTTGCATTCTTCAGTGCGTCGGGTACTGGATCGTCGAGCAATTGGCTAATCACGGAAAGGAGCAGTCCTTGGTAGCTCTGCTTTTCGACGTCTTGAAAAGAGAAATAAAAGTATGCCAGACCAGCGTCCGCACGACGTGCAAGTCGCTCCTGCATGTCCTCTATGATAGTGGAGCATGTGATGGTCTTGGAGCAACCTGGTGGCCCATGTATCCACAAGAGTTGGGAATTTCCGGCGATCCAATCATGATAGGGATCGCTGTCGAGAAGCCACTGGCAAGTGTTTGGCTCGTGTCGCTTTCGAGCCTCGTGGTGATTGTATGTTTGATCAGGAGCTTTCAGCCATATGAGGATATTATCCCTGCTGCACGGATCCTGCGACTGGTAATGGTTGTGCACAGAATGGACATCCCCGTTATGAACGTGAGCATGGCCACTCGCAATGTTGTTGCTGTAAGTCTTTGTACTGTAGGCTTCGGTGCAATTTTCGCTAGTTTCCGTTGCATGTGTTTTCTCCATTGTGATGGACAGAGGCTATCTGTTTTGAAAGGAAAGATATGCGTGCGATGGTGGTGCATTGCAAGGCTGGCGCTTGGTGGCGGCTTCTGGTCGCACAGCAGCTGACTCTAAATCAGTTTCGCGCATAGCTCCCCCCGAGGCGACATTGAAGTCCGGCGAATGGTCGTTCGCAAGTGGGCCGCATATTTCCCGAAGATACCGATGAGCTCAAAAGTCTGTATGATGAGTGTTGTAAGTGGGAACGCGACAAGGCAGGCATCTGCCAAGACTGTGTGTGAATCTCAAGGCAGGCGAGAAGCAAGTGTCGCTTCCTAACCTCGAATGGGTACATCATTTTGAAAGTTGCACGTGCAACTGATCAGCTCCACTCTGGACGAACAGCATGAGATCCGAATGGTCTTCGGTCGCGGGCAACACACTTCTGGACCTGCTGGCATGGGTCTGCAGCATACTTACGATACGCTTTCCGCCTCGCTCTGTGGTTTGCATTGAGAGGCTGCACTGGGTACAAAATGGCCTTGATGCATGAATTACTCCAGCAGTCTTTGCTCAAGCCTACTTGCTGGCATTTGGTCCATGTCTAGACCTCAGTGAGGTCGTAGCCTATCCCGCCACGGCTTTGACCCGCTTCCAAGTTTCCACTGCTCTTTCCTGGTCTCTTTCCTGGTCTCCATCTTCTACTCCCGGCCTCTTGACCACCCTGGATCGGCTCCGGATAAGGCCATGTTCCTTTTGCGCCGAACAGGTTCACTCATCTCTGCGGGCAACGCGTAGCTTGCAGGTGAACCACTCATCGCACACTGGTGCTGCTGAAGCATTTGTCTGCGGGACACATCTTTCACACTTTCTGGGTGGGGTTACCATACCGCCTTGCTTCGATCCAAGGCCCATCTCTCGCTAGCAGCGACTCCACAAGCGTTCGCAGAGGCCGCGAAGATGGTGTCTTCGTCTAGCACTGCCCGGATTGGTACTTGGCGCGAGAAATTGGCGCTCGAGCAGGCCTTGTCGAGGGTTGCCGGGACAACGCGTGTCTCACAACCCGCCATCCCAATTGCGCAAACCACCGTCTTCGCTTGGAGATGGCTGGAACGCAGCTTTTCCATTCGTCGTTCCAAGCATCTGGTTGTTGCGCAATCACAGCGTGGATATCGTGGCTAGCTCTTCAAGGCAAAGTGTGCCGAGTCTCAACGGTGGCTGGACCTTTCACAGCTGCCTTTCGTTTGTTGATGCAGGCATATCGAGGGTCGCATGTGCATGACCGACTACTGCACTGCAGCCTTTTGACGTATTTTCTTACCTACATGACCACGACGACTGACGCCGCTACCTGCCTCCGCCATTGTTGAAACCACTGGTCTCTGCATTACTCACAGTAGCTGCCAGACTATCTCCTGGCTTGCATTTCCAACGCACTGTCCTCGTCCTACCTTTGCGAATGCTGTTCAGAGCCGATCTCCGACCGGACGGGCAGCTTCTATACGAGAAGATGGTATTGTAGGACAAATGCGATCTCCTGGAGCCCGATGACCTTCACGACCACGACGACTCCGAATATCTATTCTTATGAAGTACCACTCGTTACCCTGGAGCCTGCTGGCTTTGGTGCGAATGGTACTTGCAGATGCGACACTGCCTTATAATCCGACACGAATATTGACGAACCCAAACTCGACATATGCATATATACTTCAACAATCATCAGATTCTGCCAATCTAGGCCTACTCAAAGCCGTCAATTTACAGCAAGAGCTTGCGACAAAAGATGTCTCTGCCACAACAATTACCGCGAACCTCCCATTCCTGCGAGACAACACGCTGGTGCCATACATACCGATCATCGATGATTCTGGCAATATCACAGTCGTAGCGGGAAGTTGCGGAGATGCATCAAGTACTGAAGTATGGAGGTTCGCGCCAGACACAAAGAAAGAAGATGGCAATGGAACATGGACGCAATACCAGACATCGGCTGGACAACTCAGCACAAGCTCTGGCTTTGCAGGCATAGGATACCTGAGCGACGCGGTGGGCTTCTCCGCCAACGTTGGTGAGAATGCCGCTGAGCTGGACTTTTATGTGTTCGCAGGAATGTGCCCTTCCGACAACAGCACATCGGCCACATGGCAGACAACAGCGCAGTACTCGAACACTATGCTCGCGCTTGCCCCATCAAGTGGAGGTGACTCTTCTTCGCTGTCATACGGGATCTCCAATGTTGCAACAAGAGGACCACCAATCGCTGAAGCAGGCTTCACCATGACTGGACTGACGCCAACTTTCCGCGTGAATGCCAGCGGCGCGGCGCAGACGCAACAGCAAGACTTCCTACTCCTTGGAGGCCACACGCAAGCAGCCTTTCTGAATACCTCCCAAGTGGCACTTTTCTCACTGCCGCAAGACAGCTGGTCATTCTTACCGGTGCAGCAACCTTCTGCCGCAAGAACAGATCTGGCACTGAGGCAGACTGTAACCACGGTGGAGCCAAGATCTGGACATACAGCTGTGCTCTCTGAAGATGGAACCAAAATTATCGTGCTAGGTGGTTGGGTAGGCGATGTCACAAGCCCGGCACAGCCACAACTAGCTATCCTTCACCTAGGATCTGAGTACGGAGGCGATGAGGCGGAAGCATGGACCTGGTCTGTACCCGATCAATCAGGAAGTGGACTTGCCTCTGGCAGTGGCATCTATGGTCATGGCGCGACGATGCTTCCTGGTGGAGTCATGATGGTATTGGGAGGCTATCAGATTCCTGCGAGTTCGTCATCCAGGATTAAGCGGCAGTCTCAGGAGACTGTCTTACTTTACAACACCACATCGAACAGCTGGGTGGACACGTACACCAATCCCACCGTGTCTGGATCTGCTGCTGGCCAGTCTTCCTCGGGTGGACCACTTAGTAAGACTTCGCAACAGACCGGCTTGGGCGTGGGACTCGGTCTAGGAGCCGCCGTCTTGATCGCTTTGATAGTCTTCTACTTCTGGTATGCCCGGCGACTGAAGAGGAGGCGCGAAGAGCGTCAAAGGGTTTTGGCTGTTCAATCCTCGGATGTTTCCATTGCCGGGTTTGAACAAGATCAGCCATTCTTGGATCGCAGGAGCGTGGACGGTCGTGGCGGTGATCCTTACGCTGCCGCGGGAACCCAACAAATGTCACAGCAGGCTGGATCAACTAGTCTATTCACGAACATTCCCAGCCCGACTCGAGGGCTCCGAAAGGGTTTGGCTGCGCGGCCGTACTCGTATCATGCTGCTCCTCGCTATGATGAGAGTCGTACAAATCACGGCAGTGGAGGCATTCATCCGATCATGGAACAGCAAGACGAGGAGGATATGGACTTTGCACCAAATCCTTTCCAGGATCCTTTACCTTTGCAAGAGCCTGAACAAGCCTACGATAATTACAGCACTGCGGAAGCCAAGCTTAGAGAGCTCCAAAGAGTGCTGCACTCAGGCACTGCAGTCGACGTACCGGCTCGAGATCCTTTCATCGATCCACTGCCGAATCCGCTTGGAAGCCATCCAACATCTCCAGTGTCGCCAGCAATGGCCGAGACTGTGAGACGAGTCCCAACGCATGCAAGTAGAGCGGAATCCCCCGTCAGACGACCACTCACAGCAGAGACGGAAGGCTCTATGAACTGGCAAATCATTGAGCATGATGACGATGATGAGCTGCCTGGATCGAGATCAGGATCGTCGAACGGCAGAGTGTCACCCTCGAAGACAGACGATCGAACGTCTTCAACGCTGAGTGACCGCTCTCAAAGATCTATGGCTTCCACAAATTCCATTACTAGAACCATGTCCACTCGGACCGGAGCAGTTCTAGCAGCGGCGCTTGCACGGAGAGAAGCCGAGCAGACGGCGGCCACAACCCCGATGGAAGCACCAAGAACAGCAACTATGTCGACGGCGAATTCCAGTAACGGACGAAAATCGCCATACTACTTTCAAGGCTCACACGGAGACTCGAAACGACAATCAGTGCGACCACAATCGCGACACCAAGCCGAGAAGTCGACAGACTCATTCATGACTGCACATTCATCATTCGCCGAGCTACAGAGCCAAGGCCAAGCTCTTCTCGGAGGAGAGCCACTGATGGATCGCGATGATCCGTACCGGAGAGCACTCGCAGCACAGAGCTCTAATGGCAAGGCCCGAGCAGTTGAACTAGATCCTCTTCAGCCTCCAATTCGCAGACCAGGTTGGATGGGCTCACTAAGACGAGCGCTGACCGCGATGTCCAACGAACGAAGCTTCAGTCTGACGAGTCAGAATAAACATCCCATCTCGCCCGACGACGTAGAACCAAGAACCTCATCATCCTCGCCTACACGAATCCGCCGAAAACCGGTCGCTACTGACTCACCTCGCCGCGCTGTCTCCGACGGCGCCGCTCTCCTCAAACAAAAGCGAGGCCAGAAAGATTGGCAAGACGCATCAGGATCTCGGGATCTCGATGCTGGCGACTGGGGTGAGCCACGTTCTTCTCTCGAGACCAAGCAGGCTGAAGGCGAATGGGATGTCGAAGGCGAAGCTTCAAAACGTGACTTTCAAGTCATGTTCACCGTACCCAAAGCTAGGCTCAGAGTTGTCAATGCCGATATTGAACGTGCTAGTATGAGGAGCGCCAGTGATGGTGCTGTGAGTCGAAAAGGTAGTTTGGCTAATCTTAGGAGGGAGAATAGTGTGAACACCGTGAGGAGTAGGAGTGACGGAGAGAATGGGCATAAGGAGAGGCAACAGATGGTTGTTCTTGGGACTACGAGGGAGGAGGAAGAAACTGGGGCTACTAGCTCGGGGGTTAAGGTTGGGTGGCTTTGAGGTTGGTGATGACTGACTGTTGTAGATGTGATTTTGACGAACTTTTTGGAATATGGGTCTGGGTTCAGGATCCGGGTTTGGGAATTGGATCGGATCTGGGAGGAACGGAAAGTGAACGTTAGCGATTGGTGTTCTGGCGTTGGCTTTTTCTGCTTGATTGTATACATAGACTGGTATTCGAACATCTTTGCAAATCTTCAGCCACCTTTTCGACGCAATACAGTACAGGATACCGCCAAATTTAGATCAAGGTTACCTCAGCTGGACGACCTCGAAATCGTAGATCATTGAGCTGGACACTCGCAAGTCCCTCCAAATCCAGCTCCCGCATTCGCTTGGAAGGATCAAAAAGGTAGAATCCTACAGCACTGCCTGCCGTGAACGTGCAAAGCTTGTCACGAACCAATGGAAGCTTGGCGCGCGTGTGGTATACCGATGACGACGCACCGCCGACTTACACGGGTATACGGGATAGCTGTACTGGAGACCATTGAACGATTCGAGGTAATAGTCCAAGAGGCAGGAACATATACATATATAAGTAATGAACAGCCGCCAAGGAAAAGATCGAACTCCATTTGATCAAACTCACCAACCATGAATCGCCTCTTCCTATTCCTCACAACTCTCCTGGCCACAACAACAGCAGTGTCGGTCCCCTCTTGCCAATTCCTCGCTCCAAACCAAACAACTCTATCGAACGTCAAATCCTCCTTCCTCCAACTCGACGCCCAACCTTTCGGTCTTGCATTCTCTAAACACAATCACTCAATCGCGTTCGTGGGATTAAACCATACCCTAGGAGTCCTATCCGTGGAAAATAAAACAGCTCAACTCCTCCATACAATTCCGCTTCCTGAAGCAGCTTACGCCACCAATCCGATTATCGGAGCTACGGGGATAACGATTACGAAAGATGGGAAACACGTCCTTGTTACGCTGTTTAGTTCGGATTTGGTCGTGGTTGATGCTGAGAAAGCGATTATGGGAGATGATCAAGATGCTGTTGTGAAGGTTTTGAATGGGACTGGCGAAGCTGGGAAGACCGGTATCGAAGTGACAGTCCATGAAAACTTCGCATTCGTATCCCAAGAAGATGGATCTAATGAGACGGATTTCCGCGGAACAATCGAAGTCTTCAACCTCAAATCCAAACGCACGATCGGATTCATTGAATTAGGCCGAGCAGTCGTCGGAACCGCACTTTCCAAGGACGAAAAATATCTTTACGCAACCAGCGAAGTTGGTCGGAATCAAACTCTGAAAACAATCGGGATGAGTCCGGTTTATGGTCCTATTCCTGGAGCTGAGGGGACGTTGAGTACACTCGATGTTTCGAAAATGATTAAGAATCCCAAGAAATCTAGGATAAGTGCTGTCAAAGCTGGTTGCCGAGCTGTTCGAGTCGAAGTATCGAAAGATGGAAAAGTGGCTTGGGTCACTGCCAGAGAAAGTAATTCTCTACTGGCATTTTCGACGGAGAAGCTTGTCTGGAAACATCCGGATGAGGCGTTGTTGGCGAGTGTTCCTGTAGGACAGTCACCTGTCGGACATGTGCTTGTGAAACACGGGAAGAGGATTGTGACTGCGGACTCGAATCGTTGGGAATTGACGGAGTCGAGTTCGGGGTTGTCGGTTGTTGATGTTGCGATGGCGCTGAAGGGAAAGGGAAAGGAGACAGTTTTGGGGAGCGTGGAGACTGGGAAGTTTCCTAGGGAGTTTGCGTTGAGTCCGGATGGGAAGGTTTTGCTTGTTTCGGTTTTTGGGAGTATGCAGATTCAGGTTGTTGATGTGGAAAGTTTGCCATAGCTTTAGTGTGGGTACAACTCATGGCATTAACTCAGCGAGAAGCCTGGGACGAGGCTGAATGATTCTCAACCCGCTTACGAGGTAATAGAGAATTTCAGAGAAATGGCAGAAATGAGAAGCTTTAGGTCGTTGAGGTAAAAGCTCTGCTGTTATCCGCCAGTACACCTCTTGCAGCTCATGCGAAGTCAGCGTCCAGCAGGTGCTCCATCCAGTTCTCTCGTATACGGTCGCTCGAATCTTCGGTCAGGGCGGTCCTTCGGAAAGAGGCATCATGATTTCTGATCTTCCAGATCCTTCGCAACAATGCTTTAGCTGCTTTGAGAGTTGGCGACGGTCTCTGTTCAAAGATCTCCCGAAGTCTTGATGACACCCAAGCTTGTCTGCCTATGTCGCTCGTCTCGGCTCCTGCCACAAACACCGCCCATGCTGATGGCACGAAGAAGAAATCTTCCTTTTTGATCGAACACATCTTATCGACAATGCTTTTCGTGAGCGCTTCAAGGTCGTGTAAGAGCTTTGCGGTAGGGTCCAGGGATTGTAACACTCTAGAAAGGTAGATCGACGCTGCTTCATGCTGGGCTGAACTTAGATGGACACAGTGTGTGAAGTCCACGGCATGGTGTCGGGTCTTGAGCTCCTTCGCCCAAGCATAGATATCAAAGGCTTGTACCGCTTCAAGTAGCTGGGGGACTTGTATCACACCACATTTGCTGAAGCTTTTACTCCCCAGCAGTCGATATCCTTCCAGCAGGATTGTCAGAAGATCGGGCGAAAACAAGGAGCAGTCCTGGTCAGTTCCAGAATTGATCAGGGACAAAGAGCCATTCAGAAGTACAGCATCTTGTGTGAAATTCATGGCCTCAGGATCTGTCGGTCCCAGGATGTCAAAGCTAGGTGATATCAGTATTGGGAGATCAATTTGGGCTTGAAAACATACACGGTGCAATTTTTGATAAGACAGCGAACCAATGGGCTCATACCAGACTTCGTTGATAATTGTAACGAGATCAGTGCTTGTGCACCTTTGATGTGCTTTCTCCAAGTGCTACGATCAGCTTCGATTAGGTCGAACTCGAGAAACAGTAGCACTGCCGCTAAGCTTGCATCGATATTCGATGACGAGTCCGATACTAAACGTGTGACGTTAGATCTCAGCAAGCACAGAGCTCGCTGCTTGGCTCTTAGGGCGTCCTGGTGTACTGTCCCTTTAACTACAGTCTCTCGACGAACATCTGACATGTGGAATGCTGAGCTAGCAACGACTGTGTGCAGAAGCAAAGTATACTCTTGTGTCATTGGCAAGAGTTCGCGAAATCGATTGTGCTTCGGACTATCGTGTAGAACAATGTCCTTGCAGACATCAGTATAGACTAAATCGTCATGGAATCAGTAGAGGTCGCGAGGCAAATGGAACAGAACGCATACAGTATGGCAAGTACATCCTCAGCCTTGGGTCCAAATCTTGGAGCAGAGGATCTGTCAAGGTAGTCGCCGGCAAGGCTGCATTTCCTTTTATCTCAACAATGCCCACATTCGCGAGCTTTCCACGACTGGCAGTACCGTCTTGCCAGCGAAAGAGGCGGCCATAACCCAGGCATTCTTGGCCTCGCTTGACGCATTTGAGGCATCCTGGAGAGGATCGGTCACATTTCAGGCGCTGGCGTCGGCAATTGTGACACGCTTTCAGAGGTGGAGTGATGTGGATTATCTTATCATCTTTGACCATAGCACCTTGGTCAGACAGGATATGATGAGTGTGCCTGTCAAATTCCAAGTGAAGTGAAGACGAAGGCGGCAGGAAGTAGTCGTCATGATCCAGCTTCGGAGAAATGTTTCGCCGGTCGCCGATGGAGACGACTTCACACTTCACTCTGTCAGTTTGGCTCTTCAAGTTTGCGATATTGTCGTCTTGTGCGGGAAGCGCTGTGAGCGTGGCTCATGCAGACACGATGAGTGATGGAAATATACGTGTCTCTGTTCGTTGAGCTCTCTGTGAGTCTGCCCTTCAGCCGCGCCTTCTTACCATCGAACGACTCCCATTTGGACATCATCTTTCACTCCCATCAAGAGTATCGACTGTGGAGTCTCTCGGAGGCTCTCTTGGTATATTGAAAGCTTGTACGAAAGTGCGAAAAAGATTTTGCCGCAGATAATGGCGTACTGCAAAAGATCCGGACCGACTTCCTCACGCTGCTTGGGGCTGATGTGCATGTCGCGAGTGCACGGCCGTGGTTCCAAGCGCATTGCATGTACCTGAGAGATGTTGGAAATTCACTCTCAAAACATGAGGTGATGAGGAATTGCCTGCTTGGACCGCACTCGTCGCGAAACGGAAAGTACGGTTGGTTAGGTCATGGTGTGGAACTCATGGAATGAAGCGCGATTGGGATTGGGATGGTAATGGTAAGTAATGAATTAGCTGATTATTTTCGCATGCGTAATTTTGAAAGTTTGAGATTCAGAATTCATGGCAGCAGGTTCAAAGTTCGTTCGCTTCAGTTTGGCGAAATGCATGCAAAAAGGGTTGCCATCAATCCGAATGCAGCGAGGGTCAAACAGAAAAGTGGCAAAAAAGAAATAGTATGGATTGGTGACATTGTGAGAATCGAACAGAAAACCAGCAAAAAGAAAGAGACACCAATGGGTCTGTCATACTGACTGACACTCGCGGGTGAGCTCGGGAGAATCAGATACTCAACACCGACAACGCAGGGTACTCAGGCAACAGTATTAGCAAGTTACATGTAATACTGCGCTCCCATTGGATGGAAGGGGTAGAATTGAGCTTCTATTTGGATGCAAAAGAAATGTGGGGCGTTTGTGAGAGCTGAGGTGAAAGTGAATGAAAGGCAGTCACGAATATGGCTTGGCAACGGTGCAGCGCAAACCTCACAACAAATGAAACAGAAATTCGGACTCACCTTACAGACTCGATAATTTCATCCTTCTCGTCACGCCTTTTCCGCCGCGCCTCCCTTACGACACACCATTACCACAGCCATCATCATCCGAAAGAGTCGACATGCCAAGCAAGCAGGTTGTCGCGTGGACATACGGCGCCGTCACCTTTGACGACGAAACGCGAATTGGATCGACTCTGCATGACGATGCCGCAGACCTGAGGCTCCGTCTGGAAATCGACAGCACAGATACGCCAGTCCTGCAAGTGATGATTGTCAGCCGAGAAGATGTGAACGGAGCGCCTACTACACGAACTCTGTCCATTCAGCTCGACAATCCATACTCAACCATGGTCGCCACTGGACCGCTGTACGGCTCGGAGTATCGTGAACTGGCGAGCGACGTTGAGGAATTCTGGGTGAAAAGGATGAGAAATCCACTTCCTCCGCCGAGTAACGCTAAGAGAAGCAAGTTCAACACTGGCCATAACGTTCTCCGCGACACGCAATATCACTTCATCGACATCAGAATCGATGGAATCCTGGATCAGCTCCGCTGGTCTGGCGCGGACTACGCTTCTCTCAGCAGAACCGCACGCTCCTACGCCGATGATGTCGAGGAGCTGAGAAGTGTGAGCTGCCTGATTTTGCTAGATGTGAACGACCAGAAGAATTGTCCCCACCTAGCCGAATTTGTGCAGAGATGCAGGGAGATTGAGGCGAAGAAGGAGCGAGAGATGAAGAGGGCGAGAGCAGCCACCACTTCACTCCCAGCACATCCTCCTCCAGCTCGAGAGAATGACGACGACAAGGGCGCCGAAGTGAAAGCTGGGACTGCGGAGGAGAAGGTCAGAGAGGCGAAGGAGGAGCAAAAAGCCCTCATGGGAAGAGCGAAAATTCACCTGGGCGATGAAAATGCCGACATTGACGAGCGCCTCGACCAGGCCATCAAGGTTTTACATCAGGCGAAGGCGAAGCAGCAGCAGAGAAAGCAATGGGAGAAGGAAGCTGAGGAGAAGCGCAGGGCTGAGGTGAGGGAGGAGACGCCCGATGACGGTCTCGACTTCTATTTGGACGAGGACGGCCAGTTCAAGCCAAAACCAGGACGCATGTAGACGCATTAGCCCGGGAATCGGAGCTGCAGAGAATCGAGTTGTTACCTCATTGTGAAAGGGTATCGTACAGACCTCGAAAATCCCAACCATCTACTGCCCCGGGAGCTGAGCAATCCGCTCCTCCTTGCCTCTTCATGTTTTGGTCCTCCTGTAAGGCCACGATCCTTCGTCTCAATGCGTTGGCGGAGAGAGAGAGGTCGTTTAAATGGGCGCCTTGATACCAGCTTAACGCCTTCATCAACACGGATGCACGCCGTAGTTTCAAGTGAATGAGAGGTCTGTGATGAAAGCGGCATAGACGAGCCATCTGTAAATGTTAGTGAAGCTGGAGGGGATAGACGAACGAAAGGTGGGACAAAGTTTTGCCAGCTGAAAGCTTGGATTGGGTTTTCTGTGGTTTATGCGGTGTATTGTTGCCCACCAAGGCACCCTGAGCTACCGTTTCATGAAGTAGCCCAGCCAGACCACAGCAAAAGCCCGCTTCAAAGGCTCTAACGTCAAATCCTTGTGTTGCATCGAAGCCACGCCCGGAGCGTATGGCGACAACTCTCGCGTCTGCCATATGTCCAAAGTGCGGTGTCGCCAGCCAACTGAGCCTATCTTTCAGCCGGCGGCAGAGGTAGCTGACGACACTCATGGCTGAATGCAAGTTTCCTTGCCCGATTCCGCTTCGGACTATCTCACTCACATAATCTCCTCCCCCGACCATCGAAAGGATCGCCTAAAGGTTGGCAGTATAGGTCGATCCCGGATGTGCAGTCCGAATGTGACGCAGCAGGTTATCGTGCCTATTTCGGAACTTTTGAGCACACCATGGACACTCAAACTCCAGCACTTTGTGGCTTGCTGGATGTGCTGAGCGCTGATGCCTCTCGAGGTCCGGTTTCGTTCCAAATGCCTTGCTGCAGCCAGGATCGTTGCAGTTGTACTTGGCACGATGTTGTTGTCGCACATGCTTGCTGCAGAGTGGTTTAGCAGATCACAGAACGTTATTGATGGTATTGAGTCCTTACTTTAGCTTAGCCCTGGTTTCAAAACCCTTCGGTCTTGTGCATTGATAGCAGGTCAAGGCCGAAGGTCGTTGGCTGCTGCCCGAGCTTGATGTCGCAGGTGTATCAGCCTCGTTTGCAGGCGAAGATTGCTCGGTTGTGCTTCCATCAGTGGTAGAGATTGCTGGTGCTTCTATAACTCGAGTTGTATGCGATGTCTCGTCGTCGTGTAAGTGCTCGATTGATCGATTATGTCTGGGATAGTCATCGGGATTCCAGGCCACAGAATATATGACAGGATTCAGGTCGTATTCGACCAGTAATGGACAAACAAAACCATTACGTAGTCCCTCTTCTTCGTAACTTGTTCTATGATCCCGGAATTGCTGCGAGATTGACGCGCGCGGAGCGGTCTCCGCGGGCCCAAGACGAAAACAAAAACTCCAAAACCAGAAAGTTGTTAGGAGGCTGATCTGACTGCTTTATCTGGTTGCTCAAAGCAGGCAGATCTTCGTGGTCAACCAGGATTTAACCAGGATCGATGTGAATGCTTAAGAGATCAAAGTCCATGATGAAAGTCCGATACTGTCAGGGAAGAGACTGACGGGACAGGAGAGGCCTTTTTACCACCTGCCATCAGCAAGGCTGAGCTGAGCTAGACCGCATTCAGAGAGGCATGCCTCTGACATTCGGACTATGAATCCGATCGCTTATGGCGGCCGAGCCGCTGGATTTAGCAGTCTTCCGTCTTTGTGATACCTCAGTCTGCAAGCTTGATTCGTGAGAAGCTAAGCCAGCACATGGCATGCCTCCTCATATCTTGGTACTGATGTGAGGCCTCGATCCTTCCTCTCAATGCATGCGTTGGCGGAGAAAGAGGTACTTGCGTCAAGCTCCGGAGGCCGCCAGCTGAAGCCAAGCTTGTGCAGACGCGTACCTGTCCTTATGGATCACCGTGAGAAAAACGAGACTGTCGTAAATGAAGCAAAAGATGACTGCTTGCTTGTCAGTTAATAGGAGGCAGTTTGGGAGGAAGTAGTGTCAAACTAGCCGAGAGCTTGTTGCTAATGAATCTGACCTGACCCGTGCAAAGTGGTCCAGAATCAAGGTGGACAGCTCCCACGCTTCCTCGGTTCGTCGCAATGTCGAACTTCCCAGATACATCAACGTCGCGTGATTGCGAACATCCGCATAGCAGGGCGAAACACGCACCAGCGTTCAGATCGAGGACAGCCCGACTTTAAGGTTCATCCAAAATGGCCCCCAAAAGCGAAGGTCAGGGATCTGCCTCCCAGCCGCCACCAGAAAATGCCAAGACGCAAGAGCCGCCCGATCTCACGACTGAAAAGTTAGAACGCTACATGCAAGGCTTCATCACAGCCATCAATAAGCGCGACTTCGACCTCAACTCCCCAGCCTGGAGCCATACGGATCCTAGCTTTCAAGGCGAGGCAGAACGCCCGCCTGGGGACTCCGATCTGGCCGCGCCGGGAATGAGCTCCCTGGAGGAGAACATGGCAATGTTCAAATTCATGGCCGAGAGTTATCCCGAATACCATATCAAAATCTTTGATCTCAGCACAGAAATCAATGAGAAGAAGGACAAAGCCACGATGTTTTGGAATGGTGAAACGACAGGATTACCTGGAGGCGTCATTCTGCCCAGCGTTGGCATGTGCGAGTTCAGATTGTTTTCCGGTGGGCATTGGCGCTGTACGAGCTTTCGTGGTGCCAGAGGACCTGGTGATGGTATACCGGATGCTGCTGTCGGTGGTGTTTGAGTCCTGCGAAGTGTCGTGGTACAGCACTTGCGCTACTTCAAGTCTTCACTCGCGTGTCCTTCTGGATCAACATCACAGGGACTTGTCGAGACATCGCCATGCGAGGATACTAAACAATGCTGAACGAGACGCAGCTTCCACGTTGAAGAATTCATCTCTCGAGACAGGCGGTCTCGAACGACCTCGCAGGCTTTTCCGAGCTAGCATCGCATGTCACTCGAACATTCTCGGCACGCAGTGACAGCGTCCGGGGTTGAAGATATTTTGGAGAAGCCGACTGCCGCGGACCGCTCGCTCGTGGTCTTATACGCGGACCTGACGCAGCCTCATGCAATTCTTCACGTAAAATAAATTCATTCTTGCCACTTTTCGTCTTCACGCTAAACTACTTCTGGTTTCAAAATCCAGGTACAGGAGGAAATCGCCAAATCCACTCTGGCATTGGGAACGTCACTTCTGAAACAAACACAACGTTCGTGTTCTTGCGTACTCTCCCCTGCTACTGCCATTTCGGAATATATAGAGAATCGCCTGCCACATATCCACCATGTTTCGGCAGTACCTCGACTCCTTTGGGCCCACCACCACTTTTTGGGAAACAATACCACCATGAGCCTTGCATCTACATCAAATCCTGGTGAATCAGATGACGATCCCGACATCTTCCACTACAGCGGTACTGTCACGCCGGAGACGGAAGCGAGGCTACAAAAGGCTCGGGTACGATTCAATTCGAATGCAGCATTGCAGCACCCGAAAGAACCTCCTGCTCCATCGGCAGTCGTCACTCATGACCAGATACAAGCACCAGCACGGCCACACCCTATCTTGAGGGGCAAGTCTAGAGAGGTGGTTGCAACACCTCAAACGGAGGATGAGGATCCTTTTGCAGCCGCAGCACAAATTCGGGCCAATGACCTAGCCAACAAGGTATGGAGAGAGTCTTCACCGAGCATCCGGTCGTCATTTGACTCCATGGCCAATACGGAAGCTGGCGGTAGTGACTATCATCTCTTGCGAGACGAAAGTAGCATAGCGCTACAAAATCTTGATCACCAAGAACATGCACATCGTGCACAGGAGACTCAATCACAGACCTTGACCAGCTTTGACTACGAAACAAATGCTGTTCAGTCACATGCCCTAGGTGTAGACAGTCAGAACAGTGGACGTGCGCAGGTGGGTGCGAGCAGTACAAACGAGGAAAGGCAGCCGAAAACCGAACTCAGCGAAATATACAACGCATCATACGATAGCTCCTACGAAGTCCCGAAGCCGAAGCACTATCGTGGCGGAGTGTTGTCACAGCTCCTCAAACAGTACAAGCAAAATGGAACAGAGTTTCTGAGCTCATATCCCAAGGCGAAGTCGCCAAGCCCAGCCAGTGCTGGACATAGGAGAGCAGCTTCAGAGACTGACACCGGAACATCAACTCCAGATCGTCGAAAATGGTACGAACAAAACTCATCACAGGACACATTGGCCACACTTATTGGAGCTTCCACGAACCTCGCCAAACCAGCGCAACCTCAGAGCGGTGATAGACAACCTCGACCACAACACAAACGAGGACACAGCATGGGAAGCCGCCTAAGCGCAATGCTGCATCAAGAAGATCTCCGTATCAAAGTACATATTGCTGGCATTATGGCGCGCCAAGAGTTCATCTTGAAGCTATGTCGTGCTCTTATGCTTTACGGTGCGCCGACACATCGTCTTGAAGAATACCTCACCATGACGGCACGGTCACTGGAGATCGAAGCGCAATTCCTCTACATTCCAGGTTGCATGATTATTGCCTTCGACGACTCTGAGACACATACCACCTCAGTCAAGCTCGTTCGGCTCGCCCAAGGCATTGACCTCGGCCGACTGAAGGACGTTCATCGAATCTATAAAGAAGTACTTCACGATGTAATTGGCGTGGAAGAAGCAACTGGACAACTGGACGAGCTCATGCAGAAGAAACCCAAATTCAATCCTTGGCTGCGAGTGCTAGTTTTCGGCATTACCAGCGTGACAGCCGCGCCGTTCTCATTCTCAGCCAGGCTAATCGACCTTCCAATCTGCTTCTTCTTCGGATGCTTAGTCGGATTCTTGCAAATCATCGCAGCACCGAAATCCCCGCTCTATAGTAATGTCCTGGAGGTCACGGCAACGGTCATTGTCAGTTTTCTAGCTCGAGCATTCGGCAGCATTCGCGGCGGAGATCTCTTCTGCTTCTCTGCATTAGCACAAGGCGGAATCGTCATGCTCCTTCCAGGTTATATGTTCCGTAAGTGTAACTCCAGTCACATCACCGTAAACCCCAAATTAATCTAAGCTCTCAGTATCATCATCCCTCGAACTCCAAGCCCGCGCCATCGTCCCCGGCTCAATTCGAATCGTCTACGGAATCGTCTACTCCCTCCTCCTCGGGTTCGGTATCACTGTCGGCGCCGCACTATACGGCCTCGTAGATTCCAACGCCACATCGAACCTGACTTGCTCGAACCCGATTTCCAGCTACTACCAATTCATCTTCGTACCTTTCTTTGTCTTATGCATCAGTATCCTCTACCAAGCGAAATGGAAACAGATGCCTATCATGGTTACCGTAGCTTTCGCTGGATATGTGGTCAACCATTTCAGCAGCATAAGATTCTCGACAAGTCCTCAAATCGCTAGTGGATTTGGAGCTTTTGCTGTTGGGACGCTGGCGAACTTGTACTCGAGGTTTCGACATGGTGTTGCTGCGGCGATTTTGGTTCCGGCTATTTTCACTCAGGTTCCTGGAGGACTTGCTAGTACGGGAGGATTGTTGAGTGGATTGCAGGTTGCGAATGAGATTAACAATGCTACGAGTGCAGTTAATGGGACGACTTCGGCGGCTTCTACGGATACGAATTATATTGTGTTTAATGTTGCGAGTAGTATGATTCAGATCGCGATTGGGATTACGGTTGGGTTATTTATGAGTGCTTTGGTGGTGTATCCTTTGGGGAAGAGGAGGAGTGGATTATTTAGCTTTTGATCTGGGTTTATGGTACATATTGCGAGACATTGCCCAGGTCTTGCTCACTTGCTTCTGATGCGTTTTCTCAAGCTCACGTTGGTTGACCTCACGAATGACCCCCGAATGCAAAGCGAAATCCAGCGGTCGGACATGAGATCCTGGCAGCACCGTCATACAGCTAGATGCGAATGGTACCGATAGTAGGACTCTTCGGATACGAGTAAGTGTATCGCTAGAGACTCACCGCAACTTATATTTTGAATGACCTCTGGTTGCTAATATCATCCAGAAGTTCGAGATGAAGCACTTGTAGCACTGCCACGTAGCGAGGATCGGGATTCCAGGTGAGCAAGAGCCTTTATGGCGAAATCAAAGCAGCCTTCGTGGGCATCTTGCACGGACTGGCGCATAAAGACGAAACACTCCTTCACATGCCGATCACGGACAAGGTGCCGATGATTTCAGGAACCCATGTGAACAACCTCGAGCTGAGAAAGACATTCAATATCGCAAGCCGAGTTTAGCTTCACCACAATGACTTGTTCGCCAAATCCAATCAGTGATGCCTGGAGCTGTTGAAGCTATCATCGTTGTCAATGTGTGCTTTGCCATATCCATCTTTTCCATTGCTCTCCGTATACTTGACTGCAGAAGTATCTCGCATCAGCTGAGAGCCATTATGCATCATCAAGCGCGTCTCGTCCTCCCCTGCCTGAGAGAATCTGACGATTGCCTGTTTCAAAGACGGCGCGGAGCTTTCGAGCTGTTCCGGTACGTAGGACTTATCGCTGACGGCGTGTTGCTGAACCTTGGTGGCTTGAATGTGGTATCGCATTTCGTGAGGTGAGCATCGAGGAGACACGTCTATTGTGGTGCTGTAAGGTATGCAAGGTCTAGAACCGGGCCTGGCTCCGACCCATGTTGTTCCTGCAGGATGCGCGAGTTTAGCGTGTCAGATTGGCGACAGGACAGCACTTCATTTGATTCATTCAGTTAAGACATTGAGACAAGTTCAATGGCAGGTCTTGGGGCAGTCTGGGGACGCAATGGCTCACATACGGCATGCGTTGCTTCATAGCCATTGCGAAGTTTGTACAGAAATCGGCGACGGAACTAGGGAACGAGCAATTTCAGCAACGTGAAAGAGCTAGGATTGGAAAGAGCATGTCAATGCAGCGTGGTGGGCACGACGGGAGGTGTTGGGATACGGGACGACATAGATGAGAGGCAAAGGTGCATTTGTATGCAACAATGCTGTTGATCCCTCTCTCAACATTTGGAGAGTGAGATTCAGGGGGACAGTGAAGAACTTAAGATCATGTGGTATACAGGAAGCAGTGGAGCGGACGGTGTGGGCGAAGCACTTGGCAGCAGCAACATGTTGAGAAGAGTAGGTGTGGGCAGCTACGACGAATGACGAGTTATGTGTAAGCGAAGTCAGAAGCAACAACGAGTGATATGCGGGCTGTGTGACGATGAAGATTGGAAACAAGCGGTGCGGGGTGAATGGAGAACGAGAAGGCAATATGTTGCGGCGTCGGCGTCGGGGCGGTGACGACGATATCGCGACGAGATTGGGAAGCGCTTGGCTGATGCCGCTGGGAATGGCGGCGATGATGATGCGAATACATGTTCACGTGAGCTGACAGCACTGAGTAGTGTGTACGGCGACGAGATGAAGGCAACGACTATCTTCGACAGCTACATACTTGAGACTATGTACACCACCAGCACCACCATCACCACCAAGAAGAAAAGGAAAAGTGAGTCTCCAGCCCTCAGCACGTATGCCAAAGAACTGATGACCCACGGATCATGCAGGCAAAAGCCTCAAAAATCACCGTAGGCGACACGGATCAGGCGAGACAAAGCTCCCAACATCACCGTATCTCGCGAAACGCCCCCAACACCGAACGCAGCAAAACAAAAGAAAAACAAAAGAAAAGAAAAGCAAATCAACACATCCCCTGAAAATAGTCTCTGAAGTACAAGTACCCCAGAAACAATTTCATCTCATGATCGTCCATCACTTGTGCTCCGAGACCTGATCGGGGTCTCTTCCCAGCTACCACAGTCCGCTAGAAAGTGGCAGAGAAACGTGCAAGAGCCATCAGGGACAACCCACAGAGCCTAACAGGATGCGGGTACCAGTCGTGTAAGATTTATAGTCGTGATCCGTCGTGAAACTGCTTGCCGTCCTTGAAGGAAAGAAAAGAAAAGAAAGAGAGAAACGGGCGGGGAGGAAGGATTCTTTTATGCTTGAGCGAGCTGCCTGCCAAGCGTTCTAATCAATCTGCAAATGTCTAGAAACTTCTTTGTACAGTTGTCAGTTAGTTGTGATCCTGTGTTGTGGTTGGCGGAGGCATTGGGCTGCGAGGCTGTGATCCTTCCACGCGGAGCTGGAGAAAGGTAATCAAGTGCTACGACGTTTGGTACACATTGATACTGCGAACTTTGTTCACCAGATTTTTGTGATCCTCCACTCTCATTGGCCTGCATCTAATCAGAACAGATACTTCGCTCTCGACATCCTCAGATTGTCGCTGCTGGTACTCCTGAGCATAGCATGATCAGAAATATTTCCTTCTTGGTCGCTTCTTTCCTCAGACAACAACATTTGGCGTAGGCGTCCGGATGAGCTTGCAAGGCCGCTTCTACCCACGCGAGACCTGGCGAGAGCGGGATCGAAGGAAGCATTTCAAGATACATGTTTCCTGGGATCTGACTCGTCTGCATGTGTGGTTGGCAGCGATACACAGCAGCGTGTGCTCGTGAGCACCTGGGCAGTGCGGTCAAGATGCAGCCAGCAAGCAGGCGGGATCGGTCCAGGCCCGCAGGGACTGAGTGCACCTGCTGTAAAGAAACGATTCACTCAGGCAAGAATCTTGTACATCGATGGGAATATATGTAACAATCATGTTCACCTCTACTTGCAAATTGCCACCTCTCTTATTTTACACAGCGCGTCCCTTAGGTCAATCATGATGTGATCACGGTGATGCTTAGCTAACTTTCATCTTGCCTCTCTTCGGTCCAGCTGAAGGCTTGAGAACTCGTCGCACGCCCAGAAATCCCATGCCACAGAGAGACAGCGGCAGCAATAATCCAATCACCAGGCCTGCAAGCGCTCCAGCGTGAATCTCCAAGGTAGCAGCACCGGTGTGAAGCGGTGTTGAGGTCGGGCTTGATGAAGGCAGTGCGACCGCCGGGCCAGGGCTATTCGTAATCATCACAGCTGTCTCTTCGATCGACGAGGTTGTGGCAGCCAACGACGAGCTCCTGGATCCACCCATTGAATGCAGAGTGTCGCAAGGCACTCTCACTGGCCGACTGAAATAGTACTTGACCGGAGACTTCTTGGTATAACACGGACCATCTCTTGTCTTGCCTTGACTTGACCAGATCTCATCTTTGTCACGACTGCCAGATGCAATAGTAGCACCAGTGTAAGGCGATGTTGAGGTCAGGCTTGACGGAGTCGGTCTGACCATCTGATCGGGATGATTCGTGACCGCCACAACAGGCTCCGTAATCAAAGAAAACAAAGCAGACCATGTCATAGTCACGCATTCCTCCTTCGGAAGAGAATCGGCACAGTATACGAGAGGTCTACCGAGATGACCTCCAGAGACGACAGGATCTGCGGTGGTATAGATGGAGTCATCTCTTTCCTTGCTTCGACTCGACCACATCTCATCTTTATCACGACTGGACGCCGAGCTTTTCGCTGGAATCGTATCAACGGGAAGATCCAGGTTTGGAGGCGGCAAGACATCGACTTGCAGGGCAGCTTTGCAGAGGGCTTTAGCTCTGCCACTTAGCGATGGCTGCGCTCACAGTCAGCGTAGGTACAAGTTCGCCTAAGAGTATTCTCACGATCTGATCTCGACAGTCTTGAACAAAGCTCAAGTTTGCGGTCCAGGCGGCGATCTGGTACGACTTGTAGGTCCAGGGAACCACGACACACGTTAAGCATGCCATGACGAGCCATTGAACAACGCGTGTGGCTTTACTCAACCGTGTATAATTAGTGCTCATGAAAAGATGGAATCGCTTGCATCTGCTTTGGGCTCTGGATGTGGCCAACACTGGTGTCGGAGCGGGCTGACTGCTCTGAATTGTGGCAGGTGCTCCGGTGGGTGCAGGACTGGGAGCCGACATGTTGGAGATTCTACAGACATCAGCAAACATGGCACCATTGCCCCCAAAGTACTTACTGCTACGCTGCACAAGTGTGGCTACGTTTGCGGCCTCGATGTGAGGTACACGCCACCCGGCTTACTTGTGTTTCAGAGCGACATCATCTTTATAGTCCTAAGCTCGCGAAAGGTATGCCACCTCGAATGCATTCTAGTCCAGCTCAGCGATAGCGCTTCTCCCAAGTGTCGTGCCAGTGATGCCTACAGATCAAACCTCACCAAGCCCTTTACCCTTGCCCAGATGCAAGGTTTTCAGAAGCCTTCGCGCTCTGCTCAAAGGTTGCGGTCGTGAAGAAGATGACAAGTCTGCAGCTGAAGATCCAGATCCAGACAAGGTGTTGACATCGATGCCACTATCCGAGTGAACGGAAACATCAGGATTGGCACTGCTGTTGCTTGGAGACACCGACTTGACGAGCCTTCGTCTCTCGTGCCCGATGATAATAGCTCCATGGGGACAACGTTCCAAGATCGAAGAGAATCTCTTCCTGGGATCTTGGGGTTTGGTCGAGAAAGTGCTCACGACAGACTTGCAGTTGTCTGGTAGGAGCTGACAGCTGCAGTGATCCAGTGCAGGGCCAGATTCAAGCCGGTGAACACCAAGCCTGCTATCAGTTTTCCTATATCTGCATGGCTTTCGTGATAGTTTTATTCGTAGAGCCGACATCTGATGAACGCTCGATGCAGTATTGAAGGTATGGAGAGAAAGGAGGAGCGATGAGGGAGAATCCTAGAAGAGTGGAAAATGCTTGGCACGAAATTTACCCTAGTTAGGGTAAATTTGGCGACAGCGAGGTCCACGAACATTGGTTTCTCCGGCTATAATTCAGTATGCGGACTTTGTGTGATGTTTAAACAATGTTTATAAAGTTGTTATGCCGCAGGACTGCTGTCTCGTTAAGATATCGTGTAATCTGGAATTACGACGAATTTGAATTTTATGGTTTTGCGAAAAGCAGCAAGCGAATAGATGCAATCTTCACCTACATATCTTGAACTCCTCAAAATTTATCGTCGATGTTTCGAAGTAAACCTCAAGGCATCGAATGTGATATTCTTGAGTGTGCAGAATAGTTGTAATGCTTCGGTCGGAGGATACCCTAGTTCATACAGATTTGAGCGGGACCAGTAACTCTTGTACGTATTGAATTCCACAAGTCAGACGGAGACTCCCATCCATGCACAGAAAGTGTAGTGTAATGCTCATGCGATGTATTCATAGCATCTGTCCACATATGCTGATTGAGATCATTGACTAAGTCCCATCCAAATCTGCTCCTCCACTCAATCCTTGTAGCCAGGAGCAATTCTTGCTCTACCAGCCTATGCCCAAAACACCTGAACTCCTACTTCGCTCGAACGCGGTGCGGTGAGACGTTGAATCAGTCCTACCCAAATGTTTGTTTCCAAGTGTGGTTCGTCAAGCGTCCAAGCCGTTGATTTGCTTCTTGACGAGTTCGAAATTGCTGAAAAAGATCATGTTGATGATGCAGGATCGAAGGACGGATACGCCGAGGCCTAAAGGCATCGCATCATCAGCGTTCTGCATAGATACTGTGTGTTCAGTGCTCACCTCTGTAGCTTCCAAACTCAAAGAACTTGATATCAGGTCTCGCAGCGTATCCGCTTCCTGCACTTAGGAGCGCTTTCTGGTAAAGGGTCTTGGCGACATCGACGGGATATATCTGTATGCAAAAAAGCACAAGTCAGCCAGGTGATCTCAATACTTGCCCTCACACATGTGCCTCGTGTCATACCGCTGCAACCACCGCCTAACCCAGAAGTTAGCATAGCTAAGGGAGAACTTACGCAAGCCCAACTAACAATCCCACAAAGCCCTCCAGCTACGATGACAGCGTATGGAGACGTAGCACTCTTGCCTCGAGCATTGCCCATAAGCTGCTTGGCACTCTCGTAGGTCATGAAGTAGATCGCAGTACCGACAGTGTCGCGGAGTAGGTGAAGGCGATATCCAGCATAGAGTCCCGTAAAGCCTCGGTCACGAACCAGGCGGCGGGCAGTAGCCATTGATCCACCACTTTTGAGATCCACAACTGGCGGAGCTGCTGGTGTTCCAGCTGGCACCTTCGATTCTTTTTGAGCTTTCAGTGCGGCTTCGCGAGCCATCTTGCCAGCTAATTGTTCGTTCAGCTTCGTGAGCTCAAACGGACATGAGATGGTGGTAATGACTGCTCCAGCAGTAGCTCCAGCCAAGCCGAAGCATGTCATTGTGCTCAGCGTCGGGTATGAATTTGGAGCATTCGCAATCGCAAGAGGAGACTCTCCCGTCACACGATATATCGAGGCATCTAACGTGTATTTGGCTTTTTGGTACAGACTGAAGCTGATTGTCCTGACCACTGTCACGGAGATGAGGGGAGGACAAACACCTCTCCAGAATGCTCGTAGTCCTTCTGCCTTATATGCGTCCTTCACTGTGGCCAGGAAGCCTGTCTCATAGCTCTGCATACGACTCTTCGCAAAATCGAGTGGAAAGGCGGCGAAAGTTGACAGGACGGAGGAGGAGGACGCGGCGATTTCGGTGCGGTATCGTTTGGCGAATTTCTTGACATCTTTGCTGGGCTGGAAGTAGAATATGGACGAATTGGGGTTGCCTAGTCCCGTTCCCGCAGTCTTTCCTTCCTGTGCGGCATTCCTCGAAGCATTCGGCGATGGCTGTACATTTTGGTTTTGGTTGTGGTGGTGTTTGTCGTCATCTTGCACTGGCATCATGGGTCGAGAACTCGGTTCTCAAGGCGTTCGATGGAGGAGCCTGATAAGGCACTCCATGAAGCCCGATGGGTGTGTCTTTTCGCTCGTAGCCGTCGTTGCTGCTGCTGGTCGTGCTGTCGCCGATATGTCCCGCACGTTGAGGAACTTGGAAGATTTGGTGGGGTGACGGCAGCTTAAGTATGTGGCAGTGTCTATCCTCGTCCAACGTGTTTCTGCTGCGACCTGCGATCGTCGTGAAGTAGACAGAGTGCAGTGATCACACGCGGGGTATGGCTGGCGTGGTGTATGGAGGTATTATGTACTCCAGGATGTAGTTGTGGCTCCCTGCGAAGATTGCTGTGGATACCGTCCCCAATCGGTGGCAAGACGATATCGATTTTAGTGCTTGACAGTGGCGAAACTCTTCCAACAGGGCAATGTTCATGCACTCTGGCAGAGCTGTTCTGTCGGTGTGGGAGTACGACAATGCGGAGTGCTTAAGTGACGCAGGTATGTGGTTAGTAGCTCTTTTGCAGAAACGAGAGGGCACCACGCGGTGAAGCTTGAGAGGTCGAAGGAGCTGTACCCGGCGAAGATGTCCAATGGCTGCATCCCACAGACCCACCTTGGCGTCTAAACATGCCGCGGTTTGGGCCGGCTCACAAGGATGCGCATGTGAAAGAGTAAGCCACTGTCTGATGTGGCCGTATACATTATCCTATAAATCATTCTATTTAACTGTCACAACATCAATGGGTATCAAAATGCCAAGGAGATATATCCGAGCTCATAGCCAAAGCATGCCGACAGCTGCAGTGATCGCGACGAACACGAAGCTCCAGGCAAAGCCTGCGACGGATGCAGCACTCGGGGACTGTTTGGTGGTGTTGCTTCCCCCTGCTGTATTAACACAATTTGAGGCACAAAGGTAGCCAGATGGACAGCAGCCGCCTCCAGAATCTGCCGCGCACGAAGCCCACCCGTTCGCACAGGATCCTGTTGCATCAGCAGCAATCGTTAATCCGGAAGATGTGATGACAGCCGCTGTGGCTGTAGGTGGACAAGAAGTGGTATGACAGTCTCGATCGACTCTGCAGCAGCCTCCGAGGTAGACTGCTGAGCACATGTAAAATCCGGTGGGACAGCCATCGGTCATTGTTGTAGAAGATGTGTCAGGACTACCCGCGGCCGTGACCGAAGTGTCTGAACTCTGCGTACTGCTAGTGGGTCGTACTGGGGCGACAGCGGTTGCAGATGTTGTCGTGGTAATATCGTCACAAGAGCTGCTGGAAGCGCAGATTTGATCAGTACGACAGCACCCGCCGCCCAATGAGGATGCACATGATATGAAGCCAGTTGTGCATGTTCTGGATGACTGAGAAGATCCCACACCTCCTCCAAGAACTATCGTTGTAGGCTCAGTCACTGTCACTGTCTCGGTCGTGTCGGCACCACTCATGGTTATCGTGACCGTCGTCGCAGACCCGGATTGCGAGACTATCACAGTTGTGGGCTGATCGGAGCTAAGTGTGCTTCTTACAGTGGAAACTGGTAATGTTGTGGTCACAACAGCGGTGCCGTAAAACACACAGCCATTGTCTGCGCACTCCGAGCCTGGGAGACAACATCCGCCGTCCGTGTCGTTGGGGCAGCTTTGATATCCTGCCGCGGTATCGCACCCAGCGACAGAGTTTCCACAGTCTGCACCTTGCGGGCAACAGCCTATGCCGTTTGACGTGTCCACACACTGCTCGCCATTGGCACAGCAGACGGTACTGCCCACATTGTCGCATTGGCTGTAGCCGCTTGGACATTCGAAGGCGCGTGCAAGGAGACCGCGGCCTGAGAGTCGATTACGCAATGTATGGCGGACGACGGCCGGGAGGAGCATCGATGCATTACCAGCATGCTCGAGTGAATTGTGGTATGCCAGTCGCTCTGTTGCATGGTCCTCGACGTCCGCCTCGTCTGTTGCCAGCTCTTCCCCAAAATCCCAATAGTGCATGTAGAATTTCTCGCCAGGATCATCGCCCATCTTGCGCATACCCACCGGCGCCTTCCATACCAATCTCTGCTGTGCCTCGAGGCCTCTCTTCACACGCTCTTCGTCTTCCGGGTAGTATCGCGCCGAGCGTGGTAAATTGTGAGGCCATTCCAGATCTTGAGCATCGACTCCCGCACCAGCAATCAATGACAATAGCCCCGCAGGCAATGCGAGTAGCCTCACAAGGCTGTGCATCGGAAGTGGAGCTCGTTCGGCTGCTTGCTGTGAAGCTCGATAGCTGTGCGACCAAACACCTTCGAGACCGGGAGCAGTGATATCCCAGTGGACTGGGTACAAAGTGATTGTTCAAGTGTTTCGATGCAGAGAGATACGATTACAGAATAACAGATGCGATACTTAGCTGGCAAGATTACAGGTGGCTGGCTCCTTCCGACAGCAAACAAGATGGTGTCGTGAGAGGCCCATCGTGCATGCAGCCAGAAGATGGCTGGGAGCGGGAGTGCCTGACCAATGCAGGGATGCCTGGCCTGTTTTAGCGCAACCCTATCCGACGCGCACCTGCATCTTCGAACAAACGTCTCGACTTCAACTTCAAAATCATTATTCACTGAAGACCGATTTTCGCTTAGAGGAGGCTGTGCACTCAAATCCGAATTGGCGACGACATCTTTGCGCGATCTGCTTCTTGACATGTACTAAAACCATCACCCAATTCAGCACGCTGGACGTGCCGCCATACCTTTATCCAAGGATTACACCAGAACCTACACAATCATCACTGGAACACCACGGACATGCGCTACCACGACGTTTCATCGCCAAAGAGCGAAGCCGCTCAGGCATGGCAGCAAGCCTTCAAGAAAGCTTTTCTTCGAAGAATACGCGCCGAGAATCTTAGAAAGGTCTTCAAGCAACTCCAAGAACGTTACAGCGCACGCCCGAAAGATATCGCAGATGTCCTTCTGCGCTTCCGCGCTGCAAAAGGCGGCGCTGACGATCCATTGATCTTCAGATACGCCGAAGCGCTGCTCAAGCAAGAGTACATTAGCTCAAGCGACCTACTCAATGCGGTTCTCAAGCACTCCAACTACGGTCTAGGCGGCTCGGCTGTTAGCAAGACCGGAATCCCAACCTGCGAGGAGCGCATGTTTCTCATCGTCGCACAGCATCATATGACCTCGGCCTTGCCCAAGGATGCGTTCGCGCTGATGGAACTGGTCCACATCACCACGCGCTGGATGAAGCAGGTCACCGAGGATGCGATGGCGAAGCAGCTAGAGGGCATGCAGATTGATCACACTACCAATGGCGTGTGTGAAGCGCTCGGCACTCTCGCCATGTCTGTTCTTGGTAATCAGGGCATCAAGACGGCGATGAAGCAGAAGTGGTGGCGCGAGCGCAGAGCAGCAGTGGTCGCCGCAATGGAGAACTACGACACACATGTTCTACAATGGGCGCAATCGCAAGCAGCAGGTCGTTTGAGCCAATTGACAGCCGTACCGCCATACATCGAGATCGACTCAAAGGGCAAGCCGAAATTCACCGACGAGCAAGTTCTCGCTCAAGTCAGCGAGCTCCCCGTGGCCCACTCACGCGCAGGCTTTTTCGTCTGGCTCAGCGCAGCGCTCTCGGCAAGACCTCTCACGGACGACATGACCATGCTGAGCTACCTCCAAGGACGCTACCCGAATGACATGCAATCACTAATTGTGGACCTGCTCGTCGCGTCTTTCGACGTGCTCACCAATTCGCTCTTGACGAAGGCGAAGACTCAATACCACCGAGTCATTCGGTCCTTCATCGTCAACAAGGTCCCGCTCCTTATCTCTAGGGTGCAAGCAAATATGCAGGCGCCGGTCACCGCCGAGGCCTGTATCCAGGTGGCCATGATGCCTGGAGGCATGATCTCCGTCAATCCCTTACCACCAATGACCGCGGATTCCAATTCTGTTGGCGACTATCTCAAAAGCACTCGACTCGAGTTCCTGCAAGCTTGTGCTTTGCACGGCTTGGTGAGCGAACCAGCAGTGTCAGCCATTCTTCAGGAAACCATTGCGCTGCCAAGAGTCAACAAACTCAACAAGGACACCCTCGTTTCGCAATGTGCGAGCAACATCAGCAAGCTTGGTGAGCTTTTCGAGGATCTCTCAGGTATGCAGGGCAACGCAGGTGCTATCGCTGGATGCGTCGTGGAGACTGTCAGCAATTTGTGCATGAACAAAGACACCATGTCGCTCAAGTCCGTGTGCGATAAGCTCATCAAGCGAATCCCGCTTGTGGATTATATCATGCTCTTTGCGCAGCCAGGTATGCTACTGCTACCAATGTGCAACCTGCTCAACGACTGGGTCCACGACCAAGATCAAACAGAGTTCACTCCAGCCTACGAAGAGTTCGCTTCCATCCTGCTTTTCACGCTTTCCATCATCCACCGTTACGACCTCGACTTCACAGAAGTAGGTGTCGCCAGTGATAGCTTCATCGCAAAGCTTCTGGATGAAATGACCATCAGCAAACCCCCGGCGGAACTATCTGCCGAACAGGGTTCACAGCTGGGAAAGTGGTTGGAGGGCTTGTTTGCTGTCGACGAACACGGAGAGCCTGGCGGCATCAGCGACGAAGTCATGCGGCAATGCCCGCCGCAGTCTTTCTACCAGCTCGTTCCGACCTTGTTTGAGCAGAGCATCCTTGCTTGCAAAGCGAACGTTCTCAAGCTGAAGACATTCAAGGGAGGACTTGAACTACTTTTGGAACCATTCCTCTTGCCAGCTCTTGTCATGGGCCTGGGCTGGCTCGCGGGCCACTCCTGGGAGGACCACAATGACGCAGATGTCTTGCTCCAAGTCCTTGACAAACTCATTCGGCATTCCAGTAGCTCCCAGGAGACGCAAGCCATGCATAAAGCTGTGCTGGCAATCGTGGCAGACTCATTGTACCCTTCCCTCGAGGAGTTCTCCAAGAAGCAACCGGGTAAGAAACAGGTCACCGAGCTTCTCAAACAGCTTCACCCTTACACCAACGAGCAGCGGACATTCAAGTGCAATCAAGCCGAGGTGGATCTCATTACACAGCAGGGCGGCACAAAGCATCGTATCAAGCAAACTATTCGCGACCTCATTACCTGGGGTGCGACGTCGTCAAATCCCCCTAATCCACCACCAAAATACGCGCATCGGTTCTTCGTGACTGCTTGCCAAACGCTTGACGACCAGGAAGTGTTAAATGCGCTTGTGGAGGAGACTTCTCAGACGGGGCTCGCCAACATGGCGATCGCTCTTGACATCTGCACCGGTTTGATCTGCGCGCCATCTCCCGGATCAGTATCGCCAGCATCGGCCTCGCCCACAGCAAGACTATGCAACAGCGTCCGTCTTACATCTTCGAATGTGCAAGGCCTTCTTGAAAGACGAGTCAGCGAGGCGGAAATTCTTGTCCGACTTGGTCGAAGAGTGGAAGCGCAACTCGCCTTTGCCGCACAGATGTCGACAATGGCATTACCGATGCAGATACCAGAACAGGCAGCGGACCAGATGCTGCAAGATTTGCTTGATGGAAGTGGTACTAACAACAACGCCGATGCAACGTTGAACTCTACAGCAGATATGAACGGCCTCGACCAGCAGATTGACATGTCGAGCATCAACAATGCCACCGCGGACGATTTGATCAAGATGGCATCTGAGCCCGGCGCAATGGATTCGGACCAGATGTTCCTCGATCTCGGCATGGGTACAGACGACAACCAGAATAATCAGGATTTACAGAACCAGGAGGAAGACATTTTTGCGGGGCTGGATATGGGCATGGGCGACATGGGTGACCTAGGCGACGACTTCAACTTCGGGTGAATAGCATTTGAGGGTGTTTGGCCACGTTTTGGTAGCGGCGATCGACTTGAAGATACCCATTGTAGCATAATGTACGACTCCTTCTTGACTTTTAGTACCGCTCCTGCCTCTCGCCTGCCTCGGGCAACGGATTTGGCACAAACGCTAGCCAGAGTGGGGTTGCTGCAGGTTCGCTTCACCTCACCTTTTGTTTGCAGTCACTTCTCCAAGACACCTTCTCTACCAGACTTACATCCTCGCTCTGACAGCACTCACTGACACTATGCCGTACGCTCTCAAAGCAAGAAATGTTCTGATCACCGGCGGCTCAAGGTACGTCACATCCTCTTGCTCAACACCATTTCTATGAACTATTCCCACGTTATATCCGAATCTTACCATCCATTGCTTTTCGCACGATCTCCTTGAATACTGATGATTTCACAGAGGCTTGGGAGCCGAAGTCGCTCGCAAATTCGCTGCAGAGGGTTCCAACATTGCCATCAACTACGCCAACAACGAAGGTCCCGCTCGCGAACTTTCCAAAGAACTGGAATCCAAACACAGCGTCAAGACGACGGTAATCAAAGGCGACGGCGGCGTTGTAACCGACATTCAAAACTGTGTCCGCGAAACGATCAAAGCATTCGGAGGCCTGGACATCATCATTGGAAATGCCGGCTTCACCCGATTCTCAAAATTCGACGACTTGGACTCAATGAGTTACGAAGAATGGGATAAATGCTGGCATACAAATGTCACAGGTAACCATGCTTTGCTCAAAGAAGCGCTGCCCACGTTCAATTCGAATCCGGATGGTGGAGTCATGATCATGACTGGATCGGTCGCGGGCAAGTCTCTTAGTGGGAGCAGTATGCCATATAGCGTGACGAAGGCGGCTCAGGTTCATTTGATGAAGTGTCTTGCTAATACACAAGGACCGAAGATTCGTGTGAATGCGGTTCTTCCGGGATTATTGTTGACGGATTGGGGTAATCTTTATGGAGATGATAGGATTGCGTTTTTGAAGAATCAGGCGGCGTTGAAGCAGGAGACGAAGTTGGAGGATTGTGCGCAGATGTTTGTGGATTTGGCGAAGAATACTAGTATGACTGGGCAGGCGGTGCATGTTGGTGAGTTGGATAGATTTGTAACTTGATGTGGGGATAAATTTGTGCTGACATTGATACAGATTCGGGACTCATCGTTGGCCATATGTGATCGAATGTGACATTGTGGTCATCAAAATCACACTTGATCCCCGAGGCTGATTGCTGTCTTTGCTTCGGGGTCATCGATCTTTGTTTTCGGGGCTGCGGGCATATAAGTTGTCTTAGGTCGAACAAAGAGTCAGACCTACGAAGTCACTTTCAGCACTCAAACGGTGAGACCACGAGCGTGTCTACTCCATCACTTGTGTCTTTGCGATGTCTCGGAGATTTGTAATGGCTGGAGGTAGCCCAAGCTGGAATCATAGAAAAGGGAGCCATCGAGAAGTTTGAGCACCGCGATCCCAGATCAGATTGACTTTTACTACTGACAGACATAGAAATTGCGAAACATGCAGTCTACGGGCCTGGGCGCGGTGATCGATGAATCAGCAACAGAGCAGATGGAACGTGAGCGACTTCCAGAACGGGAGGCGGAGCTAGATGCGCGAGAAGATGACATTTATCGGCGCCTTCGAGAATTGGACAAAGACGAGAAACGACTTAGAGAAGATACTGAGAGATTTGCCAAAAGTAGCCAAGTCCGGGAGGTACTACTGGACGAGCGAGAGAACAACCTTGATCAGCGCCTTCAGGAGCTTGACAAGAGGGAGACTCTACTTGCGGAGCAACAAAACGACATCGCTAAACGCTTTCGGGAGTTAGAAGGAGAAGATAAGCTACGGCAGGAGAATGCTACCTATGCCTTGGCCCGACGCCTGCAAAGACTGAACCAAGACACTGAACAGCTAGAAGCTGAAGCTGAATCGGAATATGCCGCAATCCGACGATGAAGGGAGAATCTGACTTGGCGCGAACGTCAAGTACTAGAGAGAGAGCACGACTTCACTGAGGGAACGGAAGAATTAGATGAACGTGAGCGCCGACTACAACAGAGGGAGCATGAACTGGATGAAGAACGTGATTTGTTCGAAAAACGCAAGACCACAGAGCATATCAGAGAAAGCAAAAGTGAACAGAAATTGTTCAACATGGAACACAGAATTGCGCATGATCGCTTGGCGCTTCACAAGCAGATCAACACAAAAGATCTACCACAGTCCTTCATACCGCGACACGTAAGACGCTATCGCCAGATGGGTCCACGTGGCGAGTATGAAGGCTGGCTACGAGCCTGCAAGAGTCGACTGGTATTGGAGGCAAACGATTTCCTGCCGCTGCTGAATGTAACTTGGCGGAAACTCGTAGTGGGTGATCTGATTGAAGCGCTGGAGGATTTGAGAATCCTTGTCGAAAGGCTCCTTCCGATGTTCTTTATGACGCCGGATATGCAGGCCAGATATGCGGTGGGATAATGTATGTCTAGTGGAGTGGTTGCGGCGGTGAGTCCGGCTGAGCAGTTACCTGAAATTCAAACTGCAACAACTCCTCAATCTCACTCCACCGCTTTCTCACTTTTTCCTCGATCCTCTTCCCCACCAGCCTCTGCTGTTCCTCAGTCGGTTTATCGTAAAACCACTCATTTCGCAGACGAGCCACAACCCTCACGACCTGCAATCTCGGCAATTTCTTCAAGATCTCAGCATCGAAATCTTCTTCTGCTCCGATTTTGTTCATTGACCAATCTGATACCGCGACCCAACTATGTGCTTGCGTTGCCCAGGTTTGGGCAATTGAGATGGTTTGCATGCCTATGAGAAGGGAGTGTTAGAGTTGTATTTTCATATGCTGCTGTGTTGCTTACATTTGCGGCGATCAATATTTATGTGCCCAAGGAAGGAGGACAACTCTTTTATTGACGTGAATTGGAGGACATTGTTGCTGTAGAATGCTTCGATTCCAGAGAAGTAGAAGGCTTTAGAGACGAGTAAGATGTTGAGAGTTTGGGATTTGGTTATGTATCGCTGGTAAGCTCCCTCGGCGCAACCAACTTGACGGCGGCTGTTGTGGTGGTAGTGGCGGACGACAAGAGATTTGGTCTCGTTTCTCCAGCGTCTGGATTGGGCGGAGTGTAAGAGAATAGGGTGAGCCTCGCTTAGGGTGAAGGTGAGGATGTGGGTTAAGAGTTCTTTTGGGAGGGAGAGCAGTGTGGAGGTTTGGGTGATGATTGGGCGTTCGGTGGTGAGTGTGGTATCTGACTTGGATGGGTAGGGAGCTTTCTTCTGTTTGTAAGGTCTCTTCGACTTCGGCATATTGCGGGATTGTTGATGTGATGTCTGTAGATTTGTGAAGTTCAAATGAATGTGGAATCAAGCATGAGCTGAAGCTGCAGCAGGCAGCAACACAATGTGGCGTAAGGCTGAAATCTTGGCATTCACTGCCGAAACAGGAAGGTGATTTCGGTGTGTCGTTTGTTCGAGAGAGAGTATTCTTTACTTATCGATGAGTGCTCGGCATTCGAAATTGTGTGGCCCTACAGCTGCAGGCACGAACTGCTGATCTGTGATCCCACGCGGGGTACATATTGAGGCATGCGTGGGCTCAGGAACGTCGAGCTAATCTGGCTCGGGACTTGATCGGATCTGCAAGACTGATACAATGTGTATGAAGGCGAAGCAGGTCAGGAACCGTAGGAGTTGACTAATGTTAGACTCTGGTCAATTTACTTGGGGAAGGGAACTGGGATATGACAGCACTCTGGGCTTTCGAAGGGCGATGGCGAGCTGAAAGAATTGGAGGATGGGGTGAGGGCCAGGCTTGATGACTGAGACTTCACCGAAGACGTCTTGAAGATTGCAGACATTGCGGCACTTTGCGATTTCACTTAAAACAAATTAAGACAGTCTCGGCCAGAGTGGCGGAAGGAGAATCTGAGTATGAGAGCGAGAGTAAGACCTTGGAATCTCAAGGCCATGGCGCTGGTCTAGTCGGATCTGAAGGCGAAAGCTGTCGTCCAGATGTCAAGCAGAGCAGTGAGGGCTGAGGTCTTCGAGCAGCATATGGCTGATTCAGACGCCTTCAAGTAAGACCTGGCAAAAGCTACCGAGTTCTGCCCAAAGGCAAGTCAGTGTCGCCTCTAGTTGCACAATTTGCTGCTTCGAATTGCCCAAGCTGTGCTTTCCACAGACGTCGAAACACAAGGCCAGAGTCAGTGTGCAGCACAGCTCCTGATTGACATGTTCAAGGACTGTTCGGTCCAGAATGCAGAGGCATATTGGTTCGGCATATGCAGGCTATCGTGATGTCGGTGCCCAGTGTCTCACTTCGATGACGTCCCATTCCGTGGAAAGCTGGAAAGCTCACTGAACGAGTCGTGTAGCGCGTCCGTTCGCATCGAGGAAAGCTTCGTTCTCGAGATGGTGATATCGAGCACAAGCAAAGCAAACAAACAACAGCGAATTCCAAGTGTGCAGCAATTCACTACAAGAAGATCGGTGAAATGCAGCATTGTTGACAGGCGTCGTAATCAGTTTTTGCGACGAGTTCCAAAGTGGTCGATGTCGCCGAGATTGCTGTGAGTCGAATTGAGTTTGGTCTCTGCGCAGGGGCCAGGTTCGTGACCGGGAGCTGCCGCCGGTTGCTGCCCGTTATGATCGAGCCTCCTTCTCCAGCTGCCAGCTGCGAACAACACCAACAAGACATCAACGTCGACGTTACTGCTGCACTTTGCCAGTTGCTCTTGCCATTGCATTACAATATTCCACTGCTTGCATCACCAAAATCGGCAGTCACCACGCGCCGGCGGGTGCACTTCAACCGCCGGAGCCTCGACCTCGATACTAACAATTAGACCCCCGACACCACACCGCTCCCACCCATACACCACCACCAACCACTACCACACAATACCGCAATCATGTCGCAAGCCGCAAGTTCAAGCAACGTAGTGGGCGTGCACTACCGCGTGGGAAAGAAGATTGGGTATGTCTGCTGGGCACACGCGTGACCGCGAACCTCACCTCATGCTAACCACCTGCGCAGAGAGGGTTCTTTCGGAGTCATCTTCGAGGGTACCAACCTGCTGAACAACACTCAAGTGGCCATCAAGTTTGAGCCTAGGAAGAGCGATGCACCACAATTGAGGGATGAGTACAGGACATACAAGATCCTGGTTGGATGCCGTGAGTACAGGAGCTCGCGTTTGTGACTGAGCACCACAGCTAACCTGTCACCAGCGGGCATTCCAAACGTCTACTACTTTGGCCAAGAAGGCCTGCACAACATTCTCGTCATCGGTGAGTCCCCCCTTCGAGTTATCGCCAACTGTCTTGTTGTCCTCTTCCAGAAAGGCCTCAAACCTTGTTCGTGCACGTGATCTTGTCGGCTAACCTCATGTCTCACAGACTTGCTCGGACCGTCTCTCGAAGACCTGTTCGACCACTGCGGCCGACGATTCAGCATCAAGAGCGTCGTCATGATTGCCAAGCAGATGCTGTCGCGTGTCCAGACCATTCACGAAAAAAATCTCATCTACCGCGACATCAAACCAGATAACTTCCTCATTGGCCGACCCAATACGAAAGCGCAGAACGTTATCCACGTCGTCGACTTTGGTATGGCAAAGCAATACCGCGACCCCAAAACGAAACAGCACATTCCGTACCGCGAGCGAAAGTCACTTTCCGGTACTGCTCGATACATGAGCATCAACACACATCTCGGACGCGAGCAATCTCGCCGAGACGATCTCGAGGCCTTGGGCCACGTCTTTATGTACTTCTTGCGAGGAGGCCTGCCATGGCAGGGTCTCAAGGCTGCTACTAACAAGCAGAAGTATGAGAAGATTGGAGAGAAGAAACAGACCACAGCGATTAAGGTATGCCAGCATCGTACCCTGTCCACTTCTCTTGTACTGACTGTCTCAGGATCTATGCGATGGCTTCCCGGAGGAGTTCAACAAATATCTCTCGTATGTCCGCAACCTCGGCTTCGAAGACACACCGGACTACGACTACCTACGAGACCTCTTCACCAAAGCACTTCAGAACACCGGCGAGGTTGAGGATGGAGAGTACGACTGGATGAAGCTCAACAACGGCAAGGGATGGGATGTTCCAACCCGCCCATCGGCTGCCGCCGGCCACCGCGAGCAAGGCAATCCTTCGAACGCCGACCTGCACCGCGGCAACCTCAACAGAGCATCCAACACACCACAGATCGACAAGGAGAAGCCACTTCCAAGCAAGCCTGGCGCTGTACGCCAGCAGAATGCACAAAGATCACAGCCAGGTCGTCGCCCACAGAACAGCGCTGACCTAGGCAAACGCGGTAGCGGCATGCAGTTGGACACACCCGACCACCGTAGCACGGCGGCACAGTTCCAGAACAGTCGTGCAGATCTCACTCGAGGCACGAGCGCTTCGGCTGGCCCAAACGCCCAACCACAGTCGGCCAGCGCTGCTCAACAACGACCTGCGCCCCAACAGCCACCACCCGAACAGAAGGAGGGATTTATGCAGAAGGTTCTTAAGGTTCTTTGCTGCGGTTAGGTTAAGCAGCATGATACCGAAACATCTTATCGCCCAGTATCCCGTTATATTCGCAACGATCCAGTCGACATCAGTCAAGCAGATCCTGGTGCTATGCATGGTTACCGTGACCATGCGGAGCTCGTTCGGAGACAGGAGCTCAGGGCAGCAGCTTCGGCAGAGCGCTTTCGGAGACAGCAAGTCAACGCGGCAACTTCGACAGAGCCCTTTAGAAGACAGCAACTCAACAGGGAAACTCCGGCAGACCGCTTTCGGAGGAAGCATCCCGACATGGCAAAAGTTGCGGCGGCAAAGGTTACGGCACCTCAGAACGGACAGACCTTGTGCGGACAGACCTTGCGCGTACCTTTGGGAGAGCAGCAAGGCGGAAACACATATCCGCGCTCGGCAACAAAGCGACCATGCCGCTGCTTGAGCGCACACCACGGCCCATGCCCAACACCGCATCGACACACCATCTACAAGGTGGACAGAACTTCCCTATAGATGTCGCAATGGAGCATACTTCACAACGGCGACCTACATACACGATTACATCACACCTATAATGTCTGAAGTTGGGACAACAAAAGCGTCCGAGATTCTGGTTTTTCTTATTTACGACAAAGCATTCGACTGAGCGTTCTCAAGCGATGGAGTTTTTTGGGGAAAGGGCATGGCAAGGGAGTTTGGGATTGGGTGGGCTTTTGACTCCTCACGGGTTGAGTCGGCTTCGCCGAGAGAGGAGGGTGCTACGGAGATGGCTTTGACTCCCGTGAGGTTGAGTCGGTTTATTTGACGGAAGCGAGGGAAGTGAGCTTCACTGAGAGAGGAGGGTGCTACGAAGATGGGCTTTGACTCCCAGTGGGTTGAGTCGGTTTAATTGACGGAAGCAAGGGAAGTGAAGTGAGGACAGGGAGGTGAAGTTGGACGGGATTTCCGCCAATAGGCGACGATTTGTACTTGCGAAAAGACTTTTCGCCTCATATTTTCCCTTATTTCTCACTTGCCAAGCCTGCTTACTGCTGATAGTTCCCCGCCTCATCTAGAACTCCAAGCTATTCACGTCAGATTGGAGTGCTAATGCGAATCCATACTAGAGTGAAGCTGAGAGGTGTGTTGTGGAGCGGCTCACTTCTAACCTAGCCAAGCCATAGCTTCGAGATGATGCCCGATCTCTACTCCCGTCAACACTGACTGTCTCTTGACCGCCACATGGTACGCTGCGACGGAAGATCGTGATCGTGCTGCGTTGGCCGCCGTTCTCGAAGAAGGAACCCGATGAGTGTGGTACCACTTTCGACCCAGACAACTTCAGCATGCAGATCCTTTCCAAGCTCTTCCCAAACATCGACAAGGAAGCGCTCATGGTTGACATATATACTCGACGAGGCGCCAGAAAAGACCAGCAGGGAAATCGAACCGACAACAACAGCACCATTGGCGATCACGGCGAACACCAACGCTGAAGTGAGGGCGGAGAGGTGAAGTTGGGCTGGGTTTCCGCCTAAGGGCGACAATCTGTACTTTTGCGAAAAGACTTTTCGCCTTATATCTTCCCTTATTTCTCACTTGCTAATCCTACTTACATGTGATAGATAGCTTCCCTCCCGTCCTCGTCTCGAGCACTAAGCCATCCACGTCGGACCTGAGGGCTGATACGACTGCATACTACGTGAATGAGGCTGAGGGTTGTGTTGTAGAGCGGCTCACTCTTAACCAAGCCAGGCCAAACGGCTCTATCATGATCTGACTGCGAAGCCTTCCATTGCGCATTTGGGATTACGATCGTTGTCACGGCCTGGGGAAGGGAAGGGAAGGAATGGAAAGGAAAGAGCTTGGACGACAATCACTTCTACTCAACACTACCTACACAATGACCTCCTTCGACGAAGCGCATACGACGTCTCGAGAAATCACTTGCAGTCGCAATGTGTTTAATGGACGACTAGAAATGTTGAAGGTTTACCTGCATCCAGGTGCTTCGGTCATGTCAGAAGTGCGGAAAGAGAAAGAGAAAACGGGGATGTGCAAATTTTTGGAAGGCATGTGTTATCTACTTTCTTTCATATTGTTCTTTGAGAGATGAGTGCTAATTACAGGCTGGCAGTTGGGGAACCTCCATACCTCTGCCATCTTTTATCGAACATGCTTCTCAGAGCACCAAAACGAGTGCCATCGAGAGATCCGCTTCATTTCGCCCGAACCCTCGTCAAGAATCATACATGCTGGCAGCCCGTTATGCTCTCCTTATGCGCGTCTCCGACTTGTCCATCTCGATGTTTTCAGAGGAGCAAAATAGACGCCACCGAAAATTTCAACCGCTGAATAATACACCAAAACGCCAAAAGACACCACAATCCAAGTATGCTGCTGTTCTCGTGACGATTCCCGAGTTGACTGGTCCCTTTGCCATATCCTCATGGCATTTCAATCCTGAGCCTGTTGCGACAGTCGGTAGAGGAACAGCTGTGGATTGTTGAAAAACTTCCACAAGGACTTGCCATCGCCAGGCTTGAGGTTCAAGCTCCCTGCTTTGCCATCACGTCCCTGAAACACGTATATGAACAACTCATCGAGCTGAGTCTGCCAGACAGCCGTAGCCTCGCGGTGCTCTGGCAGAACAAGGTCTTCGGGCTCAGGGGTCGTCTTTGCACCGCCGGCAGTAATGGTGATAATGCCAATACAGCCAGGGATTGGTGGCAGAGGGTCTTGGATCTTGATGGTGTTGATGAGCTCCAGGAGTTCGATTGGTCCAGCATCGATAACGCGCAGTTCTTTCTTCAGACAGTGTTTTGTGGAGATGTTCAGGTTTGTGCCGGTGATTTGGTAGAATGGTGGTAGGCTCTCTTTGCGAAGGAGGCGAGAGACTTGAGCGATCGGTGGCGGTGGGAGGATGCGATCACGTACAGGCTCGAGAGACTCGAATGAGTACTCGTAGATCAAGACTCGCAGCTCCGCTGGCAAGTCAAGGAACTTGTCGAACACGAAGTCCTCATCGGCTTGCTCGAGGGCGGCGGTCATACCCAAAGCCACGTGGGTACGTGGCTTCGCAGACACCTTCAGTCTCCAAGTGGACAGTCCACGATCCTTGCAGAATCGGCGAAGTTCGTTGATGGTGCAGCCGTGGTAGAGCATCATGCCGCGATACAGGCGGATGCGCATGTGCCGAAGGTCGTCGTCATCGTAGTGTAGCTCGTCGTGGTTCAAGTCGGAGTCTGAACTGAATTTGGCTCGGACGATTGACTTGACACGGGCATCCCACGCTTCAAACTCCTGACTGCTGTACGGGATCTGGAGCTTCCAGTAGTTCTTGCGTACCCAGTCGGCATGCTCACGGGGGCCATTGTACTGGTGGAATGATCTGCCTTGGACCATTTTGTGATGTCGAGCTGGCGCGTCGACTGCAGTTGTGGTGTGGGTTGAGCAGAAACCAAGTCGAGGTTGAAGTCAAGTCGATGTTGAAATCAAGTCGATGTTGAAATCAAGTCGAGGTTGAAATCAAGTCGAGGTTGAAATCAAGTCGAGGTTGAAATCAAGTCGAGGTTAAATCCAGTGGATGCTCAAATCAAGTCAAGTCGAGGTAGAAGTCGGCCTTTTGAACGCAGCGCAGCGCAGCGCCAGAGCACGGACTTCACCTGACAGACGGAAAATCCATCGGGCCGAGATCGCATTCACTCACTTACTTGTGGACTTGGCAAGTCGCCTACCCATCGAAGAATGCTGCAAACTCATTATCGCGTCCAAGAGGAGCATTGTACCTGACGCTCAAGGGCCTAATGCACCATTAACGCTGGTCGACTACCATTGGTGCAAACACCTGCCAGGTCGGACACGTCAGCAAGGATGTGCTGGAACCACGTTGACCGGATAAACTTTTACAAGGCTTCCTCTTGAAAACTTCCTCTGATCTTTTGACAACAGTTGCGACTAGCAAAGTATTGGTTCAACAGTACAGCGTATGGCTCGGAATTGCATTGGAGACTTTATCGAAATGGGCAACCAGTCATGGCCATGCCCAGCGTGCAGCACTCTGCAGAAAAGATTACTGCATCTGCCACTCGTGACAGCGACTTACACAATGCTCTTCTCCTTTTGTCCATCTCGATGTGTTTCATCGAAAATATGTTCAAGCCGAATCCGGTCATGATGAAAGACTCTTTGTATCAATGCCGAACTTTAATCATCTTCACACCAGATACCGACCATGCATCGAAACTTTTCACGAGACAGGCATACTGTCTGGGTACACAGAAATACTGTCTGGAGACTGGCACAATGTCACCACGCAACCCAAGATCTTCCTCAGCATGGCCCGTTCGCAGGTCCGGTCCCACCAGCGTCGTCGACACAACCCAAGCCGTAGCTCAACTCGCTCAAGTTGAAGTCACTGCAGGCGAAGCTATGCAGATCTTTGGCCGCCTTCAACAACAGACACGAAGCCTACGTCGGAGTCTCGGAGGAGATGTCGATGTAGAGATGTCAGACGACACCATCACTCCCTCTCCTCCGCGGCCACGCTACCCATCTCGCAGTACTCGAATCAGGTCTTTATATCGTGTCCAAAGTGGGAGGGTACAGAGGCCGTATACGGGGAGGCCAAGAAGCGAGATTTATAATTATCGGGAATTGCTTTCGCCGCGTGAAAGATCTCCGCCTAGGACTAGAACGCGAATGACGCATCGATTGAGTCCTGTTCGTGAAGATGAAGATGATGATGAGTATCAAAACTTCGTCGATACAGTACCTCAGATTCTGTACCCATATAACGCACCGTACTCAAGTCCAGATGACCGGATTGATCCCCGGACTGGATTCGCTGTCCCTCCTCCTTGGGTTCGGTTCAAGTATGATCAGGACGGCAGGGTGGTTTTTAGAGGTATGAGAGAGGATTGGGAGGGTTTGGAAGACTTTTTGCCGCCTCATCCATGGGGTGGAGAGGGGGGCAGGTTTGGGAATGTGGTTTGGGCTAGGGATGGGAGGCCTTGTAGAAGTACGGCGGAGGAGGCTCCGATGGCTCCGAGTGCTAGGAGGGTTGAGACGCCGGACTGGGCGCTGGAGAGGGGCCATGGATGACGGCGCAGAGAGGGAGTGGTTCTTTGTGGTGGTCGAGAGCTGGAGGTGGGATGGCTCTTTGTGAGTTTGGCCGCATCCGGTGGATTTTGCATTTGTACAATAGTGGTGGTCATTTCTTTGTGTTGAGCTGTACAAATTCCAACAACTGTGTACGGGAATCTCTCCCCAATTTCTCATCATAGCCCACTTGAAACATCAATCGAAAATATGCTGCGAGGCAAAGGACCAAAAGCTCCGGGAGGTGACGGGCCGGCGTACTTCTCCCGTGAATTCAACGACTGGTGGGAGAGGGCCAATGGATTTCCACAGGGTAGTGTTGAATTGGCATGTCGTCACCTCATTGGCTCCGAGAGAGCTGAATGGGTCCTCGAATTCCTCAAATTCAGTGGTGTCAGGGTTGGCGCGGGAGGCAACCTCTATTACGGGCGCAGGGTCCAGTCCCCACAGAGGGAGGATGGTTCTGAGGAGCGCTTTGCGAGGGCGAGAGGAACGGCTCAGAGGTGGGCAACGAGAGAGTATCCTCAAGGTATCCGAAAGTCCTCTAGGTTGAAGACCAGGGCCAATCGCGAGAGTGTCCCGGGCGAGTACATCAAGGCCAGAACTAATCCTGCACGAGCTGCTGGAACGGCCAATCCTCAGCCCGAGGACTCGGAGTCGGAGGAGAGAGACGACATTCCCGATCATGTCAGACAGTTCTACGCCCGGGAAGCTTTCACTGAAGCTCTCCTTGCGAATCATCAGGATCGTGCCCTACCGCCTCCTCATACGACTGAGCAAGCTACGGCGAATCGTCCAGGACGCGGGCCACAACGTGTCTCGTCTACTCAAAGAAGACCCGGGACTCCACCAAGTCGTCCGGTTCGAGCTGTCCGATTCGCAGTTCCAGAGCAACCAAGTACCCCAGGACATCAGACTCAACATGGCGATCCAGACAGCCCGCCCCCTGGTACTCCTCCGCCAAGGTATCACGATGTCTATCGCGAAGTTCAGTCTTACCCTCCACCAGGCTATACCCGGAATTCTTCTCGTAGTCCTCCTGGCACACCGACTCCTGCCTATAGCCTGTACCCGGAACATGGCCATTCAAGCGATCGAGAGCGTTGGACCGCGCTTCCAGAACCGGAACCACGTGCCCCAACCTTTCCCGGTAATAATTGGCCTGGAGCTTCTCCCGAAAGGCCGAACAGTCGTGGTAGTCCTGTGAGAGGGAGAAGACCGGAGCCAGAGCCAGAGTCTGAGCCTGAGCCTGAGCCCATGGACATCGATTGGGGTAATTCTGCGAGAGAAAATGGCGCCTATATACAGCCTATTCCAGGCATTGGATTGCAGCGTAGGAATGCCGTGAGAGATCGTCAACGTGGGAGAGCGGCAGCGCCTGAGGTTGTGAGGAGAAGATCAGTGACGCCTCAGCCGGTAAGGAGGAGACCGCAGACGCCTCAGCCTGTGAGGAGAAGACCAAACCCAGAGCCAGAGTCAGATTCATGGGACGACACAGAGGTAGTGCCGCGATCGGGCCCAGTGGAAGTTGATCCGGCGAGGCATCCTGGGCACGCCGTCGACTTCACCAGAGGACCTGCTCTCGTGAGAGGACCGAATTGGATGACGCCTTTGGTGCCTAATCCAAATCATGCTCAACCGGCGACACAAACTGCTCAGACAGGGCTATTCTTTACGCAACCTACAGGAGGACTCTTTGGGGTTAATCCCGGTCCGCCAAGTGGTAGGAGATCGAGCATCGGTCGAACTCCACCCCCCAGCAGTCGCCAGCCTCGCGGGTCTGGAAATACTCCGCCATCCCCGACGCCACGTCGTAGCGGGAGGAGTCAGAGGAGGTCGCAGCGATGAGTTTTGTATCTTAGTTTCCGTATTTCAGTATTTCGTAGATGCGTGCTTGATTTTCTTGCCATCGAATATGTGCCACAGCTTGCAGGAGACAGTCTGCGAGGTCGTCCAATTTACCACCTGCTAGCAAGCGCCCTCCTTTTGGTAGGCTGAAGGCTTCGGCTATGCTTGCTGCTTCGTCGATGAAGTTTAGCTGAACATCTGGATGTGACGATGAAATCCAGGAGCGTACGATATCCACTTTGTCGCTCTTCTCAACCTTCTTTCGTCCTAAGCCCGCGAGCTTGAAGATGTCTGTCTTGTCTTCAAAGATGTCGCTAGGTGGAAGTAGTGGGATGTCTTTACCTGCGGTCCAGAAGTCTGCAACGCGTTTGGGACTGATGGCGTGGATCTCTGGGAAAGCAGATTCGGAAGTTTGGCTCGCTCGTAGAGTCTCAAAACATGCCCACAGCATGCTTTCGAGCATATTGACTCTCACTGTCCATTCAAGAATCGCAGATGCACCACCTGATCGAAAGCGTTGTCGCTCGATCAGGACTTCATCTGGTTCGTATTCCAACAGAGCTCGTGTGATGCCGTATGCAGTTCTGGAAAGTGAAGGTGGCGTGAATGCTGTCTTGTCCAAAATGGCGGGAGTTTTGCTCTTTTCCCCTACTGCGGGCTCTTCTACTTCTTCTGGAGCTGGCCTGGCTGGGTCCTTGAGTAAGTCCATTCTCTTCCAAGTCGTGAGTGTCAGTGGCTCGTGTTCTGCGGACTTGCGAATAACACAGTATGCCAAGTTCCGGATACCCATGTCCACACTGACAATGGTCCTCGGGAAGCTGGTTGCATTTTGGGCTGCTGAGGAGTCAAGGCTACGCTGGAGTATGACCTGGAGGTCTGCTTTGGTGCCTGCAGAGGTAAGGCCAGTCAAGAATGCCCAGTATCTTAACTGCCATGATTTCAGACTGGGTACTGTCACTCTGGCCATTGCTGAGGGTGTATGGCGTCTTGATGTCGCTGTGCATGGCTAGATTCTCAGTCCCACTACCTCGCGTCGTGCCTTTCGATGAACAGTGCGGCCATGGTTGATAGAAGGATGGTTGTCTCACGGCAAGCAAGTAAAGAAAAGGAGAGTTCAGCTTTGGCCACTTACGCTTCGATAATCATGAGAAGAGCTGATCCCAGCACGAACGCCCCGTCGCATTCTTCACACTAGAAGGTGCAGAACAAGTCGGGTGAGTAGATATTAGTAAATGTGAATACCAGGTCTATAGAGAATATCCAAGACAAAGATTGGAGGTAGCACTTTCCCTTTCGCAATCGTTCCGAATGCAGCCACGTGCAGAGGGTCTTCAATAGAGTTGACGCTACTCGAGCTTACGTGTTGAACTGAAGTTCACAGGGCAAAGCCACCTATTTCCGGTGCACTAGATCTTCTTCAGCTGCCACTCCACACTCGCTCACTCACGATGCCGTGCTGAAGTCCAATTAGCAGACACGATGTTATGCTATGGCCAGAGACAACTCTACCGCCCGAGAGGCTGCACGCAAAGACGCCAGCGAGGAAGAAGCAGCCGGCCTTCTACAAGATGTCACCAACCAGATCAGACACAGCATTGGTGATGAGGACGACGATGAAGACACTCCGATCTACGATAAGACGGCACCATCAACAAAAGGTCGCGCCCCGGGTCCGCCGCTTCGGCAATCGAGCTTTGCGCAGAATCGACCAGACGGCCAACCACGAACGCCGCATCGAGTACGATTCGACGTCGCTGAACCAGAGATTGTGCGCGAGGCAAACGGCCATGCGCATCCTCCCAATTGGATCGAAGATGAAGACTACATGAATGGCGATGCGTCGCCCGGCAGACAGCTTCGAGCGCCGCTCTTGACCGGCATTGAAGCACCCAGCGTCGCAGTCGCCAACGATATCGAATACGAAGAAGATCTGTTGGCTGAGAGACCCAAGAGCGGCTTGAAAAGTGCCTTTATGAATATGGCAAACAGTATCATAGGAGCTGGGATTATCGGCCAACCATACGCTTTCAAGCAGGCTGGTTTACTCACAGGTATCACTCTTCTAATCGTCCTGACCATCACCGTGGACTGGACGATAAGGTTGATTGTGAAAAATTCGAAGCTTAGTGGGACCAATTCGTTTCAAGAGACGATGGAACATTGCTTCGGCAAGTCTGGACTGGTCGCGATATCTGTTGCGCAATGGGCATTTGCATTTGGAGGCATGGTGGCCTTTTGCATTATCATTGGAGACACGATCCCACGAGTACTGGCTTCTATATTCCCTACATTGAACTCTATTCCTGTAGTGGGACTTCTTACAGACCGGAGAGCCATTATTGTGCTATTTACTCTGGGTATATCCTACCCGCTATCTCTGTACCGAGACATTGCTATGGTATGCACACAGGATCTGCTCTACCACGTCCAGCTACTGACTTGATTCCCAGCTCGCGAAAGCCAGTACTCTCGCTTTAATATCCATGCTCATAATCATTCTCACTATCGTAATCCAAGGCCCGCTAGCACCATCCGATCTCAAAGGACCCATCAAGGGCTCACTCTTGATCAACTCTGGCGTCTTTCAAGCCATCGGCGTCATCTCCTTCGCCTTCGTCTGCCACCACAACAGCCTCCTCATCTACGGCTCATTACGGACGCCCACCATGGACCGCTTCGCGACAGTCACGCACTGGTCTACTGGAATCTCCATGCTTGCCTGCCTCATCCTCGCACTTGCAGGATATCTCACTTTCGGAAGTAAAACACAAGGCAATGTACTAAACAACTTTCCAAACGGCAACTTCATGGTCAATCTTGCCCGATTATGTTTCGGGTTGAACATGCTCACGACATTGCCACTGGAATGCTTCGTATGCCGCGAAGTCATGACATTGTACTACTTTCCCGGCGAAGCATTCAACCCGAATCGGCACCTGATCTTCACCACGAGTCTGGTGTTATCTGCAATGGGTATGTCTTTGATCACATGCGATTTGGGTGTCGTGTTTGAATTGGTCGGTGCGACGAGTGCTTGCGCATTGGCGTACATTCTTCCGCCGCTGTGTTTTGTCAAACTTAGTAAGAAGGCACGAACATGGGAGCATTGGGCAGCTTATGCGTGCATTGCGTTTGGCACGCTGGTCATGGGCATCAGTCTGCTACAGGCATTCGCCAAGATGGTGAAGGGGGAGACCAGCGGGCACAGTTGTTCTGCAGCAGCATAGATTAGAGATAGATGTCACCAGTAATTTGAATCAGTCAGCGATGAAAAGGAGAACCAAGATGAAAAAATATGGATGTGGCCCAAACTGATTCCGAACTTCTCCTTGCCCTCATAACGAGGGAATCAAAGTCCGGCGCCCAGCAACGGACCAGAATCACTCTATGCGCAGCGCGAAAACAGTCAAGCCAATATGTGAGCCAGCTGCCGATCAGTAAGTAATGTGTTTGATGCTGGCACCATAATGTAGATGAAGAAGAAAAGAAGGAGAAACGCGCGAGCGAAAAGTCGAGGTGATTTGGCGGGCTTGGCAAGTGCGGGCCCAGCCGGTGTTTTAGTGGGGACGTGTCCTTCCAGTCAGGGAAGCTGCGGTACACAGACAGCTGGAATCTTGGGCTTGGGCCGTTGAAGGGGACACTTGGACATCCAATTCTGTTTCTATTGCTTCTGCCTGCGTTTCTTTGAGAAAGTCATCCACCTTTCACCTCACCCTTCGAACTGGCAGCAGCGACCCTTGCATGAGCCGACGATAAAGCCCCTCCACCGCTGCCACCGCCGCCCACCGCCAATCCCCCATCTCACCCACCCGCGAATCGAGCTGCCAGCATTAGAGTCAAATGGCCATGGACTACGAGCAATTGAAAGACCAGTGGTCGGATGTCGAGGACCGCGATGGCATCCGTCTATCATGGAACACCTTTCCCTCGTCGCGCATGGAAGCCAGCCGGCTGGTTGTCCCCATTGGCGCACTTTATACGCCACTGAAAGAGAAGGCGGACGGCACTCCGCTGCTGCAATATGAGCCTGTCACATGCAAGCCACCTTGTCGAGCAGTGCTCAACCCTTTCTGCCAGGTTGACATGCGAGCGCGGATATGGATCTGCCCATTCTGCCTGCAACGCAACAATCTCCCACCACACTACAAGGACATCAGTGAAAACCAGATCCCACCAGAGCTGCACCCTTCTAGCACAACCATCGAGTACCGATTGGCACGACCTGCCCCAACTCCCCCCATTTTCCTCTTCGTGGTCGATACATGTCAAGAAGAGGACTCCCTGAAGGCGCTCCGAGACAGCATCATCAATGCTCTCTCGTTCCTGCCACCACATGCCTTGGTCGGACTGATCACATACGGCACTATGGCACAGGTTCACGAGCTCGGATACACAGAATGCGCGAAGTCATACGTCTTCCGCGGTAACAAGGACTATGGTGCAAAACAGGTTCAGGAGATGCTTGGCCTTGGTGGATCTGGTGGACGTCCCGGAATGCAGGCACAGCCTCAGCCAGGTCGTCCAGCTGTCGCACCAGTTGGTGGTGCTCAAGCTCGCTTCCTGCTTCCCGTCCAGCAGTGCGAGTTCCAGCTTACCAATGTCTTGGAGAGCTTGCAGAGGGATCCTTGGCCAGTTGCAAATGATAAGCGAGCAATTCGATGCACTGGTGTCGCATTGTCTGTTGCGGTCGGTCTGCTAGAGACCAGCTTCCAGAACTCCGGCGCTCGTGTCATGCTGTTCACTGCTGGTCCCGCGACAGAAGGTCCAGGAATGGTCGTTGGTCCTGAACTCAAGGAACAGATCCGATCCCACCACGACATTGACCGCGATAACATCAAGTACTACAAAAAGGCGCTCAAATTCTACGATACCCTTGCCAAGCGAACAGCACACAACGGACATGTCATCGACATTTTCGCCGGATGCTTGGATCAGGTCGGTCTGCTCGAGATGAAAGGCCTCTCCAATAGCACTGGTGGCCACATGATCTTGACAGATTCCTTCACATCCTCCATGTACAAGCAGTCTTTCTCGAAGATCTTCGACGCCGATGCGAATGGCAACCTTACTATGGGCTTCAATGCATCGCTCGAAGTCCTCACCACCAAGGAACTCAAGGTTACTGGTCTCATTGGCCATGCAGTCTCGCTCAACAAGAAGTCTACATCTGTCGGCGAGACTGAGTGTGGTATCGGCAACACATGTTCTTGGAAGATGTGTGGTATCGACCCTTCTGCATCGTACGGTATCTATTTTGAGATCGCTGGCCAAGGCGGACCTGCCGCGCCCATGCAGCAAGGCCCTCAAAAGGGCCTGATTCAATTCCTTACATACTACCAGCACAGTGGAGGTCAATACCATCTCCGTGTGACGACTGTCGGACGCAACATGAGCGGCCCAAGTGGCGATCCGGCAATTGCACAATCATTCGACCAAGAAGCCGCCGCCGTCCTGATGAGCCGTATCGCAGTCTTCAAGGCTGAAGTCGACGATGGGCCAGATGTTCTTCGATGGGTTGACCGCATGCTTATTCGACTCTGCTCACGCTTCGCCGAGTACCGAAAAGACGACCCATCATCTTTCCGCTTGGAGAAGAACTTCACATTATACCCACAATTCATGTTCCATCTTCGGAGATCGCAATTCTTACAGGTCTTCAATAACTCGCCTGATGAGACTGCTTTCTATCGCCATGTCTTGAACCACGAGGACGTGTCAAATTCGCTCATCATGATTCAGCCCACCCTGGACTCTTATACATTCGACCAAGATGGTGCAGTGCCCGTACTGCTCGACTCCACATCGATTCAGCCACAAACGATACTGCTCCTTGACACGTTCTTCCACATTCTCATCTTCCACGGCGAGACAATGGCAGAGTGGCGAAAGGCTGGGTACCAAGAAATGGAAGGATATGAAAACTTTGCCGAGCTTCTTGACGCACCCAAGCAGGACGCCAAGGTATGACACTCGCACTCTCAATCATATGAAGAACACACTGACATTATTACAGGAACTCATTCAAGACCGATTCCCACTTCCACGCTTCATCGTTTGCGACGCTGGCGGTTCGCAAGCTCGTTTCTTGCTGGCCAAGCTTAACCCTTCGACCACGCATACCTCTTCCAGTTATGGAGGCGTCAGCCAGACCGCGCAGACCATCTTCACCGACGATGTCTCTTTGCAGACTTTCATGGATCATTTGATGAAGCTTGCTGTGAGCGGCACGGGATAGATGGGTATTGTAAGCATGAGAAGCGTTGGCGTTTGAAGCGGGGAAATGGAAACACCGAGTGTCCAAGTAGAACTCATAGTGATGAAATTTGAAATGTTCTGGAATAGCCCGTCTGGGTGTTCGAGTCTCGTCTTGAAGCAGTGCGTACATAATGTATTCGCCGCCCTGTCTGGTGAGCCGGAGGACAGCCTTGAAACAGGAAATTGCAGTCTGGAGCGGACGGAGCCATATCTGATACCGGCAGCGACCTCTCTGTGTGCCAGCTGGAGGCATCACAATGAGATGCACGTCGCCGTGCTTCAGACCCAAATGGGCTACGAGCTGGCTTCTGGAGATCCGGCCGAAGCTGCTTGATGGTGTCGCTACCTTGATTTCGGGACTTGATGGCAGAAAGGCTCGTCCAGTGTTCTCATTGTGGAGTATGCTACAGTCTCTTGGGATACGAATCGACGCCACAGTTCTGGACTGCCCTTGCAACATCTTGCTCTGGTTTGCGACTGCTACAGTTGGATACTGCCCAACATTTCTGCAGTGTAAAACTAGCTCACCTACCTCATCCGCTCTCTGCTTTCCAGGGTGAACATGTCAACGGCTTCCGTGAGCCCGGATGTTGTGCTCGCTCGCAATCAGGGATATAATGCGATGATCAATGCCTTTGTGTTCGAGGTCAAGAACGAGTCGGAAGAGGACTTGATGGATTCTTGACAGGTCACGCCAAGCTCGAGCAGCCTGCTAGAAACTGGACGAATTGATTTACCATGGCTCCGTCAACTGCGGTGACTGTACTTCTATGCGGACGACGGCATGGTTCTATGCAGCAATCCACATTCCATTGACGGGCGGCGTAGCATCTACGACTGCGCTATTGGCCTGACCAACAAGGGGATCAATGATCTACGTCGCTTTAACAACACGCCGAGTCCACTTTAGCCGACACCAGCTCTTCTGCAAGGTCTCGCTGTTGCCATGCTCGATGGTCCTGACCTCACCGAGAAGCAGAAGCCTATTATCGACGGTCAGCTGTATCGATTCATTGTTGTCTACGGAGACTCGAATGTCTCGGCTACCGTCGTTTGAAGGAGCATCCACGATCTCTAAAGCAGATTCTCAATCTCACCCAAGCCCTCATCACCCTGAGAATCGCACGCTAGACTTGGTTGGCCGATATTTGGCTGGACCTCTCTGAGGCATTCACCAACATTGGCGCTCACATGGATCCCGAACCGCCAACAATCTGATTAGGCAACTGCGGCAGGACAACATAGCACTGGAAAACGCCAGTTTCAAAGTCGGAGAAGAGTTCAGCGATGCAAAAACACATGCTTAAAACTCACACCAATGAGTTTCGTGCTGCTTGCTCATGTCTGATTAGCCTTTGTCTTGGGAGCGAGGGAGCAAGCTCATAGGACTATGGACGCTCTAGAGACGCGGACTCCTTCCGTGTTGTCGTTTTAACTTTCTGGTATACACATGATTAACAATGTATACGGAGCGTCCAGATCGTGGTGTGGTTGAGGAGGTGAAAGCTGAGGCTTGGCACAACATTCACTCACTTCAAGCTTCACGTGCGGGAATGCAGGGATCAGACGGGCCGGTCGGCGGGAGTCGTTTGGCGGTCGTGAAGTGCTTGTGCGCCCCCGACACGACGTTCGAAGCTCGACTCCCTCTCGGTCACGGACATCGACGAATTGCCTCTGCTTCCACCCAGCATACCAGCAAAGCAAAAGCAAGCCAGATCTGCAGGGAGCCACGCCATTGCACACTCGAGGCCGAGCTACAGCGGCGCTCATCGGCGACTTGCTGCTTCGCGACAGACCATTCGCCGCTCCGCAACACTGGACACCAAGCTCAATACGACCTTTTCGTCGAGCACACGACTTTAGCAGACTTCGACCACGGACACGTTTCCAACGACACCATGCCTATGGCCGGACGTGGAGCGGCAGGCACTGCCGACAGCAGCACACGATGGAACGAAAATGAGGTCGCTACATTATGCATCTTCGAAGTCGAGTTGACGGGTCTCTCTGCCCAAGATTACGAGACGCTCTGGCACGCGATCTTCCCACTTCACAGAGGAGCCGGCCGGAATTACAATATGGTCAAGCTAAAGGAGACGTATAACCTCCGCCACTATGACAACAAGGGCGCTTTGTTCCGTCAGGTGTCGCGTCCCAACACCACCAATTTAACTCAACACACTCAGATTGAGAGGACCATGTTTGCTCGTCTTCGTGGCGACATCCAGACGGCCGCACAGAGGTTGGGCCTTGCTCTCCAGACGACCAACAATCAAGTTGACTCCGGGGCCATGTGCACCTGCCGCCATTGCCAGGGCCTTGTGCAGCCTCGACCGCCTCGGCAGCCCAAGCGCAATGCAGATGGCGAGATTGTCAAGAGCAAGCCGCGAGGTCGCAATGCTGGCTCTAAGCCTGCTACTTCTGCTTCCTCTCGGACCACGGCGCCTGCGAAGAAGTCAAAGAATCGTCGTAGTCGCGCTGTGGATGATGATGAGGAGACTGAGGAAGACAATCGTGTGGAGGGTGGGGAGGAGGATGAGGAGGATGAGATTAATGGAGATGCAGCTGAGCAAGAAGTCAATCCAGTAGACGATTACCAAGAAGAAGCGAGCAAACCCGAAGTATTCCAATCTGGAGCAGACTACCATCAAGGACTACACTACGAAGCTGGTACTGACTACTACCAACATGAAGCAAACCGCCAACATGGAGCGGCCAACCGACGTGGAGCATCCCGTAGTCGGGCCAACCGACGTGATGCACGCCGAGATGCAGCGTACAACAACGAAGCCCACCACGACGACACCCACCACGGTGAAATTCAGCAAGACGGAGCCTCCGACCCAAGTGAGAACCCCAGCGATGCTCCGATCAGACTCACTCAAATCCACAGGGCGACTGCAGACGAACAGCTTCCCATGTTCCATCTAGGAGACCTGGTACTTCGCAATGGCGGCTCCATTCGAATGCTTCACCCACAAGCAGAGCCGATCGACCACAACGATCCGATCTACCAGCACGGTGGTCCAATCATGATCATGCACTCGTACACAAACCCTGCACAAGGCTACCCCTACATGATCTGCGACTGCAACGACTGTGAGGTTTGCGGAATCACTCCTCCAGAAGATGTGAATTTGGCTGGACGTTATGGCTTTGTTCACTCCAGACAGTGCCTTTCGGATGAGGAATCTAACCTCCTGCTGTTCGCTCCTGAAGACACGAATTCTTATGCGCCGTGTGGTCCGGAGCAGGAATTTCGGGTGAGGGAAGTGGTGCTTTCGCATGCTGGGAGGCCGGCGAGGCATTTGTTGGCGATTTGTGTGGAGGAAAGTTGTGAGGAGTGTGGGTGGAGGGAGAGGGATGGGCGTCCGCGCTGAAAGTCTCGCGCCTAGCTGCACTCTGCTCTTGACAGTATGGTTATGAAGAATGTTCATATCATGCAGACACGCGCCAACAGACACGGAGAGTACCAGCGGAAGGTGCAGTCCCAATTCAAGGAACAAGACCCAAGAACTCCACGGTCTCCGCTGGCGACTTCAAGGAGCTTGTCATCTACCTTGCTGGCACGTATGCGAGTCCAGAGTCTCTACAGAGCAGTTCTTCGCAGAATTTCGAGCCTTCCATGCCGCATACGCAACAAGCACGAGCCAGCAGAACCCACCGGTGGCAATACCAACATTCACGAACCTTGACCACGAGCATGGCCAGCACTCACTTGTCCCTGTATCCTGCTTACTCACATCAACTTCGACCAGTCAAGGCTACCGCTGCGTGCTTTCTTCATTTTCTTTTGTTTTCTAACACGGAGCGTTTGGCGGACTTTGACTTTCTCACCTGCCGCATTGGCAATGCGGGTGAGCATTCGACTCGATGTACAATGGGCATGAATGGTCGTACAGCAAGTAGGATACGAGGGGCAAATCTGAGCACAAGGTCACGCTATCAAAGTTTGATATCTCCCGCGCAGAGAAACCCGATCCGAATGTCATCGGCAAGCCTCAAAGCAAGCACCAAGAAGGACATTGCCCTTAATAAACACGTCCTCTCTTGCTTTCAACGTCTACGATGCGCAAGACAAGGACAGCTCTGAACAATAGTCCAACGGCTGCGTCAATATGTTGTTACAACCTGCTATCCCAAGATGCTGATGCTGCTTCTACCAGTAACGAGGGAATTGGATACTCGTCAGTGCAAATGTAGGAGGGGTTTGAGATGTGACATACCGACGACCACAATACATTTTCTCACTTCACCTTCATTCGACTGAAGATCTGTTCGATAGAAGGTAGCAGCATCAAGCAGCTTGAGTACGGCCCATCAAGGAATATTCACCTGCTATGAATAGAGCTGATTAGGCGCAATATAGGTAAGGGAGGTCGTTTACAAGTGTCCATCCTCCTCTCGCATTTGACCACAGAACGACTAGAACAATCCCAGCGGGTGCCTCTGATTTGCAACCATCCAGGGCTTCAGCAGTCACAGCCAGCTGGCGACTTTTGCATCCATGTCGTCACACTAAAGAACAGCAGGCGTGCGATGTTCAAATGCAAGCCGTGCACTTAGCCATGATCTGCCGCAATCAAGATAACCCTAAGGAAGTCGATGCTGGAACCCTACAATGTTCGTCGTGAGTAAACACTTCGTTTCTGAGGCCGCAGCTGCTCGACTGATCTTCTCAGAAAGGTACAAGCGACCGACAGCCTCGCTCTAGATTTCTTGATCGAACATGGAGCTTATGAAAGCCTTTACTAAGTACTTCACTCCAGCACTGATCTTCTTCCCAAAAAGGTTAGACTGTGGCGCTAGTTCAGTAATCAGAATTAATCGCCACGCCGACTTGTAGCCTGAGTCTGTTCAGGCTGTGAACGCTATCATACACATCCTACGACAATGAGAGTTCAGTAATCTCTTCACTGAGTTCCACCGACCCGGCTTCACGTTTTGACATGATCTGCTTCCTGCGAAAGGACCAGAAACATTGCTGGAAAACATTGGCAACGACAGACATGGATATATACCTCCCTGCCAACCTTCCTCGGAGGCCATCCGATCATCATCATCATCGGAAACAAGCCGTCTTACTTCAAAAGCAACAGCAAAAACAGAATCCAAACTACAATCCCGAAAGATATACTGCAAAGCATCAATCATGAGCAGCTCCAATCGACTTGTCTTGATCACGGGCGCCACGGGCCATCTCGGCTTCCGCACGCTCGTTCTAGCCTTACAAGCAGGCTACCAAACTCGGGTTGCTGTTCGAAAACTAGAGCAAGCGGACAAGATTCTCGCGACAGTCTCGATCAAGCCATTCAAGGACTTCATCACTTTCGTTGAGGTCCCCGATATTACGGCCCCAAATGCCTACGACAAAGCCATCGAGGGCGTAGAGTACGCGGTCCATATCGCATCTCCAATCCCAAAGAAGCCGGAATTTCAATCAGGCGATTGGAAGAAACTCTTCTACGACCCAGCGGTCAACGGAACTCTTTCCATCTTGACCGCGGCAGCGAAGACTCCCAGTATCAAACGCCTCGTCATAACATCTTCCGTCGGGATCCTCAAGAAACTCGACGAGAATACCGCTCTCGGACCAAACGACATCCAACCCAACCCATCTGCGTCCGAAGCCGCAGCCATCTCTCACTTTGGCAAAGCATACGAAACATCCAAAGCCTTGCCTACCACGCCGCAAAGAACTTCACCGAAAGCAAGAAGAATCTCCATTTCGACACAGCTTTCATCTTACCAGGCTACATCCAAGGCCCTAACGAACTCCTAAGTCGCGAGGAAGACTTCTTCACCGGCTCCAACGAAGGCACTATCAACGCAATTCTAGGCAACCTGGCACCTTACGCTAAACCCACGAGTCAAGTCTGGTTAGAAGATGCTGCGAAAGCTCACGTCGCAGCTCTGGAGCGTCAACTTGAAGATGGAGAAGTCTTGATCGTCGCAAGCAAGAATGGGAAATCTACAGGTTGGGATGAGGTTGGGGAACGTGCCGCAAAGACCTTTTCTGAAGCGTACAAGAATGGGTATATTAAGCCGGTGAAGGGACAAGAGGTGAATAAGTGGACTTTTGACGTGGAGAGCAGCGAGAAGAAATTGGGATTTGAGTTTGCAGAGCCAGAGGTCTGGATCAAGGAGACTGCGGGATGGTGGTTGAGATGGCATGGATATGAGGAGAAATGATGGATTGAGGAAAGACACAGATTGTACGATGTTGTTGAATAGATGAGCATCACGTTCTTTAATGATGTTTGTACTTGCATCAGCTTCGATTTTATCTCTCACACCTTGAGAGAAATTTAGGAACGGATGAATAGCTCGAATGACAATGCGTGTGGGTATTATTTCTATCTATTATCTACAAATGCCGCTTTCTCGTCAGAATGTCATTAAGGTGTCGTCTCAGTAATTCCTCCCTCAATTTGATTAAAGGGCACATATGCCAAGTTTCATGCCTCTCGCCAAACTATGGCTTCTGCAACTGTTCCTTCCTGTAAAACTTGTAAAATCCAACACAAAGCGCCAAATTCGCCAATAGACCAACCCAGAACCAAGCCTGGTAAAGGGCGCTCACGCCGGAGCTGATATCGGGAGAGATGGGTCCAGGGCCGAGTCTATTAGGTGCGACTCCACGGCCCAACATGGTAGCCAGCGAACCAAGAACTTGTGTCGCAGTGAGTGCGAACCCAACGTGAGTTCTTGTCAAAGTCCCCAGAAGAATCATGCCAAGGCCAACGCCTTGAACAGCATCCAGAACACCAAGCCACAGCCACAGTGACCTCGAGATCAAAGCACTCGAGATGTAGATAGCTCCAGTCTCAATGCTCCCCGGGGCCCAAGGCAACCAGAGACCAATATTGCTCGTACCCCACCAGATCTGCGCCCATCTCGGAGCACCGAGACCAATAGCGAAGAGAGGGAGAATCCAAGAATGCGATCTGGACAAGTATGCGAACAAACCGCAGAACATTGCCCAAACCCCCACGAAAAAGAGGAGCACCAGCAGCATAACCTGCCAAGCTGGGGCGTGGATGCTGCTGAAAAGGAAACTCCAGTTCCGACCGTACGGTGCAGACAAGAAGAAATTCTGTACCAGAGCCGTAACGAAGAACCAGAGCACAACCTTTCTCCTCAAGATAGACTTGTAGAAACTCGGCATTTTTCCTGGGGCTTGGCGGTAGTAAGACGGTAGGCCGAGCCACATGACCAGACAGCAAGCCATCAAGAAGAACGCGATCGGGAGGGTTATAGCCGTGACTTTCCAAGTCCCTACGACGGAGTCGTTCGTGGTCTCGAATCCATACGCTCTTTGACGAGCTAGGAAACTACCCCAGTACCAGAGTGCAACGACGTAAAGTTGCTGCGATCCTTGGATCACGCAAGCGCGGAAGACCCAGGATTTGACAGGAGCGCCACCTTCGTCTCCGAAATTCAGAGCGAAGAAAAGAGCTCCGGAGGCTGAGGCGAGAGTATAGAAACCTGTCCCGACATTTTGCACCCAGCCTCTGCCATCCATGGTGGGCGCAAAGTGCGCTAGTCCAACGAGAAGGAATGCTAACCCGTAGAACAGGAAAGGGAGGGAGAGCGCAACGTAGGATGCGAAGCGTCTAAAGCAACCCCACCAGAGGATAGATGCAACGGCGTAGATGGACGCAATTACATATAGCTTGGTCGCAGTCTGGCCGACTTCACCAGTCAAGAGGGTGATTTGGTAACTGTTAGCAGCGATGATTTGGCCTAGAGCCATGAAGTAGGCATAAAGTGGCCAGGACCCGACGCGGACTTGCATCCATTTTCTTAGACCGGTGGGAGGTTTGAAATCGTCGCCGAGCATGAAGTCGTTGACTTGGATTTCTGATTTCATGGAAGCGGTTTCTGCGGTTGCTGGTTCGGAGGGTGCGATGGATGCAGGACGAGTTGGGGTGCTGTTGCCATGTTTGAGCATACCAAGCTTTGCGTTTCTGAATTCCGTGAACCATTCTTTCTCGGATTTGACCAGGAATTCTTCGATGCAGTTGGTTCCTTCAGAGTTTCCAGCATCAAGTCCTTCGAGCTTTCTACCAAAGGCGCGGTAGAAGTGTCCGTTGGTGTCTGTGAAGAAAGGATCGACTTTTTGCAGATTGAAATCGGTTTTCTCGCCAACGATATTCTGCATGGAAAGTCCGGAGACTGATCTCGGGATAACGCTGGTTCGAGCTGTGGATGGGTACATACTGGAACGGGCGGTCTTGGGCTCGATTGTGCTGGACCGAGCGGTATCGAAACGAAGTGATTTGGTGGTAGGTGATTTTGGCTCAGGCTCGACTGGCGATACGCAGCGAACTGGAGTATGAATTGAGGCTTCGGAACGGTTATCGTCATCGTCGTCCTCGACACGGAGGTCTGGGAAAGGATGTCTCGATTGTCTGAGCCCACGAACGATCTCTGATGCCATTGGTGGAAGTGGTTCTCGATCGCCAACATAAATGTCGTCAACTTCAGTGTTTGGAGTCTGGCTTCCGTCCCATGACAAATGGCTTGGACCGTACATCGAGCCACGAGGAGTGTGCTTCGCACCCGCTCCAAGTGTTGGGTGGATGGATGGATGAGGATGGACCAGAGTAATGGCAGAGCTTGACCATGAGCTCTTCTCGGATGCAACTTTGTCGTGAGTGCGAATTGCAGTCGACTGGAGAACCTCAAGCTCTTCGACCCACTGCTGGACTGGGAAACGTTGCTTAGCAGATCGGGCTCTCATCATTGCCCTAGTCTTGGTAGGTGCGCTGAGAGCGCCGCGAATGGCATCTTTGAACTGGTGAAGCAAGTGAGCTGTGGTAGTACTTTCCACCGTGTACCTATGAAGAAGTCAGTAAGCGCATCAGAAAGCTATAATTTCCATCACGACTTACCACCAGCCAGGCATTTGTCCAAGACCACCTTGAAAGCACAGCGTCAGTAAAGCTCCTCAAGGTGGGGAAGATGATCATCAACATACCGACTCTCGCACCAACACCCAAAGCACCCTTCCTACCAAACTCGACAGCGACCAAACCAAACGGCTCGTCACGAGACGGGATCAAAGCGAACTCCGCACCCGAGAAGATGAACGGCGGGAGCGCAGTGAACACCGGCTTCGAGCACACCCGGTTCGGATAGAGCTGCATCAGTCGATCAAACTTCAACGCCGCGAACTTGCCATACAAATCAATCACCGGTCCAACAGTGATGAGCTGTGTGTTGGGATGCGACTCGAGGATAGCCGGGAAAGCATCCGCGATCAAATCGATACCTTTTTGCCTGAGAATTGCGTTAGCACACGTCGATCCGGCTGGTTGGCTGCAAACTCACATGGACCATCGGCCGACGAAGACGAAGAGCTCAGCATTCGGGTTTACTTCAAGACCAGCCCACTCTTGAGCTTGTGTCCTGTCTTCCAGACGTCTCTTCTCGAAATCGTCGTCGATCTTGATATCTTTCTCAGCAGGTAGCTTCTTATCCCACACAGCAGTGTCAGAGGGATCCGGGTTCTGGAGGGCTTGGACTTCTTTCAGACCCCAGAAGATTGGGTATCGGGTGTAAGCTCGAGCACCGTATTTCTTCGATACACCGACAGCACCGAAACTGGGAATCTGTTAGTAGTGTATTGCATTCCATTTGATTAGGTATAATACTCACCCTTCTTGCTGAATTCTCAAGTAGGAAGCTCCAGCGTGCAACAAGTTGAAGATTTCTCCGTATTGGACATACTCGGCAACAACGTTTGGCGGAAGATTGAAAACCGAGCAGACTTCGTCGCGCTCCTTTCGTGTACGCATTGGCCATAAACCTTGGAATTCCGCGTTGTGTAGGGAAAGGCAGACTGGTATCGTGCGAGGCAGCATGTAGAGCGGTGCTACCGTGCCGTGGTAATCGTTAATGTGGTACAAGTCGATAGGGAAGCGAACCATCGCCTGCGCGATGCACTGATTCCACGCAGAATAGTAGATAGCAGAGTCGAGATCGTCCATTCGTGCTGGGTAGGGTTCTTCCTTAGATTGCTGTCGGAAAATTGGTGCGTCGAGGAGGACGTAGGTGATGTTTCGCAGCTTGTGGTATTGCACGTTAACGTCGTATGTCTTACCCATAACAGCAACTGTCATAGGCATAGCGAGCTCATCCTGAGGGTACTCGATGCCGCCGACACAAGGGACGACCCAGATGAGGTCCTGATGTTCAAGATTCTTACCCATAAGTTGGGCCATGACACCCAAGCCTCCGATCTTGATCTTAATGCCCCAGTCTTCGATGTCATACTCCATAGTGGCGATCAGCACAGTACGCCGAGAATCTGATTGAGCCATGAGTGCTTGCGTTCCCTGCGAGGACCAGATCTGGGAACCTCGCGAGAACATCTGCGATCCATGCTTGAGCTTCATCAATAGACTTCTTGATTCCTCGCCAGACTCGGTCTTGAACCACTTCCTTACTGGAGCGGGAAGAAGTCCAAGAAGTCCTAATTTCTCGGAGACACCGATCTTGTTGAACTTGATCTTGTAGAAGCTGCCGACGAATATCCAAGTCGACAACACAGCGGTGATGATGGGAGCAATCCAGAGCACAACGTACAATGCGAGTTGCAGCCACATGGAACCCGTGGGATCGAGGCGGAAGCGCAAGTTACCGTCGTTGACAACGAACTTCCATGCCAAGAAAGGCTTTGGTGGAGGAGCAGTAACGTTGAGCACGAGCTTGGCGAGCGAAGATGGTGGCAGTTGGTCGAGAACGGAATCACCGTCGATGTCTCCCAGAATCAAAGACTGGTCCGGAACACCGTTTGCAGCCATGCCCCAGACGTTGATCTGGGCGATGGTACCGTTGTTACTCCACTCGCTGTTCCAGTTGTACTCCCACGTGTAGTCATCGGTAAGCTTCATCTTGTTGTCAAGTCCCGCATCGTACCCGTAGGAGTTGTAAGGACCATTCAGATACATGTGTGGGAAACGGCGAGATTTGGTGTGGAGGTCTCCTTGCTGGACGTGACTGCTGGAGCCGCCAAGACGGCTGAAGTATTCGACGCGAACATGCTCTCCGCTCCAAGATTTCGAACTGCCGTGGGCTGTTGGCTTTGCAGAGACCGTTTCAACTCCTCCCAGGTATGGCGTCCAGTCAGAGAAGGACGCGCCAAAGTCTGTCGAGTAGCGATACAGATCGGCACCAGCGGCAGAGTGATTGAGGGTGATTTGACCATTCGACACCTTGGAGAGCAAGGTCGACGAGTAGTTGGCAGATCGGATGAAGACCATTGGATTAATTTCTTGTCCCACGCGGAACAGGAAGTGATCGCGTGACTCGGTTGTCTGGTTGTACTGTTGGCCATCTGCTACGACAACTGTATGAGGACGGTCGACCGTAATGCGATGCACGCCGTTTGACACGTTCTTGAGCGTTGCCGACCATGAGAACGCGGAGGGGATCTCAGCGACCCAGGACAACTCTGTTGAATCATTGGCCGGGCCACATCGGACTGTATCGCGATCGACGTATGGATAAATGCCAGTCTCGGTCGTTGAGTAGAAGCTAATGCTATCAGTGATGCTGTCGCAGTCCATGTCCGTGGAGAAGTTGAACGCGACGTCAACGTCTTCGGTGCCCATAGTGTCAGTGTTGTTAGAAATGAAGCGCGCATCGTGTCCTGGCAGGAAGGCTGTAATCTTCGGCTTTGGTCCGACCCAGCGCTCCACTGGAACGTAGGCGCGGAAGTCGTATGCCTTCATTGCCAACTTCGACAGGCAACCGTTCGATGTATTGGAACCACCAGTTCCTAGCCATTGAGTACTGTTCTCGAGGGTGTGCTCATCGAAAGGATACAGCAGATTCTTAACTCTGGTGCCATGAGGAAACGGCGCAATCAGCGAGGTGGAGTTGAGGTCTGTGGCATTGTCTCGGCAGTCGAATTGGTACGTTTGACTCTCGTTGAGATTCGTGTAGACCAGCCATACTGGAGTGGCCTCCTCAGTCTTGTTGTTCTTGGTGCTGGTCAGATTCTGAACACCTGCGATCTGGGAGCGCATCACACTCCAGAGGCCAGTCTCGGTCGCGACGCCGCTGGAACCTGCGTAGAGGACCTCCCAGGTTTGATTGGAGAGCTGCTGAAGGAAGAATCCATCATTAAGGACTGGGAAGGAATCACGAAGGTGGAACATGTGGCGAAGAATGTTCCGAACCGGTGCAGAAGGATCGCGGTGATCTGCACTGACAGAGTCGTCGTTACAGCCGTGTCTCGCGCGATCCCATGGCATCTGATAGTACTGGCTGGAGTCAAGGGCGTAGCAGCCATGAGTTTGCCAGGCCGTCTGGGTGGACATCGGCTGTCGACCGAAAATGTAGTTGTCATTCGTGCTGTCGAGGACATGGAAAATCTGCTCCTCACCCCACAACAGCTTTGGGATGCCAGGCATGAGCAGAACCGTGATGAAGTGGCCAAGAACCTGGCGCTCTACACCTCGCTCAATTGCTGGCCATCGGAAGACGTCCTGGTTGGTCACGCCGAAGAGATGGCGCGGATCGAAGACACCAGTATTTGCGTTGACCATATCGTTTGTAAGCAGGAATGTGTTCCACTGATCCACCCAGTTTCGCGGCGCATCGTAACCAGCTTCCAAGTTACCATCCATACCAAGGAATCTCGTCAGGGAACGGTAGGTAGTGTAATGGAAAGCTGCACCATCAAGTGCCACGAGGTCCTTTTCGCGCACATAGTACTGGTCTGCATTTGATGAGTTATGCGAGAGCAAGACAGCAGCGGTGATGTTCTCCGGTTGTTGGTCAGGTTGACGTCCACGGCCAATGTAAATCGAGCCGAAAGAATTTCCTCCCGTCACTTCACCCGGCAGGAAGAAGTTCTCTTTACCGTACCTCCTTGCACATTCTCTTGTAGCAGCACTCATATCGGCCATGGCGTCGACTGTAGCTTGGACCGCCTTATCGTAACGGAAGCCATCGATATCGAGCTGAGCAATAGCCATGCAGTAAAAGTGTTCCAACTTTGCACGAACAGCAGGTTGCCATTCTCGAAGACGATCCTGCACCGATGCGAACTTGGAAAGTTGACGTCGCCAGTCAGGGTAGACACCAAAAGCTTCGGTGTCACCGTACTGATCAAACTCGGATTTATAACAGCCATGCATTTGATCTTTGATGTCCTGATCGATCGGGAATCCCGTCTCGTTCCAGAACCGTGGGTACGTGCAGCCATCATCGTATTCATTGCCAATGTCGAAGTCCCAATAGTGACGATCAGACTTCCACACCACCTCATGTTCCTTGAGTGTGAATGGAGTGGTCTCATTGAGATAGCCGTCGAAGCCGATGAGATCACCCAGCGTTGCGAAGGTGTTGTCCAACACGACATACATTCCACGCGAGTGTATCTCTTCAATTGCAACCCTCCACATGTCTATCGAGCCAAAGTGCGGGTCGAGGAGAGTGAGATCGAGAGGGGAGTAGGAGTCGTACTGCCATGGCTGGTTCATGAAGGGAGAGCCGGCAATGTAGATACCCTTCCAAGTATTAGTACAGATGTCACATTGATCGCGACGGTCAACTCACCTTGACTCCCATGCCATCAATGTAGTCAAGAGTATCGACGAGACCCTGGAGATCACCACCATGTCGCATCTGGTTCGCATCGGTACGACGTTCGAACGCTGTTCCGTTGATGTCATCGTTGTATGGGTCGCCGTTGACGAACCTGTCCAGGAACAAGGTATAGAAAGGAAACCTCCAGTTGGTCGGCGAGGCAGTGTAGTTGTGACCAGTCCATTCTCCCCAAAAGTCCAATGGATCGACGGCAGTCTGGTTCTGGTTAAGGTTCGTCTCTGTATACGCCTGGTCGAACTTGTACGCTGTGATAAGAAGAATATTAAGTGCGAACAAGACAATCCACTCCGCTAAACCCATGATATGTGCTGTGCCAACTGGCACGACGAAAAATGTACAACAGCTGGAAAACTAGCGCGAAGGGACAACCACACTCTTCAAAGAACAATGTGACTGTGAACCTCCTGCTGCTAAACGAGAGACATGCTGAGGCTGGGCGTGATAGAGAGAAACGACGAACGAGAACACGAACGCAAGGCTGAAGGTGGTATGATGGCAGCGGTTACTCTGAGACAGCAGATGGACTGGCCCCATGGACGCCTCGACGCGTCGTTGAGGATGCCATGCCGCCGACGAGCTCCAAGAAATCTGCCATGCCAAAAAGAGACATAGGGATGATGATACGAACTGATTGAGAAGGACTGTGCCTTCGCTAAGGAGCGCCACTGCAGCAACGTGGACGCCACCAGGCTCTCGTGGAAACGGTGGATATTGTCGGCAGCATCGGAGTACATGCAAGAGCGATATCGATCAGAGCTCGAGCAGGTACGGAGGGCGGCATGCTGCTCTGCCGGTAAGATTTGGCCCAAAAAGCGGCCTGGTGAATTGCCGGAACAGGATGGCCATGTGCGTGGACTCTGCATGATTGTAACCAGACGGCAGCGAGAACAGGTCTCGAACGAGCTGCGAGAAGGCTCTCTTTGCCAGAAAGACTCGTGCAAATTGCCTGTTTGGTAGTGATTGTAGTTGTGTATTCCCATTTAGGTAAAGGAGGGTTCCGGCCCGTCTCTCTTAGCACGGCCGCAGCGCTTGTAAATCGTCATACTCAACGTGCTCATGCAGCTATCCATCTCGGTAGGTGCCGCCCTGAGAGCTGAACCGCTCAGTGGTGACAGATAATGCTGAGTTAGTACTAACGCAGTCCACGACAAGGAACCGCAAGTTCGGCTTGAGGAAACTTGGGCGCTTGACGACGGGATCTTCTCAATTAGTGAAACAGGGAAAGGTACACTCCCGTTCGCAGCAACTCTACCATGTGGCAGGTCAAGTGCTCAGCCGTGTTCGACGGCAGACTCCAGAGACTTGCGAAAGTAGGCCGTCGCAATGCAGCCAGCAAGAATTTTCAGTTGTCATCAACACGCAGGAACAGCAGGACCGAATAGGTCCGTGATAAGCATGCGAGAGATCCCGATCGCAAGGAGAATTTTTCTGATCCTTTGCATCCACACCTTCCACGTTGAGGCATGTGTGGCCTGGGAGGACACGGTACTTCGAGTAATGAAACGCTGCCTGTGGTGTGATTAGAGGTTCTCTGACAAACATGTGAAGTGGAGGAGACGGGATGCATCTTGGCAGACCAGTCCCACTTGGGAGCAAGGCTCAACGAGCGCTAATGGCCCAGCAGCCCGGTAGCCGCAGCGTGCCTGGACGCCTGGCCAGTGTGCTATCTGCAAGATCCTTAAAGAGACATAAGGTTTTTCGGTGGTTCTTAATTCGGCGGGCTAGCGTGTGATGTCTGCCGCTCGTGGGGTCGCAGACTGACTCGCTAATTTCGCGGAGCTGGATCGAGAGCACTGCAAATCAAAAGTGCTTGCATCGTCACTGGCACCCTGATAACCGCAGCATCAGCAGCCTCGTAGCCAAAGCAGCCGGTTTAGCGAGTTTGCAGGCCGTATCGGGCAAGATTGTTCGCGATGTTGTCAAAAGTAGATCCAGATCTGCTTGTGCCCTGCAACAGCCACGAGATAGCGAGATGTTACATATCTAAGACAGGCCCTTTCGATATGAATATCCTTGTTTAGTGAGCATCACACCACCAGGTTCGTATATTTTGGTCGCCTTGGTAATCGGGGAGACTGGAGTGTTGAGAGCTGTCCAAGACGAGGCGTCTGTTGGAAGGATTCTGCCTTGGTTTCAACTCTGTCGGTGTGAGGCGCGGCTCAGAGAGAGTGGTTCCCCTTGCCAGTTGAGCAGCCTGCATCACGAGCTCTGGTGGCAATGCATTCGGTCGGATGGGTCCAGCGACAAATTGATTATAGTATTGATGGCGCTGGTGCATGATGCAGAGGTGCTGAAGAAGCAGGAGGTGTCGTCCTGATTAGCATTGCAACGCCCCCTTGTTCCACGACGGCGACCTCTTCCGAAGGTCCGGCAGCCGAGACCGCCTCCCCTCCCGCAGGAAAGACTTGCCACCTAATTGTTCACAACATGAAGCTTGCGCGTGTCTGATCCATCCCAATAGAATATTCCACGACCAGCCGAGACAGAAATTTTACGTGCCATTCAGTTGACATGCAGAGGCCGAACGCTGACCTCCACATGTGCGTACCATTGTGCCATGCCTTCCACGCGCGTCGCTTCTTCTTCGGTGCCTCCTGTCGCAGTCTCCTACAGAGCCCGAGTTGGATCCTCACTGATGAAGGGACATCGTTGCAACGCTGCAGACTCGATCACCGATCACCAGAAGAACGCCTCCATTCAGAACAGATTCTTATTGCCGCCAAGGCTGTTCAATACGTGGTGCAGAGTACTTCGATACAACTCCTATAAATACGATTCCAAACAGCTGCTTCGACTGGTCACGATAAGGCACGAAACCCTCTGGCTTGGCTGTCCAACGGCCGGGCGCGTCCACTCTGCGTCCTCTCAACCTCCACGTTTGCACGCATCCTGAAGCCTCCCAGCAAGTGCCGTGAGGTCGAGACGGCACTGAAGGAGGGGAGATTCCTTCAGAGGATGCTCTGCTGCCGTCCTGCGTCTGCAGCTGTTCTGTGACAGCATCTTGAGCGACTCTTTCTGGGGCAAGGTTAGAGTTCTCCATACCGTGCCGTCTTGAGGAAGTTTCAAGTGAGACACACAGCTTCTTAACATTCTTCTAGCGCAACGCTGGCTGTTCGAGACTTTCGAACTTATGCACTCAACTTCCTTGGCGCAAACGTGTCGACCAGGTCGACCAGCCTCGCTTGGACGTTTTCGGCAGACTCTTTCTTCATCCAGAAAATCGGATGCAAGATAGAAAGATTGATTCACATGAAAGCTGCTACAGCGAGCAGCGTTGTTGTGCTAATGCGCTGCAGTGTTTGGTTGAATACGGCACTCATGCAAGGCAAGGCTTAGATCGAAGGCTATTACACAGCTCTGCTTCTGCTTCAGCCTCACAGACCACTAGAGCTTTCACCAGAGAGCTCCCGGCCTCCGCTGGACAGGTACAACATGATCTGAGATGGAACCAAGATCGAAAGCCAAGTCTTTACCACGATGCGCAATGCCTGCCACGGCCAATGACCAGCAAATGCATTTGTCAACAATATCCCAGCGCATCGCAAGTCAGACTGTATGGTGAATCGGCCCAGGTATCGGTGCTGCACCCGAGTTCTCTTCGCCAGCCTGCATTATGCGATCGCATGCCTGTAAAGAAGTGGCATGCGGTCGGAACCGATACCGCAAAGAGTTCCGGGGCTCAAGAATCTACCAAGTACACCATGTTTGGTAAGGATTCCCGGCAATACCGGAGCATAGGAATCAACAACGTCTGGATCTCGAATGCACTTTAAAGCTCTCCAACCTGAAAATCCGCACAGCCCATATTGGGAAGCGCTGAGCAATCTAGGTGAAGATGGAAATCTCACAAGCAGCATCTGGCCATCTGGGCTCAAATGTTAGTGTGAAGGTGCGATTCGAAGCATGGGAACCCCAATCATGTCGCTCGTCGTTGGCGCGTTGTAATCAGCTCAACAGAAATCCGCTGCTACTGATTACGACTCACTACCACCTCGCTTCCAGTCTGAAGTGTCGCCATGTGCCGAGCGAAGTCGTTCAAGACACAGGTGCTAACTGTAGGCGAAGTCAGCATCATTGGCAACATGTGAATGTGCAGTCGCCGTCGCAAATAATGACCGCTCCCGAGTGTCCTGGTCCACCAGCGACTGCCTTCTCACCTCGCTTACAATCTGGACCGTCGCCCTCCTTCACCGGTGAGTTATCCAAGATACACATGACATTGATAGGCAACTCCAGCATCATTGGCGGCATATGAAATGCAACCGAGTGGCTGATCGCCACCGTCTGGGAAGTTGACTCACTCCAACATGAATTGTTGAATACGGTCGAGTACTACTCTACAATGTCGATATCCACGGCGGTCATTGAAGCAAGACACAGAGGCCAACTGCTTATATCGCGAATCACAGCTGCATAGAGACATTCTTACAATCAAGCTTAAGTACTACCTACATCTATTTTCAGTTCGACCTGTCGATCGGCCCTTTAACGAGTGATCCAAGGCACAAGCGCCAATGATAAGAGCCTTGGCATTGGAAGAGCAGAGTAGTCGTCTCGCTTTCGCTCAACGTACACGTATGAGCAAGAGATACTCCTTTACTCCCACTGCGATCATGTGGAATCACGATCGCAGACTCCAGGGTCCGCGACAAGTAGTACGTGAAAGTGTGGCCATCGCAGGAGACACGGAAGTTGCCTTCTCCCAAGACCTTCCTACACCGGAAACCTGTACACCCGAGCTATATTGGATGCCTATCCTTTCTTCTTGAAGATGCGACGCACACGACTCTATCTGTGCCGCGTGTGATTTGTATTCACGTGCATTGCATACAATTTATCGAAAACAACCATGCGCGCGGGACGGGACTTGGTCGTTCTATAGACAACAGCATCAAACGTGTGGAGCACGCAGCCTTGAGCTCGGTCTACGAGAGGACTTTCATTATGCCATTCCATGAGTAGAGTACTAGCTAGATATTATGTCTTCGTAGGCAGTAAATATTGCGACGGTGTTGTCAAGAGAGAGAGAGAGAGGAAGGCAGGCAGACACTCAGCCTTGGCAAGAAAAATTACCCTAACTAGGGTAAATTTGCGGTCGACGACAACAATGAAAATCATGGTATCAGACCAGAACGTTAATAGATGACCTCCATACAATGATTCATAGAATACAAGTGATTTTTCAGCTTTGCATGTTCGAGTACAATGACAGCAACGAAATGTGTTTTGTTGTTCATCAATTCTCGTCATTGAAAAAAATCAAAGCTCTTAAACCTGTTTGACTGCAGCTACAAGTCACCTCGCAAGAATCCCATAACCAATGCAGAAATTCATCATGCTCGAAGCATCAGGACTCTGAAACGGTGTCTCAAAAGACTCAGTGCTACTATGTACTGCAGTGAGCGCCACCAGAACGACTGGCTTCTCAACAAGGCTGGAGTGTACTCTTGTCATGGTATGACATGGACCTACGAAAAACCTCGATGACCTACAACACGCAACCAACCAGCACGATTGCAGGTCTCTCCTCCAACAATCTTTCTTTCGGCCCCATCGAACCACACACCATCGTCGAGGCACATACCATAGACTGGAATTTTCCGCAATCCTCCTCTATCATCATAGCACATAAATCGCTACGTAGACGCATTGCCCTCAGCAGCCGACGGTTACATCTATGGCTGACCGTACGTGTAGCCACCTACTTTTGGACGTTGTGACTGCCAACGAGTGCACCGTGATCAACAATTCTGATCCCGAGGGTGGTGTACTCCAAGCTAAGCATCAGCGGGAGATTTGCACGCAAACTTGGAACATGGCATGGTCGCACGCAGGAAAGAAAGAGCACGGAAAGAGAAAGCATGATAATGATGACCAAGTTCAATCCTCGTCACAACGGGCACGACGGTCACGACGTGCTATTACTAGGTTAAACGTGTCGAAGCTCTCTTCCTGGAGTGATATGGCTGCGATCCAGACAAATGCTCTCAGTCTTCAAGCTAGGCGTTGAAATCCATTTAAGAGTAGCAAGCGACCGGACCGGCTACCTGGGTGTCTTTGCCCAGGCGTCGTACGCAGAGCAAGGGTTCCAGGCCAGGATTGCAAACGTTCATGCCTCGAAACCAGACAAGCACGCTTCCGCTATTCACGGTGCGCGGCGTCGGTCTCAACCAAGAGTGGCGTTCATTGGTAGTGTGCTATCCACTGGGTGATACCCGTGCAACCCAGACTGCACCTGGGGGAAAGTGTCATTCAGTTTCTGTTCTGATGTTGCATGTCAAGCCCTGGACAAATCTTTGCTGTATACCTCACCGGTTCGTCAGCACTACAAGACCAGCTTCGCAACGTTGTTCGAGAAAGAAGAGGGATTTTGGGTCATGGTCTCGACGCGATGGTCTCGATATGCTATTACTACGTCAAACGTGTCGAATCTAGGTAATTTCCTGCTCTGGAAACCGCGGTGGTATGGCTTCGACCGAGACGAATGCCTTCACACTGTCTGCTGGAGAGTCCGACTAGTACTTGGAGTTTCTTCCAGAGTAGCCAGTGACCGAAAATGCTGCAGGCGTGATCTCTGGTCGTGTGTTGCGAAGGCATCGCACGTGAGGCATGGTCCAGGGTCGCAGGCATATGCACCTTGAGGTAGGCACGCTAGCTTTGGTTTGGGACTGTCTTAGCCCGGCAGTCGATGTTGATGGTGCACTGTTGTAGCGGCGTTGGTCTCAGCCATGCGTGGCGTCCATTTCATCCTCTCCTGGCGCTGCATGCCGGCAACTTTGGCTCGATGCTCCATCACGCTCTGCTCAGATGGTGGCGGCGCTCAGACTTGGGAGAGGACAAGCCAATAGGTGGTCCTTGAGAGATGGATCACGTAGCCGGGACCTCCAATCTCGACAAAGTGACATCTCCCGGCCACAGTTCCCGAACGTCAGTTGTCATAAGATGCGATAGCATCCACCCATTAATCTCATAAAGCCCCAAGAATCGCCATACCAGCTATGCCGCCGACTCCGAGTTTCGCCATGGCCGTGATCATCGGAGCTCCCGCAGCACTCGTAGAACTCGTGGCCGAAGCCATGGAGGCAGAATGTGATGCTTCGATGATCTTCTGCATACCGGCAGTAATGGTGACCGGCACATAGCTGACTTGCGTACTGGCAAGTGTCGAGGTCGTGACCACCACACCGAGACCCGAGACGGCTGAGGAGCCTACGCATACTGCTGAAGTGGCTCCATGGAATGGGTTGTCCGAGATATGGGCTCCGACAAGCTCACACTGCATAGTCATATGAGGTATGTCGTACGTGACGTCTCTTTGGAGTGAGTTAGTAAAATGATTTCAAGGCGTAGGTGGAATGGCAGGGGTGGCATACTCCTGCCCTCGATGCGTATTCGTATACACGATCGTACTCTCGCCTTCAGTCACTGTGATGGGCGGGTTCCATCCGCAGCCAGTTGTCGTCTGATTATTCGTGCACCCCAGCGCATAGGCTGTCTGATTCGGGGACTATCCTCGCAAAGTCAATATACAGGGACATCGCATGTTACCATAATGCAAATATAATCTGGCTGGTTTGCTTGGCGGTTCTGGAAAGGCGCGCTTACTCACCGCAGAGATGATGGAAGCCTGGATCTGCTCGGGACTGCCCATGGGGAGGAAGAGTGATACGGTCGACACACTTGCTGTCGTGGATGCATTGGATGGACTTGAAGTTGTGGTTGATATTTCTTGTGCTGCGGCGCGCGCGGATAGGCATAGAAAGATGGTCACACCAACGCCGAGCATCTTGCCCGCGCTATATTCGTCCGGCGATGGTATACACGCTCAATGCATCGGTCCATAGGCTCTCCGCGATGGTGGTGGAGGTGATGGAAAAGGACAATGGAAGGTGTCATTCTCATGTTGGGCGGCTCAGTGCTCGTGGCCATGACGACGCACGTGTTTGGCAAGGCTTGATCGCACATACAATGGTTCTTGGCGATGGGTGTAAATAGCATCTTGTCATCTGAAACGATGCATGTTGATTCGACAGTGCAAAAGGCAGAGTTGTCGCCCAGCCTTAGCAGCTTGGCCGGAGTGCCACTTTCGCCGATGCCGAGGAGCGACAGCATCATCATCACGCCGACGCGTCTCAGGAACAGGTCATCCATTAAATTTGTGCACCAAAACGAAACACGTCGTACCGCCGGCCGACTCTGATATATACGTGAATCGCCACCATGGCTAGTCAACAGTGGGCGCAGGACGTCCGGACAGCCTTCCACAGCGATGTAAAGCTGGCGACAAGGATCGTGGATGCGGCAGATCGATACCAAGGAGAGCTACCGGCCTTGTTCTGGGACATTGCAAAGTATGTGACAGCAAGTAACACCACTGCACAAACGACAAACGCGAAAAAGCGAAAACTGGACGATGCCATACCATCACACCACCAACAACCCGTCGCAAATGGCAGCACCCATGCCAGCATCGCCCAGCCAGCCCTGGCTTTCGAATGCAAGAACGTCAGTTTTGCCGTACCAGCACGAAAGAAGCTGAAGCTGCAAATTATCGCGGACCAGACAGAGCCAAGTAGGCGGGAAGTCAGACTGCTGAACAACGCCACCAATGAGACCGAGTACACTCTCTCGAATGCGCAAATCGACCAAGTCTTCTGTCTACCAGTCCCCGAGAAACAGCAGCGACAATCCAACTTTGTCCTCCTGCCGAAAGCAGGTGCCACAAACTCAGATGGCACGCCTTGCGAACAGGTCGTCTTCACCATGAACGAGACAAAGCCAGACGATGCCAATTCCTCAACACGAGCAAAAGTCGAGGGCGATACCTACATCACCGTCACAGACGCCGAGCTTAATGCTTTACTACAACCATATGGGAAGCAAGTCATAAGACCCACAGAAACCGAATTTGCAAGCAGCATACCCCAATCCCATCGGAAAGGCGAAAAAGGATACCACGTGAAAGCCCATCGAGGAACAAAAGAAGGTACGCTTCGATCCCCCACCACATTCCCTCCATCACACAACTAACTATTCATCTCACAGGCTACCTCTTCTTCCTCCCCACCGGCATAATCTTCGGCTTCAAAAAGCCTTTGTCCTTCTTCCCCTTCTCCTCAATCGAATCCATAAGCTACACCTCCGTCCTTCAACGAACCTTCAATCTCGTCATCACAACCTCAGACGAGGTCGAAACCGAATTCAGCATGCTAGACCAAGCAGATTTCGCAGGTATAGACGAGTACATCAAGCGCCATCAACTCAACGATGCTTCCATGGCTGCGACGCGGAGGGCGAAAGAGTATAATGTCAATAAAGATAAGAAGGAGAAGGGAGAGGGAGAGACGAATGGTGGGGCTGACACGGTTGGAGAGGATGGTCTGACGGAATTGCAGAGGGCGGAACAGCAGTTGCAGGATGAAGAGGATGAAGAGGAGGAGGATTATGTTGAGTCGGGTGGGGAGAGTGATGGGGAAGGCGAGGATAGTGATGAGGAGGAGGGTGAAGAGTATGCTGAGGGCGAGGAGTATGATGAAGAGCAAGAAGAGGAGGAAGAGGGACATCATGAGGAATGAAAGGTGCGGATTCATGTTGCTTGAGGACGAATCAACCAGGTCTGGCATTTCTGAGGAAATCTTACTTTGACGATACCCGTTATCAGCGTCGAGCTTCATGTCGCTTCCTGGCTCGTCGCTGTGTGTGTTGTGGATTCTAGGTTCTCATCAACCTTGAACATCCAGGCCTCCTCCAGGTCGTCTTCAAAATCACATTCTCATCTCGACTGGAAATGCGCGGATGCGAATGGAGTAATGTCTTCATCCTGTCCCATCCTTGACCTTCTTCCAGTTTCCGATATCCATGCTTTTCCAGGATTCAGAATCTCAGTGTAAAGGCCTGGGTCTCCTGCCATTGCCCTACTCATCTTCACCTCTCGATTTGCGAATCTTGCCGGACCACCATGGCCCCAACAAGATGATAGTCCAGCGAGCAAAGAGTTATCCCCTCGTCGTGCTCTACTTGACCATCGTCATTTTCGATAGTGGATGCTGGAGCATGACTCGCACAATTCAATGTGGTCCGGAATTCCGAGGATTTTGCGAGCATCCTCCTCCCCCATCCCGGCACTCATTCGATCGCCGTCACGCATATTGACCTGCACGGATTGCGCGTCTACGATCATGCAACTGATCTCCAGGCCTATCGTCTTCAGCGATGTACTGTGCCGCGCGACGAATTTTTCCAAGTTGGCACGATTCAGCGCTGTGTATCCACGGAGTGATAAACGCTTCAATTTGGGTACGGTGCTTGTCAAGAGCTCAGCCATGAATGCATCAAGATCAATCATGAGGTCATCCTGCTCATGGGACTCATCGTCGTCAAAATAGCACCCACAACAACCGCCGCCGCCGTGAATTGACATTGTCTGCAAGCTCTCGGACCGAGTCATTGTTTGCATAAATGGCCGAATGTCGTATTTCTGACTATGTATTGCACTGAGGTCGAGATGGACACTTTCGACCTCGTTGAAGACTTTGCTCATGCGGTTCATAAGTGTCTCGTCTTGACAGATGCTCTCGGGTGGTGATACCCAGGGCAGACATGACAGCGTGACGATACGAGGACTTGAATCACTCAGACATAGAGCCTCGAAGATGATGCGCAATGTTCGAATGTCTTGCGGATGTGGTGGTTCGAGACCGAATTCGCCAAATTTCTTATACCTCTTGTGGAAGGATGGATGACAGGCGATCTCGATTTCCTTCAACTTTCCAAACTCCCGCAAGTTGAGGAAGACGGTGGTCAGAAGATGGAGATCCAGATTGCTTTCGCGCATATCCTTTTGCTGGCGCTTCAGCTCGTTGAGGTGAGGCAGCGCCTCCCAGAGCTCCGATATCTTCTCATTGTTCTCACGACGTATTGCTCGAGCATACTCGTATCCGTCGTAAGAGTCATCGAAGATTTCATCTCCAAGGTCTTCCTCCTCACCGTCCCGGCGCAGGCTGCAATATGTACCGTCACGTCCTGGGACTCGCTCTTCTTGCAACGCCTTTTCAGCATCGAAGTCTGGCAACTCGGCGAGATCTAAAATCAAACCGTTCGTTGAGAACCACATGGGACCGAAATCTGGATCCGATGAAGCTTCAGCCGCTTTCTCGAGGGATCTCCTGTCACATAGCAAGATGGTTCTCTGTCCGCCACTGTGCGCCTCTGCGAATACCTTGCGCATCTTTTTGGCGCACCTGACACTCACATCTCGAAGCTTGCGAAAATCATCGGTGTAAAGGAGGTGGGTCGTGATTGAATCGAAAAGCTCTTGGGGGAGATCCAGGAGCGGACATGGCCCAGCATCTGAATTTGTTTCTAGCGAAACATCCTGCGTGAGTGCGGTTCGGGTGCTGGTGGGTACGTCGGGCGCGACTACTGTCTCGGAAGCCTGGTCAGTCGGCGGCGGAGATGGAGATGATGGTATGCTGCTGTCGGCAATGGCGGCTCCAGCGCCGGAGATTGGGGTGTCGCTTTGCATTCTCTGCTCCAGCGAGGTCGCGGCAGCATTGTACATCGCAGTGGTCGGCGATTCTTTGTCATCGGATGTGTTGCCGCGCACCGCTGTCGGTGTGTTGTCGTTGGCGGATGATGTTTGCGCAGATTGACGGTGGTGTGGAACTTGAAAGAAAAGGAAAGGAAAGTGAGGAAGAACGTTCCGAAAGCTTAAACGCGGAAAGCGCGGGTAAAAGTGGGGCCTTTCACATGCTCAACTGAGGCAAGCACGTCTGAGGGAAACTGCAAGTTTCCCAATTCATCTATTCTACATTTCACCTGTAGACGCAAGCCCATTTTAACTCCAAATGGTAGTGTTAACGAAGATCCCCAGGATCTACCTTAGATGCAGAGACTAGCCTGTCCCACCGGAGCAAGAAACCCAACCTCAAGCCTTACTCAGTCATTACGACTCTCCATCGGCTTCTTCAGATGATCTTGGCGAGACAGGCCATATCCCTCCTTGGTGAAGACGCTCTCTCCCAGTCCTCCAACCTCCTTCGCCTCGTCGACACACATCTCCTGCTCGAGAAGGTCTTGGGCAGCCAGGACATTCTTCATGACTGAATACCCATCCTTCAGCGGAGTTGTAGCTTTCGCTCTGAGCTTCTTGAGTACCTCTGCCTTCTCCTCGCAAGCTCCCTCGAAGTCGGAGCCGAAGATGGAGTAGCCCACGTCGTAGACGGCCTTTGCGATCTCGGGCTCGTTGTTGGAGAGCGTGGTGGAGACGGCGGAGAGGAGAGCCTTCTCGGCCTTGACGACGTTGGCTTTTCCGAGATCTGGAGCCTGGATAGTGTTAGTTGACGTCGGACTGGGAGTTCTTGAATGATTATTACCATGATGGAGATGTTCGGAAGGTAGTACTCTTGGATGGTCTTGGTTGATCAATTTCGGAAGGTATAGTTCCTGGATGGTGTCGGATAGTCTTGGATGGTCTTGTTTCTTGACTTTCTGTTGTGATCTTGGTGTGTATAGGAGGTAAGAAGTTGTAAGAAAAAGTCGGTCCTTATATAGTAGACTGGCGGGCGTCTGGCGCACATGCTGACCCTTGATACAGCCGAGTCCGTGCGAGGACAATATTATCACAAGCTACGGCGGTGCAGCATCGTCACACGCCGAGTCTAGCCATGAGCACATGCAGTGAATGGAGGCACAAGATGGTCTTTGCCGCTTATATCAATATCAGCTTGCGATCAGCTTGCTACTTGTATTTCACAAAGAGCAGGAGGACAAAGCCAGCAAAAGGACAAGTCCCGACTTTGTTGAATGTTTGTCAATCACGACCATGAACAATGGAGAAGCTTCCCAAGTAGGGAAATTTGATCGATGGCGATTTTCTCGGAGCTGATGTACTCTGGTGACTGAGGATCTGCACACCAATTGACAGAATTGCCTGGTCGATTCAGTCTGGTAGCATGGATATTGGAATTGCAATACGATGAGCAGAGCGAAGATGTTTTATGACTATCTACCAGTTCATAAGAGCACGTTGAAGACCAGTGCTATCCTCCCTTGCAATGTCCAAAAACGCCCGCTTTAACCAAATCCACAAAAACAAAGCAAAACAGTGCCAACTGCACGGGACATCTTCTGGAGTTCAATCTCGGTCTCGTTATCGTGTGATCGCAGTAAAGACTCCTCGCTGAATGAACTAATACCAGCTCGGTAGTGGTAGTTGTGCTGAAAAAGAGAGAAAAAATCCAACGCCTTCTTGGTATTGCCGCAGTAGTGGAGCATCGATCGAAATGTGATCTTCCGGCCCGTTCACTATGATGCCCTTCCACTCATCGCCAGTACGCCTGTATAGATGGTCGCGAAGTAGGTAGCGTGACTTCATCCATCCATTTCAAATGGTCGAAGAGTGAGATCATCAAGCTGTCGATCGATCTGGTCGGCTTCACTCAGACAGTGCACGCAGGTCGCCTCATCGCAGACGGCCAGCTCATGTCTCAGCGGTCCACCTTCATGGCCAAGGACAACTTCGCGAACCTTGAAGGCTTGACCCTCCTGACACGGTACATAGGTATAGTAGCCATCATCCTTTGGTGCGAATATCAAGACCCTTGATTCCTCATCCGGTAGACACTGGCTGGCGTGGACGAAGCCAAAGCCCCAAGTACATGACTGGATGGTCGGATCTGCAAACTTGTTGCACTCCTGGCATCTAGCCTTGTCACAAATCATGTACGGGTAGGCTAGGCCGGACTGGTACATGTTGACCAGCATGATCGGACCACCATGCTTGCGGACCGGGTCTTGCTGTGGAATCGGTTCGGCGTTCGGGTGGAGCATCAAGAGCCACTTGCTCTTAGACATCACCAAGTCCCGATAGTGGAACATGGGAATGGCATCCTCATCGTCAAGAGCGACGTAGCATTCCTTGAGTTTGATGGCGTGAGTCTGTTCTTGAGCGGCTGTATCCTCACCCGGAGCAGTTTGGTGCATGTCGGCTGGAGTTGCCAGAAGACTTGGGTCGCCAGATGAGTCAATAGCATCATGGCCATCCATACCATCTTGAGGCACCTCGTTCTCTTCTTCGCCAGTGATATCGTCGACAGGGGCATGTAGGCGATTGGTGTGTGTGGGTGCTGGCGAGCCGTCGAGCCTAGCTCTATCTTGGTTCTGCTGGCCTGGCGAAGTGAAGTCGTTGAATTCGTCGTCCTGGTCCTCCTCATTCTCAGCATCATCTTCAGCCTCGTTAGCCTCGTCGCTTTCCCAATCTTCGCCGCCCATGCCATAGTTCGGTCGAGTGTTTCGAGTGCGACCTGTCCGACGGGGTGCTGTAGCAGTTGTATTTGATGTGTTGACTGATGAAAGGTAGGGATCATTGGCGTCCATGAGACCTGCGGAGTTGGAAGACCTCTTGTTCCTGTGCGCGAGCAAGGCTGCACCGAATTGCGCCAATGCAGTGGACGATGATCCAGAAGCAGTGTTGCCTTTGGACGCCTGCTTCTTGGCGCTCTGTCCACGGGCAGCGGTTGGCTTGACATTGCCATCCTCATCAAGCGTTGGCTGACGACGCTTGACTTTCCCCGTGCACTCATTGCAGTCGCATCCCGTGCCGTCATCGACTCGTCTAGTCGGAGCTGGGCCAAGTGCGATGCCGAGTTCCTGAGCCCTCGCGCGAATCTGACGACGGACTGTCTCGAACTTGTCCCGCTCCTCCTGTGTATGGAGATCGCTTCGGGAATTCTTCTGCATACTGTTCGGACGAGCGATGGCCCGCCACATCTCATTCCTGCCAGGAGAATGGCGGTATTGCCAATTCTCATGCAGCTTGGCGTAGTTGTATGACAAACCATTCTTGAGAATGTACGGAAATACCGCGTTGAACAGTCCTACGTAATCATCCTTCGACAAGTCCTTGAGCTCGATCTCCAGGATGTGAAGAAAGCGGAGTTCGTCGTCGCTCCATCGCCTGTTGGTCTTGGGCATCGGTGGACCACGTTCAGCTACAGGCATCTTGTCGGTTATGATGTGGTAAGCAGGGAAAGTTGTGGATCTTCGTGTAGTAGAGTATGAGCGAGCTGCGCTACGATCAGTGGACTGCTGGTGAGTTTTTGGTCGTGGTGCTAGAACAGTCGAGGTTGGGTGTTGTGGTTGTAGCGCAGAAGAAGAAGGGGCGGAACGCGAAGAGTCAAACGTCTCGAGAGGCGGTCCGAGACCGAGGGTCGGGTGCACGGTCATATCACTAGCGCGAAATAATCCCTGCTCTCGCATGTGAAGCGTGAGGTGAGTGAATGTTGCGCCAAGCCTCCGCTTTGGGTCGACTCCCTTCCCATCATGCTCCATTTCTGTCCGCTGAATCTGATTGTCACAGCGCAACGCTTGTATACTTTGCTTGGTGATGTGTACAATGGTTTCACAATGATGGAATTGTCCGCCTGCACTGATTCTGCATCCTTGTTGCTTGCCAGCTTGGACGTTGATCGACTGAGCTCAATGCTCTCAGCAAAAGGTACCAAAATGGGTATGACCTGATATACTATAGAGTGCTTTGACTGTCACGGCAATTCATGTGTCAATGCGAACTGCGTCAGGTTTGCGACCTTGTGCAAGCTCATGTCTTGTCGAAGAACAATGAAACAAAGACAGTCTTTGTCCCACGATTTGCCCATAGATACAATGACGGACGACTTTCGCCAGGACGATCTCTTGGGATCTTCAACTGTCGTATCGATGTCTCACTTTGTATGGTTGGTACACAGCCTACCGTGAGTTTCACAAACTACAGCAAATGTAAGGCAGTCAAGCTACACTTCCTCTACACCTGATTTTGGCGATGACAGAGCCTCTTTGAACTTCAGGAATCTGTGTGGACTCTAAACGAGACGAAAACCTCTGTAATATCAGACGAATAGAGCTTCTCATGCCCCTAAAGCTTTAGATCATTGCTTAGAACTCACATGCACTTTGCACTTATTGTTCACACTAGTTGAATGAAATGGCACGGAACCAAGAGTGTGACCTGCGCAGCAGCTTTGCCCCGCGAGCCAGAGTGTATTGAATAGCGACAGCTGTCTGGACTGCTCCGCGTCCTTCGTCTCGAACCTGAGGCCTCCTGTCGCACGACTTCGTTGCCTGCTTTGCGCAACGTGGCCATCTTGAACATTATCTAAGGGGGGATGCCGTTCAGTGGCAAGCAATCCCGGGGTGATCGTGAGCGTGACGTTTCGTTGGCGTGAGTTGTATGCTAAGCAGTAGTGATGAATTGAAATGCAAATGCAACTTCAGCTTGCGTCAATCAGTGAATGCGAATAAAAAAATCCATATGGTGATCAATGTCACCTTGGTTTGAGGCAGAGTTTATGGCGCAACTTTGGCATTCCGGCCAAGACGTCCAACACGACTGGAAACACGGTCTGGAGTCCGGAGAGTTCGCCGACGTCGAGATCCTGGCAAACTATCGCTGCTAGCTCTGGAATGGCGAAAGCCTCCTCCGCTTGCTTCAAAGAGATCATCATGGTTGAAGAGTGAGCACTACAATGAGGTTATAGCTCGTGTATAAGAGTGATTAGGGTTGGATAGCAAAAGAAAAAGCAGGTGCTCAATCGATCAAGGAGATCATTTGCTCTCAGGCTTGTTGTGTCATCGGTGGCTCGCCTCCCGACCATCGCCATCGTTGCCTTCACATTTTGTCTCGAGCCTGATTATCTCAGTTAGCTGAAGATGAATGCGCTCTGATGTGTGCTACTGTAGCTGCTTGGTGCTACAAATATGGAAGAGGGTCGTCGGTAATGGAATATGAGAGTGGAAGTGTCGTGGCCATGAGCATGTCATGAATTCATGTTGTCAATTCAGTGTTATGCTAAGCAATGTGCCAGCCCTGCCTGCCTTCATATCTTTATCAGTCTCTCGCCAAATACAAAATCCAAAGCTACCATGTGCTGAATTCCTTTCTATGCCGGAATCTATGCAGATCCATCGTGTCAAATACTCGTCCCTCATACCCATCATGGTCATTACTCGTGTGCCGTTCCACTTGGGTGACCATTTTCCTACCGTCCAAAGCTCCATTGAACCAACAAAACAGAACAAGGAAACAGCGAACTGGTATCCATGGCATCGGCAACATGACACGAGGGTACGAGGCGTGAAGTCCATGACCCATCGCCGACTCTCACACCACCCCATTATGGCTTTCTGTTCAACTCTCAAGTCGTTCGCGGTCGATCTTGCTTTGTGAGTCGTTGATCTGATCTCGTAGGAGGTCGACCTCGTTCTGGAGGTTGAGGACTTGGTTGGGAAGATCTTGGAACTGGTTACGGAGGCTGGCGAACTCGTTCATCAAGTTGCTGAAGGCATCTTGTGGGCGGTTGATACCATTAGGGCGGTTGATCGACCGTTCCTGTGAGGCTTCGTCCGAATCGTCAAGACCTCCCTCGCCAATTCCCATGGCCGCTTCGTCGATGCCCGTGCGATAGTTCCGTCTTGTCGTCCGTCTGCTCGAACGAACGACTCCACGAGAAGATGAGACTTCGACAGCGTCCTCATAATCTTCGTCACCCATGCCTTCGTCGTCGTCCGATTCTTCATCCGCAATCACTGCGCGCTTTGGCTGTGCCTTACGCTTCTTCGCAGGCGCTTTTCCACGACTCTTACGATCCGCATTTGGTCCTCGAGGCTTAGGCTTGGTGACCTCGCCATCATCGACCTTCACCTTCTGCGGCCGAGACTTGACGGTGCCGGAACAGGAAGGACAAGCACACGGGCTGCCTGAATCGACGCGAGCAGTTGCATGCCATGGAAGCAGGATGTTGAGCTCCTGTGCCGCGGCCCGAATTTCTTCACGCAGATCCTCAAACCAATCACGTTCTTCCTGCGTGTGTTGACTTGCGTTTGGCTGCTGTGCGCCCTTTGGGGGAACGTTATTTGGCCTGGAGATCCAGCACCACTTCGCACTCTTGTCCTTATAGTGGCGGAGTGTGTAGGTCTCATGAAGCTTGACTACGTTGTAGTCGCGGCCATTTGAGGCATGAGTTGGATGAACAGCATGCCACAGATCGTAGTAATCGGTTGGAGACAAATTGGCCAGCTCGACTTCGAAAATTGCGAGAGCGCCATATTCCTCGGCGGTCCACGTCGGCTTCTTGGTACCTTCTTCGCGGTCCAGCGCCTCTCCGCGGCCGGCTCTTGGCATGATGGCGGTGGTTACGTTGGTATGTGTGGGTGGTCTCAGTGGAAATTGCTACGATTGAAGCAAGTCGAGGGCGGCGCTGTGGTAGAAGCAGTGGCGGAAAGGAGATCTGGAAGAACTCGGTGATGGAGTTTTGCCGCTGTGGTCCCGAGAACTTGATTGAGCAACTGCAAGTGGTGCTGGCTTGTTTCTGGTCTGCAGGTCTGAAAGGAGGAAGAAGGAGCGATTCGAAGGAATGATGTGCTAGATGAGAGTCGAACTTCAGGTGTCAGAGGTGCACGGACGCTTCACTAGCGCCAAACCATGTGAAGCGTGAGGTGAGTGAATGTTATGCCAAGCCCCATCGACTTGACGCTCCATCTCGATACTTTGTGTACATTTCAACAATGAATATACTAGATGATGAAGCCTGTGGAAAGGAAGCTGTTCATGTCATAATATGTTTTATCTGCGATTTCATCAATTTGCGATGAGACCTATAGACAAAGGTAGGCCTGGCACAAACAAGCAGCCCCGGCTGAGAAGAAGAGATCATGTTTGTACACGGATGTCCGCGAATTCAAATGATACACGCTCTCAGAACGAGAAAAGAGGCAGCTCAGATCTCCCAATGCTCCATTCATGCCACGCTAATCCTAATTCTACCGTCGTGAAGTGCCAGATACTGATCCATTCATACCATCACTGCTCAGGTGCGATTCAGACCCATCCTTTCCTATTTCAAAACAAAGAATAAAACATTGAACAACCCAATATGCTCCTTCAGCCATGCCATATCCACAATCTCCATGCTCGCGTGAACTTCCAAATGCTCCTCGACCATGTCATTCGCAGTCCTGCCATTACCGCTCAAGTTGTAAGAAAAGAGGCCCTACAGACGGCCCAAAAACCCAGCACAACAAAGAAACGAAGAAAGATGCGTCGTCGTAGACAATGGCGTGAGTTGATGAAGGCGTGAAAGCAGACGCTGCCTTGTTGATGGCAGACGTCTCACTGGTTCGTAGACGCCTCCTTGATCTCAGTGCTCGTCTGCTTGGTGAGTGACAGCATCTTCAAGTTAGATGCATCTGTCTTGGGAACGAAGGCGATACTGCGTCAACGATATGGACGGCGTCAACGATATGAATCCAGCCCTTCGCTTCTAGCGAGAAACACCCGCCAGCATCTTGTCTTGACAAAATGCACAGCCCTCCACCTTGCACACAGCCAGAAGGTGCTTTTCTGGACGGTGGCGATGGCTAAGCACCACCTCACGAACCTTGAAAGCTTGACTCTCGCGGCAAGGTGCATAATCAGCTCCATTTGAGTCAGGCGCAAAGAGCAGAGTCTTAGACTCTTCATCCAAGAAACACTGGCTGGCGTGAACGAAGCCGAGACCTCTCGTCGTGGACTCCAAACTAGCATCGGCGAGGTAGCCGCTGCAAGTAACACACTTGGCCATGTCACAGAGCATGTATGGAAAGCTTTGTGAGGTGATAGGTCCCTCAGTCCACGAATGAAGCATGACGACAGGGCCTCCGTGTGGACGGACGGGATTGTAGTGGGCGATTGGTTCTGCATTGGCTTGGAGCATGCGGACGCCGTGGCGGACGATCGTGTCGCTGAGGTGGAACATTGGCAGGATTGAGTGTGTCTTGCGGACTTTGTGCAGCTTGATGTGGCGAGAGTTGGATCCATCACCTTCCCCGTCGCCTTCGCCTTCGTTCTCTTCGTCCGAGCCCTCGTTGGCTTGAGTGTCTTGGTCTGGCATCTCAATATCGGCGCCATCATGAGCTTCACCTGTCTGCTGCAGGCCTGTGGCAGAAGTGAAGAGGCTCGCTTGCGCAGCGGACGACTGGCTGAAAGGGAAATCAAAGGGGCCCGATATGGAAGCAGGGGCAGTAAAGAAGGTCCCTGGTGCCGCGAAGAACTGCTTAAAGAGGACATTCGAATTGGACGTTGTGGTGGCAGAGGGAAAGTAGTTCTCGGACTTCGTGTACGAGTTGTCGATTGAGGGATATGATGCCAAAGCAGAGGTGGGAGGCATTGCTGGTTGCATGAAAGACTGCTCGACCGCAGCTTTCTGCTGGTTCCATGCGTACGCAGATGCGACACCATTTGTTGCTGCGTCTTCACCGTCTTCGTCGTCTTCAACATCTTCATCGACGGCGGCCTTACGCTTGCGACCAGCATTCGAGCCACGAGGCTTGGTCTTCTTGACCTTGCCATCCTCATCCAACGTAGGCTGGCGATGGTTCACCAGACCGGAACACTCTGGACATGTGCACATTGCACCGGAATCGACCTTGGCAGAAGAGGTTGGCAGAATGATCTGAAGCTGCAGAGCCTTCGCGCGGATAACAACACGAAGACTCTCAAACCACTTCTTCTCGTCATCAGTGTGCTTGTCCAGTCGAGCTCCATCGAAAGCTTTGTTTGGGCGACAGAGGCGAACCATTCTACTGCTCTTCTTCTTGTAGTGGCGTAGAGCGAACGTCTCGTGGAGTTTGACTACATTGTAGTCTCTGCCGTCTTTGATGTGGTCTGGAAAGATGGTATGCCAGAGGGCATAATAGTCATCATCAGACAGACCATTTTCTCCACGCAGCTCGACCTCGAGGATGGCCAAGGTACCACACTCGTTGTCGGTCCATCGAGTGACCTTGTCGGTCTTCAACGCCTCTCCGCGCCCAGCTCTTGGCATGTTGTCGGGAAGATGGGTGTTGCGAGCTGTGGGATTTGGTTTTAGTGGCGACAGCGACTTAGACTGGTCGAGGTCGAGGTTGGCAGCTATGGAGCAGTCTGTTTGATGACACAGCTGTAGCGGCAAAGGTCGGTGTTGGCGAGATATTGAGGGCGCTCTCAAAGAATGCTGCTACGACACAGGCTGACAAGCTTTGTGGAGAGTTGAAAGCGGTGCGATCTTGGTTACCTTTCGCTGGTGCAGAAGAAATGATTCGAAGATGAGTCGAGGAAGGTAAGTGTCGGAAAGCAGGCGCTTCACGAGCACCGAGTAACTCCCGGCCATTCCGTCCGTGCCATCCCTGCTCGTTCACGCATGTGAAAATTGAGGTGAGTGAATGAGGCGCCAAGCCAACTTCACCACCCTCAACCACCATCGTATACATTTCCAAAGATGTGTATACCAGATAATGGAAATCATAACAACACAGGAGCGCACGCCCTTGTATATCTGCACTTCCGTCAGTTTGCCAATGTAAAAGCCGGATAGATAGAGAAAGAAGCAGCTCCACACAGAAGTCACGATATGCGGCACGACACTGTTCGAAGAACATTCTCTCCTTTCTCAAGTTCCAGGGAAGACATTGAAATTCCTTTGTTCTTGGATCCGGAGCACAAAGGCATTCATCACGGAGCGCAGATCAGCCCTAAAAGTAAGTTCAAAACCGAGCAAGTGATTGGAGCATGGATTCAAGAACTCATCTGGAAGCATTCGCCTTGTCATGACGGGAAATCAGATGATCTTGCAGCCTTGAACTTACGTTTCAGCACGCCGTTATTCTCTCTCATAGGCATGAAGTGCTTCTTTGGCGTGTCCATGCGCTGTGCGATGCTGACCAGGGATGTTGGAGTCGCGTCTACCTTTCTGAGGAGATCAGTCGAGCAGCTACGGCCTCAGAATCGAAGTGTTTACTCACGTCGAAAAGTTGCAGAAACCCCTAGCATTGGTTCCTTTGGCCAGCTACAAACACTAAACGGCGATTTCGAGGTGGGAACATTCGATGAAGCGAATGACGGCTGCTATGCGCAGACGCTTATCGATCATTCAATGAGGTCGAGGCTGCTCAGCCAAAGACAGATCTGGCCATCTCCATGGTCACTGACGATCACTCACGTTATTCCTCTACTCCTCCTCTCCAAACCACTATCCGCAGGCTCATCATCATCGTTAAGCTCATCTTCGCTCTCCTCCTGGTCTTCTTCATCTTCAGCTGCAGGTGTCGAACAGTCGAAGGTGAGCTTCTATCTTGCATTGCTGACCATCAGGTGACCACCGGGCAACTCTGTTTGCCGTCTGCAGAACCTGAATTGATAAGACATTTGACCTTGTCCTTGTTGGTGAAAAGGTGTACCATCTGAGTGCAGTAGAGTCGGACGAATCTGTCGACCATGTTTCTTCGCAGCGCGTAGCTATCTACCAAATGTCAATGTGTGCTTAGAGCCTTTTACGTTCACTCCGAAAACCTGTCGGCAGGAAGCAGCTGGCGGCTCAACGTCCCCAACGCGGGCCAGACGGTCTTTCTGCCGACAGGTTTTCGGAGTGAACGTAAAAGGCTCTAAGCACACATTGACATTTGGTGGCCACGCGCTGCGAAGAAACATGCTCGACAGACTCGTCCGACTCTGCTGCACTCAGATGGTACATCCGTTTTTTACTAACGAGGACAATTTGAGGTCAGCAGTCTTTCGTGACGGATAGGAAGACACACGACAAAATTTCCAAGCTGTTCCTTGCTGCGTGGAGTGTCGATGAGGGCCTTGAACTTGCCATCCGAGGCACTGTAGAACTTGAGTATGTAGAGCTCTGCTTTGATGCCTCTCTTGCCCTTAGCTTGCTTAATCTGAGGCAGAAGCAATTGACTGACGATGTCGATGATGACAGCTTAAAAGCTTTTCGATCCAGCTTGCCAGCCTTACGGTATTGGTCGTCCAGGAGCTCCTGGTCACCACGGCCGAAGGATGCTGGTTGAGCGGCGGTAACCAGTGCTTGGAACTCTGGGGATTTAGCTGTAGCATCGGGAAAGACGAGCGTGAAGCCCTTGAAGTTGTCGCCGAAGCGGATTTGGACTGGCTCATCGATTTCAACGCAGCCGGCACAAGCCAAATTCCGCTCCGAGCATGGGATGCAAGAGAAGCTCTGAGGTCGTCCAGGACTTGCTCCTTGACTGAGATGCTACCCAAGTTGCCAGCAAAGCTGTTGCCAGCCTGTGCGCCGCCCACTGCCTTGGGAGGAGTCGCGCCTGTCATGTTGAACCTCATGTGATGAAGAATCATCTCTAGTGGCATGTTGCTTCCTACAGAACACCTGCCGTCCTTTGCCAGGACGGGACTGCTCTTTACAACCAGGTCCGACAGCATCAAACGGGTATTTTCTCCGCCCATGAAAGCCACGCAAGTCGCCTGCTTCGCACTGATAGAGCCACTGATTAGATTGAGAGTGCCTTCGACCATCATTCATTCTTGGTAGCCGGGACAGTGCGGTGTAGACGATCGGTTGGGGGGTTCGCATCGGAGGCGATGGAGCCGAGGGAAGCGGCCAATAATCGCTGGCATATGTATGGTACCGATGAGGCTGCACTGCATCTTGATAGCACAGTCATAGTCGGGGTATATTGCATTCTCGTTGTCGATGGTGTGTTGTACCTGCGTCGCACCCGAGAAGTGGAAAGGACAAACTCCGCAAGATCACGTGGCATCTTGGCAAGGCTTGGCAAGAGGAGGTCTTCCACCTTCCCGTTCTCGATCAAACGATCCTCCAAATCTGTACCATTGACGACCCGCATCACAACATCGACAGGCGGTCCTTTACAGCATGCACCACGCTAATCAATTAGGACAGGTTGCACCAACAGCCTGGGAACTTGCAGCTCATCAATGGCCCGGTGGCGCTTAGGTAGACCCCTGCAGGCCCACATCATGCAGCTCAGCTGGAGGCGACCAGCCTGATGGCTTCCTCTGTATGCTACCGTTGACCTGGGTCACGAGCCCACATAACGGTCTTGGCAGACACCTCCATGTGACGGGGAACTTTCGAGACTTGTAACCATCTCATCTTCTTCTACTCTATATATACTCTATCGCGTCACGCTCTGTTGATGGGTTCCTCGCCTCGATGGTCGTCCCCCACTGGATTCTACGGCGTCATAGGGGTCTCAACAATTCCGGGAGCACATAAGCACCCCTGACATTTCTGCCATTGCACTCCTCTTTCAGTGCTTCCGGACAACTTCGATCAGGCTGAGCCCATCAGCCTCAAGAGCCCAGGTCTTTTCGATGGTGAGACCATCAACTTGATGGATCAGTGCCTGCCACTCTGGCTCAGTCCGCTCCTTCCCACCACAGAGGATCATCATAACCATATCGCTCGCCGCTGCCGCTGTGCTCCCTCCTCCATCCCGGCGCTTTGGTAAAATCAGCTCATTTATCAAGAGCCTGGAATACTCTGGCATCATGGCATCTCTCACGTTCGACAGGATCTGTAAACATTCTGCATCGCTCCAATCGTGTAGAATGCGGCGCATGTAATATGTCTTGGCGTGTCGGAACTGCTCTGCCTGCGGAGTGAAGAAGTCCTGGACATACACCTGGTAGAGCTCACGCCGCTCTATCGGAATTCGGCCGATTACTTCAGCTTTGTCTTGCAGGACTAGCTTTCCTGCCGATCCTTCTAAGTTCATGTGCCTAGCGAAGTTCGCAAGATCATGCCCTTTGCCGCCGCCAATGTCGACCAGCATTACATCTTGCTCCGACTCCACGCGCAACTTCTCCATCGGATACACTTTGAACCATGGCACACAATGTGTCTCCGGCACATCCATAGTTAAGTCGAATTGCTCAGCTACATCTTCATGGCTTTTGAGATAGTGCCAGATCGATTCGCCAAAGGCAAACGCGAACAGTGTATGGTCGACGTCAGCGGGCTCCTGATACTTGTTCTCAGCGAAGTACTCTGGCATCTTCGACAGACAGACATGGAGGGACTTTCTCGAATACCGCAAGCCCGCCGCCATGGATCTGCTGTTGCAGATGAGGTCACTCATTGCCGTGGAAGCGAATACCCCATCGTCGACCTCTTGCACAACGCCTTGGCTTGACAAGAATCGCAGGAGCCTATTCCTGACGCTCAGTTCGTGATGAATTTTCGAGGGTTCCGCTGAGGTTTCACTGCCGTTGTTGGCTCGCGAGAGTTCGTCCAGCCATCCCGCCTCCAGAGCGGTCACAACAGCAGGTACGATTAAAGGCTGGGCGACGAGCTCAAAGACTTGTTCGAAAGGTGAACGAACAGCGGTAATTAGCGAATTAAGTCTTGAGATGACATCGCTGCGTAGATCGACAGAAGTTGCGAGATCTTTGTCGAGCTCTCCAACCAAACCTTCTGCTTCATCGAGCAAGCTAATGAGATGTAAGCGTTTCTCTTTCATTTCGAAGGCTGCATTCAGCAGTGTCGCTAGAGGGTGGTAACATATTCGCAAATTGTGAAGCGCTACTCCAGTGCTAATTATATAGGCTTGATCACGCATACTCAGCGCAAGTCCGAGCCCGCCCAGATGTTGTACAACCGCAGCAGTACTGGAGCGGACTTGGCAACTTTCGCTTCGTCGTATCAACTCGGGTCGCACAACAGTGTACAAAATCCTGGAAAATGCTTAAGGGCAAGAATGACCAGTCGCCCCTAGTCTTTCAAATGAGACATTCGTCTTTACCTGTACTATATAATTGTCATCTCCGGGCTGACCATTGTTTCCTGGACACAAACCCATGAACCCGTGCCAGTTCTTAAGAAAGCACATTCACAGTACACTCCGGAGCACTCGAATCAAGCTACCTGGTATCAACACCTCTCTTCGTCTGACTGCTGCTTCTCGGACGCAGCTACGAACTGAAGTAAAGGATCTCATGGCGAACCAAAATTCGGCAGAGCATGTCCGCGGGCTTTCGTCGAAGCCAAATGCGACTCGCGATGACAAGCTCAAGCAGCTTGATGGCCAAAAGATTCGCATTCCTAACCTAGGAGAGCTCATGCGATCTTTTCCCGGTCAATTCAACCCGCATGTTGAAGCAGTGAGGTCCAGAATTCTCGGGATCATCGCAACGTGAGTTGTTCAATGTTGACCTACGGGAGACTGTTTGGCTGACAGCATTCAGTCACGCAGTCAACGACAGCGTTCGTAAACGTCTTCTTGATGCCATGCTGCCGGAATGTTTGGCAGGATATTATCCATTTGCTTCGCAAGAACGAATAGGAATTCTTGCGTCATTCCAGGCATGGATGTTCATAGTCGATGATATGATCGATCAATACTCATCCACCACAAACTTCGACCTAGATGCTCTCGAGATCCTACTGAGGGACAGCCAGGACTTCATCGAACATACCCTCAATCTTCACGACTCTTCGGAATCAAAGCCGATTCGATACAAGGATCACGAAGCCGTCACATCATTTGAGTCGTACGGTAAGGCGGTGGCTCAAGCCTACCGATCAAATCCGGCCTATCGCGCTCGTGTGGCCCGAGAAGCCATTGCTACACTGCATGCTTACCTCCAGGAAGCTCGGAGTCGCTACGAAGGAAAAATGCCCACAATCGATGGGTATCTCGAATACAGGGATTCATCCTCTTGCATGAACCAGGTCGTCACCAATTTCGAGCTCGCCAACGAAATAAGCCTCCCGGAAGAAGTTGCCACTTCTGCGGAAATCCGTCAAATGTACAGCAGTGCCGTCCGAGCCACATGGATCGTGAACGACATTGTCAGTCTACGGAAAGAGATAAAAGAAGGGTTTGTCGAGAACCTTGTCGTTCTTTACTCTGACGGCGATGCCCAGCAAGGCCTCGATCGGACTGTCGAACGCTTGAAAGCTGAGCTTGTTCTTCTTTATGCAGCGAGTGATGCTGCGGTCAAGCGTTTTGCTAGTACTGAATTTGGCGAATCAGTTGTTTTGCTAGCCAAGAATTGCAAGAATTTATGCATGAGCAATTGGCTTTGGAGGTGAGCGTTCTCTACTGGAATCGAGAAGTATCATATACTGATATCTCACAGCATGAAGACGCCTCGTTACTGCCTTTTTGACATCGAGCCAGATGCCGATGGATCTTACAGCTTTTTCATTGAGAGCTCTTAACTTAGAGACGCAGGAATTGAGGCTTCGTAGCGTTTTGCTTCTCTATGTCTATTACACCCACGAGGGTCTTGGGTAGCGAAAACATATTTATGGAACGTCATTCGTGGAAGCGCCAAACTCACTTGCTCATTTCCACCTGATCATCATTGCATCTACCCTATGACTCCAGGAATTGATTCTCCATGTGGTCAGCTGTACCAGACTCTAGATCCTCGGTCGCCTCACTGGATGCAGAGTCAGAGCGACTATGTTCCGTGAGTGAACCTTCACATTTGCCCGTTTCCGCATTGACCTTGCAGTAATACACTACGTATTCGTCATCTCTTACGCGACTTACGTCGAGAGGGCTCAAGGCTCTCCCTCTCGAGCCATCGCTGCCAGAATGGATACCTGGTGCCAGGACGGTTTGGCTTCTTCATCATGTCCTCCTCCCCTGCAGCCAGTACCATATCGATCACCTGTCCAAAAGTCGTTCCGGGCTTAACTGTAAGGATACGACCCCATCCACAGACCACCTTCGCCTCAAGACTTTTGTCGCCGAGAAACTTGATGTTCTCCCAAGACTGGCCTTGTCTGCTGCCAAGCATACATGCGGTGTAGGCTAGCTTCTCGATCCTCTCACCATATGCCGCCACTACATCGGAAGCTCTCAAAGCACGGCCGTCTTTTTTCATTAGATCTATTCTTCGGATATTTCGCGCTCTGTGCATTAGATTGAGGAGTTTGGCAGATCCGTCAATTGTTGCATTGAAGACAACGCTGACTTTGCGAAGCGCGAACAGCTGGCAAAGCTCCGGCAAGCGGTGCAATGGCTTGCGCTGTGATTTCTTTGGTCGTGCGGCGACTTGGATCAGGATATGCTCCAGAAGCTCTGGTATGTTAAAGACTCTATTGGCAGCGTCCAAGGGAACGTCATCTTCTTCTGTCTTCTCCATGGTGAGAAGTCGTTTTGCGGTTCGTGAAGATCTTTTGGTCAGCTCGGGATCAGACCTAGCGTCTCAGTGAAATCCAAGCGAGAAGGCGGCAACGGGGCTTGCAAGATGCCATGACCTTTGCTCTTGAATCGGATATTTCAAAGAGAGTAAGACAATCGCCTATGCTTGAAGAGCAATCAATTTCATTCACCCATACGTATGATTGTGTAGAACTTCTTTCATCCTGAGTCTAGCTCAGTGTCGAATTTTCTCTTCTCGAGTGAAGGTGGCTGAGCTTGAATGAATAACCTCCCTCGCCGCTGACTACATTACGCTCCTGCAGAGTATGACTTGGCACCAACGGGCTTCTCGCGTGCTTGCTCGTGCCATTTGCTCGACATTTGGCGGCTCGCGGAGCTTCGACCGAAGAAACATCGATACCCGCCGACCATCTCAATTAGATCAAGGCAATTAGTCCTGAGTGATAAATATCTGCCAGCTGACTCGTCGGCACCATTCAGGCATTTACTCATGCAGAGTTGAGTGGGTATACACCCTGTGGGCCGGTGAATAGACTATCGCGCAGTTGTCTGCGGCCATCTTTGTGTCCCCTTCGCCCGTGACCCCCAAGCTTCAATGATTAAGCCGATGCTCTATCTCCCGCAAGCAGCCTTCTTAACTGGGCTTCATGATGATGCCCTCGATGGCATGGTCATCGTCGATGTGCTCGAAGATGTGTGTCTTGGGCTCGGAATTGATGACGCCTTGCAATTCGCCATCGCGTGTGCCGGGCTTGATGCATTACAGTAGTCCTGTCGCGTAGAACAGATCCTTTGGACTATAGGTGTATGTCTTCGCAGACAGGTCGATGTTGATGTTGATGCTCGGTCTCGCTCGGACCGAACTTTCCGATTCCGCGGAACGCCTCCTCTCGCTCCTTCCAACGCGTCGGTGGCGATCTCCTCCTAAACAATCGCAAGTCCCGTGAACACACTCGTCTCATTCTCATACACCTTCACCTTCTTCGACGGCTTGTGCATGTCGCAGCGCCATACACGCCCACCAAGGTCGGCCACCCACATGCAGTCGTTGTCATGGTCCAACGCCAGACCGATTGCCTCGGCGAAGCCCTCCGCCAGGATCTGCCTACCCAGCTTCTTCTCCGCGTCTGGGACCTCAGTGCCGACCAGAGTCTTCTTGTTGAGCGTGTTGCCGAAAGGGAATTCGCCGCGATCGGTCCAGTACAGAACTGGTGCTGGGCCACTCTCATCCAATTCGAGATCAATGGGTTCCGGAAGCCCATCTGCAACAAGCTCGATATCCTGCCTGGTCTGAGGTGTCGCGCCTGGTGGCATGTTTAGGCCTGCGCAAAAGATGCGGCCTTGCTTGCTTTTGGGCGCGCCTTTCTGTGTCCAAAACACCCTTCCCAATTTCTTGCTAATGGCGATTCCGACGCACCATCTGGTCTGGTCGTTCTGGTGGTCTTTATTCAAAACCCAATCGCCTGTCTGGACCAGTATTTCTTGACCACTGCCATCAATGTTGCAACGGTGCACGCGCAGGCCTTCTCGATCGCAGAAATATAGCTTCCCGGCTTCCTCATCAAGAACGATCTGCTTCGGGGTGTTTACTGCACCATTGGGCAGGAGAGATTGGACGTCGCTTCCATCGAGATTGGCTGACATCAAGGATCCGTCGTTGGCTCCAGGATTTCCCATCTGCGTCCAAAACATACGGTTATGTCGTTTACTGATGGCAATTCCATCTGGCATATGCAGTCCTCCCAGTAAGGTTGTGGGCTCCGCACTCCATCCTGCGTCAAGCGACCAGATCCGGCCTCGATGCGTAATGTCGTCAGTACTCTGAGTATCGAGCGCTACTTCCGGAGTCGCTTGGTATATACTGAGGACGTAGAGCTTTGTCATGATGGGAACACTCGCCGCGGGAGCTCGTCTACTCAGAGGTCTGGAAGGTACTCTGCGTAGTAAGTCGAATGATGAGAGACGAAAGTCTGCAGATTTGAACGGGGTCGATGCGAATTGATTACGCTTGAGCTTTTTGCGTATCCTCTTGAGTTGCATCGCGAAGAGCACTCCGGTTTCGCCTACCGTATATACAATCTTACGACTTCGAGAGGTTTCCAACACGGAGGCAAGGCGGATTGAGGGCGATACTCAATGACGCGACATCGGGACACGTTCATGGCTGCCGCACATGATTTGAGACGGGAAAACTCTTTGAGCGTAATCTCTTCGCAACAGATCTCGCGCTTCTCGTTCTTCTCGAACGCCGAATAGGAGTGGTTTTGAAAACGCTGCAAAGTCGGCATTAGCCGGAGTTGTTTCGGAGGAACCAGATGGCCAGGATCATGACGACTCTTGGCCGTGGTAACTTCGGGGAACAGCAGTTCTGTGAAACGTCATCGACAACGAGGCACTGCTGGGCTGAAGCATCTCAGAATAACTGAGGTAAGAGGCAGTACCAGTGTGTTCACGCTGATCACGAATTAGGTACCCATCTTGATCTTTTCGCGAACCCAGCGGAACATCGATTCAACAAACTTCCACGAGTTACTGGATTAACGTCATCGTATTGGACATACTGAGTGTGTGATCGTGAAACAATCTCGATTCGTCTACAACTCGACATTTGACATCAGAACTATCCTACAAAACTCGCTCGCTACGTGGTATCATACTAAAGGGACATCTACATGAGGTTCTTCCTCTCTTTTTTCATCTCCAGGAGGTCAAGCAATCCATTGCCCATGTCCTGTCTTACTCCCTCGCGGTCCATCTTCCCTTGGAAAGGCCTGACATCTTCCGATAACGCTTTGACTTCAACCTCGCGGAAGTCGAACTTATTCTCATCCATATCTTGCTTCCACCCATGTACTGCTGGGCCAAGATGGTCGATGAAATGTTTGAATGGGTCCTTGCTCGCTCCACCGGCCAGAATATTGGTCGAATAAGGTCCAGCAAGAGCCCATCTTAAACCCGGACCAGTGCTCATCGCAGTGTCAACATCTTCTGGGCTGGCGATGCCTCTGCTTACCAGGCTATACGCTTCTGTAAGCACCGCAGCCTGTAGTCGGTTGGCCAGGAACCCTGGAGTCTCTTTCTTGATCAATACAGGAGCTTTTCCAATTGACTTATAGAAGTCGATCGCTCGCTGAACGATCTCCCCGCTTGTGTCAGGATGTGGAACAACTTCAACAAGAGGGATCAAATGTGGAGGGTTGAAAGGATGGCCGATCAAGACTCTCTCCGGCGCCACTTTACACTGCGAGATGAACTTGCTGGAAGGGATTCCGCTCGATGAACTTGCGATAATGACCTCTTTCTTCAGTCTCGCATCCAGACTTCCAATCAGCTTCGTCTTGAACTCTGGTCTCTCGGGCGCATTCTCTTGAACGAAATCGACATCATCAAGATTCGCTGACGAGATGTCCTCCACGAATTCGTACTGCTCCGGATCCGCACCGTCTACAACGCCCACTCGTTGCATCCGTGGCCATTCGCTCTTGATGAATTCTGCGAGCTTCTCTCTCGCGCCGGGAGCAGGATCGGACACGATGACTTTGTGGCCTTTCGCGAGAAATAGGGTAGTCCAGCTGCTTCCGATGACGCCCGTGCCGACGCAGAGAATCTTCTTGACTTCGCGTTCTGCCATTGCGGGTATCTGCTTTGCGATGGTGTTGGGTGGTCTTCTGGCGATCGGTCGATGGACTATGGTGGTGGTCGCTCTGGCAATCTTTGGCGCAAGCATAGAGGTAGGTGGCTTGTGGTATTAGCAGGAGGGAAAGTGCTGTGAATAATACCATTCTGCATTTCACGCCAGAGTGCCGTGGGTGCCATGTTGTTCATATCAAAACAGGAAGACGTCAAGTTCGCCGCACTGATGATGAATTGCTCCGGCAACTGAAGGTTCGAGGCATCCTTGCACCCACGATCTGTACCTGGATGTACCTGCGTAGTCGGCATGACGCAACTCTTGACGGCTTCATCTGCGACCAACCCAGCGCCGACGAAGCCGATTTCTGCATAGATGTGCATAGAGGTGGGCAGCTTTTCACAACCTGATACGAAACTGAGGCTGACGTTGCACAACATGGAGGTGAATCTTCGGCAGAATATATCGCCTGGAGAAATCTCGCAGATCACGCAAAATTTCCGCCGAGCGAGACCTGCCCGAACTTCATCACTTCGACAACGCACTCGTCGCCTATTTCATCGAGTCTCGATATGAGATCTGACGACTTGCTGGTGTTGCCCATGTCGGGTGATGCCGCTGGACTTCCCGCAACCCTTCCGTTGCTCGGACAAGGATAATGTCCATGATGATGTGTTGTGCCGTGCAAGCGATCGTTGATATATACAGCTCGACTAGAGTTCGCAAAGCCGCTCTTGGATTGTAGGCGACTATATTCCATTCCAATCAAATCAAATCAAAAGATTTACTCGAACATAGAAGATGTCATCACAACACCAAACAGTACCAGACGTGTACGGTCCAGGCTCCTACACCGACACCTCATTCACACCAGTACCACAAGAGGCAGCCAGAATACTGCAATACATCGCAGAGAAAACTCCAGGATTCAATGCTTCTCCCGAGTTCTTGAAGCAGGTCAAGTTCAGTGGTCAAGATCTTCCACTTCTACCGGGCCCGATAAAGGCTCAGATCTTCAGCGCAGTATGCCAAGGCATGATTGGTCTTGTGTCCAAGGAGCTCAGCACTCTTCGTGGAATCAACACTGGGGATGTCCACGTCGACACCGACCTTGCAGCACTCTACCCAGCCACAGTTGGTCTGGTCACAGTCGACGGCCAAGACTGGAAGGCCATCCAAAAGAACCAAGTCGTACAAAAAGCTGGCCTTGATGTCGACAAGGGTGTCATCAGCAAGACCCCTATGCGTTTCCGTTCGTGGTCAATCTACCCAACGAAGAACGGCAACGAGTGGTTCCAGGTTCTTTCTTCACTCAGCCCAGTCGACTTCTTGGCGACATTCGGTCTGAATGCGGATGATCCAGACGTCAAGACCAATGATGAGGCTTATGAGAAGATCAAGTCTGTCACCACTACCTACTCCGCTCGCGAGCTGGAGCACATCTGCATTGAGAAAGGCTACGTCGGACAAACCGTGCTTTCACCAAAAGCTTGGAGGGAGACTTCGATGGGCAAGGCTCTTGCCAAGCACCCCATGATCAACTACAAGCAGATCAGAGGGACTGCGGATACTCCTCGCGTACCTTTGCCAACGAACCTCAGCGATAAGAGACCTCTGGCTGGTATCAAGGTCGTGGAGTTCTCTCGAGTGATCGCAGGTCCTGCAATTGGCACATATCTCAGCGCATTGGGTGCCGATGTCATCAGGATTCAATCACCAGAGCTGCCAGATCTTGGCTTTTTGAGCGTGACTCTACAAGCTGGAAAGCGAGTAGCCTCCTTGGACTTGCGCAACGCCGAAGACCGAGAGGAAGTGCAACAACTTCTCAACGATGCTGACGTCTTGGTCCAAGGCTTCCGTCTCAAATCACTTGAGCGCAAGGGTTTTGGTCTCGACGACATGGTGGAGTTGGCTCGCAAGCGTAACAAGGGCATGGTCTATGTCGACATCAACTGCTATGGCCCAGACGGCTATTACGCTGAGCGACCAGGATATCAGCAGATCGCAGATTGTGCTTCAGGCTGCTCTTACATCAATGGTCTGGCATACGGTCTCCCAGAAGGCACTGGTGTCTTGCCATCTCTTCCGATCGCAGACATGCTTACAGGCGCCGTCGGAACACTCGTCACATTACTTGGCATCCGCGACCGAGCGACAAAGGGTGGAAGTTACCATGCCCACGTCTCGCTCACCGCACTAGACACCTGGCAACTCGAGCCAGAGGTTGGTCTATACAGCAAGGACATCGTCGCCAAGGTACAGGACACCTATAAATTCGAGCCAATGCGACCACATCACATGGTCACAGATCTGTTGGACATCATGATTCGCGCTTGGCAAGAGAACTCGGATATCCTCAAGAAGGAGGACAGGTTCGTGACTTTCCAGACCAAGTATGGTAGTGAGCACCGTATCTTGGCTCCAGGATTCAAGTTCGATGCCGTTGAGCCTTCTCCAAAATGGTCGCATGGTCCCGTGCCAAATGGTGGCTCGAAGGGTTTGAAGTGGCTATAGATGCTGCCATTGGAATATATGATACCCAGAAGTTAATTTGTACTATAGATCTGTTTTCCAATCAGAACATTATGCATTACACTCCCCATCCGTCCTTGTCCAACAGAAATGCGGCGATGAAATGTTTTTGTCGGTCGGCGGTCTCGTCAATGCGGATCTTTCTCTGTTTCACCGTCTAAGGTATCAGACCTGGAATGGGCAATGCTGGAATTTGAATTGCGTCCTAAAATGAGAGAAGTCAGTAAGTCTAGGAATATAGAAAACGCCGACAACGACATCAATACATACCGCAACGACGTATTCCGCAATCGCCTCATCAAACGCATCCTTGAACTCAGTAGTAAGATCCGGCGCCGCAGTCCTATACGCCCCCGACAACTTCTTCGTAATCGCATACGCCAATCCAGCCGTCAAAGCCTTCTGATCCTGCAAATTCGTCTCAATCTGCTTGCTCACACTGACTACATCCAAAAACACCTGGTCGAATTTCGGCTTGCTGTATTGGACGGCTGTAAGCGTCGCTTCGGTATCAGGTCGTAAGGCGAGGATAGCGGCCGCGACGGCTTCTGAACCAATGGAGTCCATGAGAGGTGTAGCGTCGGCAATATGCATACAGTCCCGGATTGCGCGGGCGACTGCATCGGATTGTTGTACGATTTGGAGAACGTCTGTGACGCCTAAGATTGGGGTGCCTTGGAAGCTGTTTATCAGGGCGCCGAGTTGGCGGGTGTTGGATTGGAGGTTTTGGAGGCCGATGACGATGTATTGGGCGCTTTGTGCTAAGGCGGTGCCTGCCGCGGACAAGAGCACAGTTGCGGCGAGGAGACGCATTTTGTGGTGTTAATGAGCGTGGGTGGTTCAAACGAGTGTGGTGGTGGTGGTCGCAACGCTGGAAGAAGGAGAGGTGGTAGGTAGTGATGTTTCAAACGTGACCACCCAACCTACATGACCTGGTTGCTGAACGAGCGGAACGCGGTTGTAGTCCAGCTATAAGCGGATTCGGCAAGAACAGGCTCACAGCCTTGTTCGGTTCTGTGAGGATGTTGTTATTTGGTTGTTCTGTCACAGGGATTCTATTGGTTCATTCGTGCGGAGACAGGCTCTATACAGCATGTCAAGCTTTGTTTTGCGCAGTGATCCTGGTAGCTATCAAATTACTCGTGAGGCTCTGTACCAGCTATCCTAGTCTTGGCCAATGGGAACCCCAACTGTGCTTGAAGAGTCCTCGGTATCCATCTTTTGCAGGAGGCATGCAGAGTGTATATAAGATTGCTTCCTTGGTCGTGGGAAGGAGAAAGTGCAAGAAAAGACGGGGACGAAGCCGTGTTTGCCTAGTCACATCCTCATCAGGTCTTTACCGACATTGCGAAATTGATGACGTTAGCTGAACTCGGATCGATATAAGGAATCGTACGAAGAATGGCGCATTGGTGTTAGGTCTTGAGGCGAGGCACTCCGGATCGCAGGGAGCATATAGGTACCTGCCAAGTGACCTTTTGATTGAGCTGAAAAGACTTGGCTTGCGAAGCCATTGAAGGTGAGACACTGTATAATCCCCGATTTCAGTCTTTGCGTATTTGAACGTGGAAGACTTATCACGATCGCAAGGAGATGCGATTCAGTAATGACTGTGTGATGATTACGGCCGCTATCGCTCCAAAAGATTTAGGGCAATGCCTCTCAGACGGTAAATTCTTGGACCTCGTTACCTTTCACCTTAGCTAGAAACTCCGAAAGTGGTAGTCGTAGTTGTGGTCGAGGTACTTGTGCATATTAAGCTGGTACTAAGATACAAGATTTGATCAGTAAAGGATGGAAATCGGCCTGTTAGGGGAACCTACGTTGTGGTAGCAGTGACTGTGGTCGTGGTCTTGGTATACGTCTTCGTCGTGCGAGTATATGTCTTGGTAGCCGGGATCCATCTCTGAGGTTTGTTGGTTAGCAGTGCTTCAAAAACGACGTTATTCTTTCTGGAGTACGACAGCCTTACAGTTGACGTCTTTGGTGTCTCGATACAGGAGCAACCTGTAGAGAAGCATTTGTCGCCGCACTTGGCCATGGTAGAGGAGCATGATTTCCATGCCGCTGCCATATCGTTTGCATTTGGTGTCGGATTTGCAACAGCAGCTGCGTCACGTTTCGCTTCGTACATGGTTTGCGGAGTCCTCTTGTCCTTCTTCGCATTGAGTCCACATATTTCTTCACCAGCTTCGAAATGATCACAATGCAATCAGTCGCGGTCGATGTACTGGTGGTGGTTGTGGTGTAAGTGCCCGTGATGGTCACTGTGGTTGTCGTAACCGGTTTGGTCGAAGTCTTCCAGTATGTTGATCCAGGGTAATGATCCCAGCAATACGATTGAGCAGGAGCGTAAGCCGCGAACGGCTTCATGCTACTGTATGGCGAGTTGTTGCACACATTGCCCGAGGCTAATCCTGTGATAATCAGACACTGTATGAACAGGATGAGTCTGAGGACCGCCATGATGATGGATCGAGGCACAAAGGTTTTGAGGTGGTTGGATCGTTAGCCCGCTCGAGACGGAGCAGAGCTGCTTATGTTGAAAAGCGTCCACTGTTCAGGATGGCTGTGTGAGAGCTTTTTCCGATGCCATAGCTCAGTCTGCGCTGTGAGCATACTGTCTGGCTTGCAGCTCCGCGACTCCGCATCATCACGATCGTCATAGAACTGAATCCTCCTCGTCCCGTCTGCGAATGGGACTTGAAGCTGTTGATGGAACGTCTGCCTGCTTCAAGGTGAGCTTTGTCCACTATCTGCAAATATGCATACGCTCTGCCGCTTCTGCAGCACTTGGCCTGACATCTCCTCAGGACAACGGGTGCTATTTGGAGGACTCCAGGAAGCCAAATAGGCGGCATTCATGCATAACGACCGTTGTTCAAACTTCTTGGCTTGAGCGGCTCGAGTCGATCCTGCACGAGTAAGCGCTGGCTGCCGGCGATGTCGTCTCGCTAGAAGTTCTGCTTTCTTCCGCTATGATTCGGAAGGACGACTTGGTTTACTGCCGCGGAGTGCCATCCAAGGTTGTGAAGTAGCTCGCATGCAAATCCATAGCGGCACAGAGTCGACATGAGCTGCTGTTGACAGCTCGACTTTGGCATGGAGGCGTAGTCGTTTCAGAGGATGCAGAAGCTTAGCGTGGTCGGCACGTTCCTTATATTGATCTCTGAAGGAACCGCAGCCTCATCGCTAATTTTCTCCTATTTAGGAGTCAGGAGACCAACCAAAATTCTTGATCGACCTTCTTTCAGCTCTCTTGGTTATCAATTCGCCGATGCGATTTCCATGACAAGAACGAAATCTTTTCCATGTCCACTGAAATCTTGTGATCAGCACTTGAAGAAGCGAATCTGTGTCGTCGGAGGTCGGTTAGACCAAGTCACTGTGTATCCGAACCTTATTTCTAAGATAGTGACTTGCAGACAGCCAAGCTTCAGCTGTGTCGGGTTGCAGGAGGCTTGAACTCACTTCACCCGAACTTGTTGTCCCCTCTTTCCTCTTGAAGAAATGTATAACTGCGTGCCAAGAAGAGCCCAGGGAGGTGTGGAAGAAAGCTGTTACTACATCTGCCGGCCGTGATGCTCATCCTCGTAGTAAACCGCACAAAAAGTCCTGAGGAACTATGCTTCTTCTGGTCGTCGCTTCACTCGCCTGCTTTGCCTTGGCGGACAAATCGTTCTTGAACGGTGCCGAAAGATGGAACGACGATGACCTGTTCTCTTTCAAATCGGTATGTCATGTTGCAAGATCGTTTCCAGTTGAGAGACCACCGCTGAGAGTGACGTAGCGACCAGATTTGCGCCCGCCAAAGCTCACGACAACTATACGGAATCCAGATAAACTCGATTCAGGCTACATTTTTGTAGCACCGTATAGCTATTCAACTGCCTCAAATCGCATCACAACATTTACCACACATCAAATCGGGCCCACCATTTACGACAACTATGGAGTGAGCCAGATAGTTGAAGACATCATGAAAAAATCTCGCTAACGCAGACAGGACCTTGTATGGAGCGGCGCCTCGCTGTTTCCCGAAAGGCACTATCAAGACTTCAAAGTCCAGCAGACATCGCAAGGTCCTGTGCTGAGCTTCATGGTCGGGGAGAGTGAAGTAGCGTCAGCTCCTCTCGCGCGGGGAGGCGCGATCATCCTCGACACCTCGTACCAGCAGAAGTCGAATCTGTCGGTCCAAGGAGGATCTTTCAACCTTCACGAATTTTCGCTCATCAATTCCGGTGCGTCAGCAATTCTTGTTGGCCATTTCGACTTCAAAGTTGAAGCTCAGCTTGGAGATGTCGAAGGGAACTGGACTGGCGTGGTGAAGGAGAACTTCTTCCATGAGATTCAGATGCCTTCGCAAAAGGTAGCATTTGAGTGGAAGGGATTTGATCACATGTCGCTTCTGGAATCGGCAATACCCCATAGCATGGAGCACGTATGGGACTTCATGTAGGTTCTGCATGACGTAAAAATTTGTCCCAATGCTGACTGCTGGCGAACAGGCACATCAATTCCGTTGATAAGAATGAAGATGGTAACTTCCTTGTGTCTGCGCGACATATGGACACGATATTCCTGATTTCCGGCGATAATGGCGAAGTACTTTGGCGCCTCGGCGGAGTGATTTCTGATTTTGAGCTGAAAGGTTTCACGTTCTCACGCCAGCATGATGCACGCTGGCGCGAACAGAACGATACACACATTGTGCTGTCATTTTTCGATAACGCCGCCGACCACTACCATGATATTCCGACAGCCGAATCGTCGTCTCTTATGGTGGTCGCATTGCATAAGAAAGATATGGTTGCAACTGTCGTGGAGCGTCATCTTCGCCCGGACGGAGGTTATACAACCTCGCGAGGCAATTTTCAATATCTTCCGAATGGAAATCGGCTTGGATGCTGGAGCGAGAATGCGAAATTGAGCGAGCACACCAGCGATGGAGAAATCGTGTTCGAGGCCCAATTTGCGTCAGAGCGATTCAGCACATATCGCGGATATAAATTTTCGTTCAGGTCAAACCCGGTAGATACGCCAGCCGTGAAAGCATTTGCATCAGCGACAAAAGATGGCTGGAGGAGTACGGTTGTGTATGTGAGCTGGAATGGAGCCACAGAAGTCGACCACTGGAGAGTATATTCGGCTGAGAATGGAGAAGACAGTGCCCAAATACTTGGGAAGAAGGAGAGGACAGGCTTCGAAACGTCTTTCGTAGCCAGAGGCTTCCATCCGATTGTGTTCGTGGAGGCCGTGGACGTTAATGGACGTTCGCTGGCGAACTCCTCTTTCGAAACCACAGAGCTTCCGCCAGGCTGGCATGGACTGGAGGCTTCGTCAGAACCCAAATTCGCCGGCTGGGTTGTCAAAGCCGGCTCAGCTTCGTACTCAAGCGCAGGCATGCTATGGGCATTCTTCGCGGGTATGATGGTACCAATGCTGATTAGTCGACTACCTTATCTGCGAAGATGGATTCGAAGGATGAATGGTCGACCACTGACTGACAAGTACATGGACCTGTAGCTACAAATAGGCAAAAGTCATGCCGGACTGGGTCGGGAAGGCATCCTCCCTACCCATCTCTGTCCAGGGAAAATCCTTGAAAGCTTCCGTTACTTCATAGTCTTCGGTTGTTGGTAGGATGAGAGGAGTCTGAGTGCTCGAAGTCTCCCAATCTGGTGGCTGATATCCAACATGACTGATGTTCAGAGCCCGTCGAGTGCCTTCGTACACCCGACCCATCTTCACCTTGAAGTCCTTCCCACCGTGTGCTTCAAATATATCCCTTTTGATGTTCAGATCATCGCGAAGCTTGTATGCTTCGCTGTCGGTGATTCCCAAAGGTGAAGTCTTTCTAGTGTGGGGCTGTGATTGCGTATCCACCCGAGAAGCGTCTGCTTAGGGATATCGTGTCCCTTCAACGTCATCTCGCGGATGTTCTTGAGGGCCACGGATGTGCCGTCACACCCGAGACAGTTCCACCCGAGACAGTTCGCTGATTCGCAAAACTTTTGCGCAATGCTTCTGAAAAGCATTGTGTCTGCAACGCGGGAGCTGTACGTGTTTGCCATATCAAAATGAAATGACTCCAGACCGTGTGCTTCGGAGATGATCTTGAATACGCCCAGGTATTTGGGGAAAGTTCTTGCGATACATTTCTCTTTGACGAATCTCGGTAGCGTCAGGCTCAGGCTTTTCAAATGTTTGAAAGGATTTTCCCGAGTGTGTTGATCAAAGAAATTCCCGAGATACCATGGATCAAAGGGATCGTGACGGCCACCCAGGTATAGGCTCTGTACAGGATATCTGGTTTTCAAGAAGACCTTCATCAACATCTTCAAAGCTTCCCTTTGGCAACCACTAGCGAAAATGAGAGGACGACCGTCAAACAGCCGTGCCAGTCTTCGGATACCCCATGGCGTAGTCTGTGAATGGAATGGGACGAGCCTGTCTGCGGGAATGTTGAACTCCTCTGTGGAGATACTGAACTCCACGATCTGTCGTCTCTTGGCAAAAATTCGAATGATGGCTTCGAGGGACTTGCGTGCCGCCTCAGGGCATTGCGCGTGCTCGTTATACTCGGGAGCGCCAGCGAAGCGGTACATGGTGCCGCCAAAAAAGCGTTCAATTGGTGGGAGTTGATTCGGATGCTTTTGCATGGTACTGATATTGAAGGTAATTCGTTTAACCATTCGTCCAAAAGAAGAATGCTGGCAGATCTGCTTGAGATTCGTCATGCTTGCCGAGTTCAAGAGCAGGACATGCAAGTGTTCAAAGCATGTCTTTTTGAAGTGCCTCGAAAGCTTGATCGCGAGTTCCATGGAAGCCAACCGCAGGTTGAGCAACCCCGACGTGTCGACATTCTCGGCGACGTATTCCAGTAGTTCCTGAGGTAGTCCGAGTAGATTGGGAGCTTCGCCGGTGATGACAGTCGATGCAGGTGTTGATGGCATATGAGGAAGCCAGACGCGTTGACAAGATGCAGAAGTCGCGAACATGTGGTCCCGATCACTTTCTTCTCCACTTTCCCGATCATCATCTGGGATCTCTTGCCATTTCATCCCCAGTTCCGTCACGACCTCGTCGAGATTCGGAATTGTTGAATGCGATGGAGCGTGAATTGAAAGACAAGCCGAGCGCCCGAGGAATTAAAGACTGGAAAGCAGGAATACACGTCGTGTTCGAGACGCGACCTGGTCTAAGTACTCACCCAGGCAATGGGATTCTCCATTGGTTCTCAGTGTGGTGATACCAAGCTTGGCGCGTATGCAAGGAGTTCAAAATACGAAGCTTTGTGTAACGACGAGGCTCGCCTAGTATCTGACAAGTCACATTCGAGCAAAATCTAGTCCTACGTCTCGGATATAAAGCTTTCAGTATCTCAAGCATGTCGACTCATTACCCAACGGGCTCCTCACTATGATCTTCCACGTTAGCCTCTCGTTTGCAACAATCGCACTCGCACAATCAAACTTCTTCTCCATCACAGACTTCAAGACGACCGAACTCCACGATTCTCTCAACTGCCACAACATTTCCTTCACAGTCTCCACTCCTCTCGGCGTACCATCTTCTGGCGGCAACGATCCTTACAGCTGCCTTATCGCTTGGTTTGTACGACAGTACTCCTCTTCCTTATCGCACTAAAAGGAGTTAGGACCGGGACGACTCTACCATCCTGCTACACGCAATGCCCATTTAACGGCGGCCTCTCAACGTTCTGGACTCGGGTAGTCCCCGATACGTACAACAGTATCGGGTATTTCGATCTTGATGTTGTGAGGTATCATAGCTACAGGAACCAGGAACGGAATAATCTGACTGTGGCTGTCGATGGGGTTGATTTGCCTGGGCTGGAGTGTGTGCAGGGTGGTGACTGGACTGTTTGTGAGGCAGATGAATATAATGCTACCTACTCGTCAGTGTATAACGGAGCGGTGTATGTGGGCTATGAGCCAGACGATATATGCTGAGGGTGCACTGATAGCTAGTCACATTGGATGGCTCATAGTGACAGAGAGGAATGATACTACCGGGAAAGTCTCATCGACTCTCGTTGCTCTGGAGAACGGTCAAGACTGCTGCTGGCGAGAATGCATCCCCCCTTAGCTCCTTTTTGTTGTCGGCAGATTTGAATAGATTGCAACATATCTCATTCGAGGCTGGTTTACTAGACATGAGGCACGCCATGTTCGTGGTGGAGTTTGGAAAGTTGGCAAATTTGAGCTGTCAGCCTTGCTCTGTGAGGGGCCAGGCCGAGCCATGACCGCTGAGGGCAGTGGAGATGAGTGTCGTCTTCGGCGCCTAAGCACCGTTGTGCGAAATAATGGATGTTCGATAACGCGACGCGTCGATGTTGTGAGTGAATTGCGAACATCAAGTGGGAACTGTCATCAAAACTTAAAGAAGCAAAGTTCGCTCTAAAAGCGCATCGGCCCGCCGGTTGCCAACTAATGCCGACGCCGATAACGACTTCAGTGTTCACTTTCTTCTTCAGAGGCATCCGCTCCGTTCACCTACGTCCTACAACCATGGTTGTGTACACAGCCATTGCGCTTTCATCTGAGCTCTAATAATCTTCTAGCTATAGCTCCAGGTCAGCGATTCGAAGAATGACTTCAAGGCTAAGAGTCTTATGATGGATGCCAAGAAGGCTGACAGCCTTCTCAAAAATAAGCACTAGGCTGACGGCCTTCTAAAGAATGACGATAAGGCAAACAGCCTTCTGAAGAATGACCATAAGGCTAACAGCCTTCTGAAAAATGACTATGAGGCTAAGAGCCTCTGGCATACGACCTTTCGGGCCCACATCTCGACGTGCTGGGATGCACTTGGTGGCGGAATCCTGTTGTGCCGCATGTTTTGAATATGATGCTCATCGACACCCTAGGCTTTCTCATGGCACAGTGCGCGCCGGAGCTTGAGATGTGCTCATGCCTGGAAAGCTTGCCTCATTCCACGATAGCCTTCTCGCTGCGAGATAGCCGCTACTGCTACACTGACAATTTGGCCAGGGCAGGCCAGATACAGCGGGGTAGTCGCACAATAGAGGTCAAGAACCGGTGTGCATACGTAGAGAAAAGCCACATGCGGCTTGCTTCGTCCACTCAAGGCGAGCATACCCTTGCAGCTCTATGGCATGCCAGCGAAACGGAATCTCACCAGCGTATGAATATCCACAAGAGTGGTGTACCGAAGACGTCGCGAGTGGACTCGCTTATTGCAGCACTGCGCAACACCCAACGAGGCGCAGAGCCAGCGGAATCAGCCAATCCACGGTTCACTCAACTCGACATAGATATATTCATGAGTTTCGATAGCACCTACAGCACGTTCATTCGAAGACCATATCTGCTCACACTGGTATAGCATACTCCACAATCTCCAAATCAAGAATCACTTAGCAAGCAAGTTACAACCAAGAAAACACAATGTCCTACAACACGTCAAGTCTCGACTCGTCGCTCGGCTTGGAAAACAACAGATCCACAGTCACCAGCACAAACGATTCAAATCTGGAAACAATGATATTTGGAGTCCTGGCTACGATCCTAGCCGCAGCAACGCTGCTCGTCGGAGGTATCTGTATGCTACTCAAACATCGCCGGGCACGCTCTGAACTCGGTCGTGTCAATGCTTCATCCGTTGAACTTGGCATCCTGCAGTTAGTTTTGCTATTGCCAGTCAACGTTGACAACCACTGACTATTTCTTAGGACGACATCGACAGTGTCGTCTGTGACACAGTCATCAATCCCTTCCAGAACACATCCGACTTCGAGCGCAACCGTTGGGAAACCCTCTGACACGAGTGTCGCCGAACCGCAAAAGAAGACAGTCCAGTCGTAGATCCATTTTCCAAGCGAGTTGGTATCGAATGCAGAACCTAGCAGCAGAATTAGATCCTCGGTCGGGCCCCAATTCTTTTATGAGTGATCGGCCGGAATATCAGCGGAGCAGCATTGCATTGTTTTTTTCCGGTCTGGATGGCAAGAAAAAGCTAGCCAACGGGTGGCAGTGGCCAAATCAACGGACGTCCAGTCTATCAGTCAAGATCATAGAAAAGCCCGAAAGGCGGCTGACAACAAAAGAAGATTTCATTTTCATCGCTGTCCATGACCGTCCGCCTACCCATCCGTAAGGAAGTCCTCATTCCATCTACAAATCACCCGCTCCAGTGGGCGAGACTAGCAGCGGGTATCACGAACGAAAGAGAATCGCCAAGAAAAGGCCAAATGGATGCCGAAACTTCGCCAGTCCTGTATGCTCCATGCTTCACAAAGCCTCCCATCATCGTAACAAGCAAGTACTTAGAAATCGATCAGACTACCTTGGTTCGGGTTTTGCTGCGATCTCGCTCCGAATGGATTGCCGCCAAAGCCACCCGCAGGTCCGGTCTGCGCCGGGAATTGCTGTTGTGGTGCTTGGCTAAAGAATGGATTGTTGCCAGTCTTTGCAGCCTCCAAGCGTCCCATCGAACCCGCTCCCGCTGAATTGACAAATGTGCCAGGTGCAGTATGCTGAGAAGGAATTCGAAGGTCGCCAACATTTCCAAAGGTGTCCTGACCCTCTCCACTTGCCAAAAGCGAGTTAAGCTTGGCCTGATATGGGTCCACGGGTGGCCTTTGCGTTTGCTGAGGCTGAATGGGTGATGGAGTCGGTTGCGGTGCTGTGAAGTTTTGGATTGGGTTTGGTCGTTGTTGGAATTGCTGAGTTGCTTGCTGTTCTCGTAGCGTATCAAGTGTTGGCTGTCTGAAGGGAGATGAAGTCTGGCGCTGCTGGGTTTGTGCCGCGAATGGATTGTTCGAGCCCGTTGGCTGCACGCCGATCTGCGACTGGGAGGAGTTGTTCGAAGCCCAAGGGTTGTTTGAACCAGGTTGAACAGTAGGCTGCTCTTGAATGGGCTGCTGCTGTTGTTGTTGGCCGAGGCCATTCATCTGGTTCGCCCAAGGATTATACGTGTTCTGAGGTTGAATGAATTGTTGTTGTGGTTGTTGCATCTGCTCCCACCCTGTCTGCTGCGGTTGCTGGTATCCGAAGCCATTTTGGAATGCGGTCTGCTGCGGCTGCATGCCAGTTGGCTGGCTGTAGGCATTGTTCAAGTACCCAGTCTGCTGAGGTTGCTGGATGGGATTACCAAACCAGTCCACGGCAGCTTGCTGCTGATAACCTTGATTGAAGCCGGTCGGTTGTGGTGCTTGGCCTGGGGTGTCGTCAAATAGCAAATCCTCCTGTTGCGCATCCGCCAGTTGCCGCTGTCTCAACTCTTCCTCTTCTTTGCTAAGCTTCAATGCTTTGGCCAAATCGTCATCGGTCTCTGGCCGGGCCCCCTTTCCTCTCCTTGCCTCATCTTCTTCAGCTTGATGTTTAGATGCCTCGAGCGCAAGCTTATACTCCAGATCGTCATCGTCGTTCGGTGCTCGTTGTCGTTGTTGCCTTCGCTGCTGCTGAGTGGGTTCGCCGCCAAGTCCAAAGTCTTCCAGTCCAGTGACACGCGACTTCCACGAACCTCGGTTGGCTCTTTCGGCACGCAGTCGCTCTTCGTCAAGGATCAAAGACGTCAGCTCTTTTGCGGATGCTCGGACTGTCTCATGTCAGCATTGCGCACACCCATGCTTCACGTCGTCGCGACATACTGCTTGCTCCAACATCTCGTCCATCTTCATCAATGTGAATGAACTCGCGCAATGTCTTGATGATGTAAATATTCTTTCGAGCCCATGTCACCACCAGCTCGGAGCCTTCGTGTAGACAGTAATCCAAAACTTTTAAACTTTTCAGGACGTGTCGCCAATTCTTTCCCTTGTCGTTAAGTCGCTTGTCGAGCATGTCCATCACCTCGTAGAAATCTGTGGAGCTATATTGCACATGGCTGCGGTTAGCCCAAGCCCGAGCGAGCAGTGCAATATGGAGAATGGGTGCGGCGAGGATGCATATTACAAAGAATCTCGGAACAAGGGTGAAGATGCGCATGACAGAGGAGTGAGTTTACCTGTTGTAGGTGATTCTGGCAATGTCTGCCATATCTGTGCCGGTCGGTCCCCATGGATCGTTGCTGGTCGCTGTCGCCTTCAATCAGCTGCCTGCGAATTGAAGCTGCCTGAGATATGCGTAGGCCTACCATTTCGAACCTTGACCTGTACTGAGGAGTAACCTTTGGTGACATTCTTCACGCTTCGAAGCACACCGGACATCTTGGCGGGTGTAGGCGGCAACCGAGGTCGCGCTTTCCAATGGCAGGAGAGTCGTTCGAGGTACTCGTTAGGCGGCCGTCAAGATGTTTACAGAGTCGAGTTGTCAAGTCGCTGTTGAGTTTGTGCAGCAGCTCGATTCGCGCAGAGATGAAGCGGCAGGGCAAGAGGCGGGATGACGTCTGAGCGGTGGCCGTCGACGGGGAGCGCAAATGAACCTCGACCGGGGGTGAGGGGAGCAGAGGGCAGCGGTGTTGCGACAGCCAATGTACGACTGAGCAAGTGGCGATTGGAATGTCGCTGCCTTGCTGTATTTGTCTTGGAGAGTGTTGCGCGTCAAAGTTCTTGTGAGATGATCAAAGCCTCGCCGAAGTCTGTCTGCTCTCGCCTCACAGCCTGGGCAGTCACGGGTCGACGTCAACGCAAGCCAATGCAAATGTCCGGCCGACAGCTCCGGCGCCAGCGACCAAAGCGGAGTCAATAGCCGATGTTTCCAAGACACCTCAGGCGCCAATTTCTGCCAAGCCGCTAGCGTCCACACACCTTCGATTCCAGCTCGACCACAATCGAGACTTTCTTCTGCACGCTCGTTGAAGCCCATCCATCTAACGACACCCAACTCCCTTCTTCGTTAGGACACCCGACCGTCATCATGGTAAGCATCGCAGTCAATACTTGAACCTCTTGCCATTCGCCTCTGCTCGCTGATCAATTTGCTTCCGTCGAACTTTTTCGCGGTCCAAAAGTGACACAGCGAGCATGCAATCCATGGCAATGTTCCCAAATTCCACCATCCTCTGCGGAGTGATGCGTGTGACAATGGCTTGAGATGCGACGAGCAATCGCGCATTCTCTCTAGACAAGGCACAGCAGTAGCTGACTGTTCTTGTCAATGACAGCCTCCAAAGACCGGTGGAAAGAAAGCCGCTCCGGCTCCATTCCCAGCTGCCAAAGCTGGTGTGAGCAAGAAGCAGGCCAAGGTGAGTCAAAAACATTCCAATATCTGCTGACTTCGATGTGATGGCTGACGTTGTGAAGAACCCTCTCATCGAGCGCCGCCCACGCAACTTCGGTATCGGCCAGGACATCCAGCCAAAGCGCAACCTTTCGCGCATGGTGAGATGGCCAGAGTATGTCCGTCTCCAGCGCCAGCGCAAGATCTTGAACATGCGCCTCAAGGTCCCACCGGCTATCGCTCAGTTCTCCAACACCCTCGACCGCAACACTGCCGCTCAGGCTTTCAAGTTCCTCAACAAGTACCGACCAGAGGGCAAGGCCGAGAAGAAGGAGCGTCTCCACAAGGAGGCCACCGCCGTCGCTGAGGGCAAGAAGAAGGAGGATGTCAGCAAGAAGCCATACACCGTCAAGTACGGTCTCAACCACATTGTTGCCCTCATCGAGGCCAAGAAGACTGCTCTCGTCCTCATCCCCAACGATGTTGACCCAATCGAGCTCGTCATCTTCCTCCCAGCTCTCTGCCGCAAGATGGGTGTTCCATACGCCATCGTGAAGGGCAAGGCCCGTCTCGGAACGGTCGTCCACAAGAAGGTACGGTACCGCAGAAAAGAGACCAGTCTCGTTCACTCACTAATTTATCCCAGACTGCTGCCGCTCTTGCGCTCACCGAAGTCCGCCAGGAGGACAAGAACGAGCTCTCCAAGCTCATCGAGGCCATCAAGACTGGCTACATGGAGAAGAACGAGGAGGCCAAGCGCCATTGGGGTGGTGGAATCATGGGTGCCAAGGCCCAGGCTCACGACCGAAAGAAGAAGCAGCGTGCCGAGCGTGAGATCAAGATCTAAGTTATCTGATCTCTGTTCACGTCTTGTCTTTGCATATGATCGACGAAGCATATGGCGTATGGCGCTGCAAAAAAGCATGACAAGGAATACTGTCTGCTGTCGGGAGGGTATGGGCTTATTCGGATTTGATACCACGTTTGAAATGAAAGCTTTCAAGACTGTCGCTGCTCTCCCGCAGCAGGAAGATCATCTTCTCGTTGCATGTCTCTTTTACCATATCTCCGTCGCTTCGCGTGTTACTGCCTTTCGGTCCTGGTCCCCCCAGTTCTTGGATGATGTCAGAGCCTAACATTCTGTCTTCTGTCGCAGTTCTGTTAACTTTTCCCATCAATTGTGCTGCTGCTTTCAACTTTAGCAAAAGTCTGGCAAGGACGCGATGCCAAATCCGAGAGATTTCCGTCTGCTGTCGAAAGACTTCTCAGCAACTGAAAGGATGTCCTTGCAACCATGAACAGGAACTGGTCATGCGCTACTGTAACAAGATTGAGCTGAAATCACTGAGTTCCGGCCCCTCGCCGGTTTCTGAGCATGTGAACAATAATGATGTATTGCGTAACGAGTCACCAGGCACTTTCTTCCTCTCTTTCTCGCACCAGGAGTCGCCTCCGAACGAGCGCCAAGACATGAGCGCATCTGACTTGGCGCGACCAGAACTCTTTCGCAGTCGCAACCCGATAAGGACAGCTGAAGACCTCAAAACCTGCGCGAAAATGTCTCTTTCTTCCTACACCACTGACTATGGCAAGACATCACGGCCCCCGACAAATCTTGGATATCTATTCACACGGCAGCAAACTCCCGCCACTGGACCCACCCGCTGACATCGCATTCGATGTTTCTAAAGTGCCCAACCCGCCTGCCCATTTGAGATACAGTCATGATGGAAGACATAAAAGATTACGGACGTGGCTGTTGGAGGAACCGGCGTTTGTAAATTTGTTGTACTCTGCAGAACGAAGTATTCGGCAAGCTGCATATGAAAAACGGGACGCGAATCGCCACCATCACTCTCATCCTGGATCTCGACACCATTCGCGAGAACGTCGAAGTCAGACGCCTGAAAATGCGGCCCGAGGTGCGACCTTTGAAGGTCGCAGGGACGGAGGAGCTGTGGGTAGTAGAGAACCAAGTCACGGAATTCGTTCTGCGCCACATAGCAGGGAGAATAGTCCTGGGGGCTATGATCGCGAGACTGGACTCCCACAGCACCGAATCCTAAGGATCAGTTCCTTTTGCGTGGCGGGCCACCATCGATCTGTGGCTTTTGCTGAGGAATTGAGGAAGCTGAGATGGCCTGAGGGTTGGGAGGTTAGGGTCCATCACCGAGATCTTGGACGCGATGTTGCTTGGTATGAAAGGCATCGGGGGGACTATGATTTGGAGAGGGATCATAGGGCAGACGGATACCTGGAGAGGCAACCTGAGCAGAGAAGACCACGGAGCGGAGAGTTTCATAGACGGGACGATGACTTCAGGATGCAATCTCAGCAGGTTCCGGATTCGAGACGGCCTCGGAGCGGAGAGTATTATCGACAAGACAATGGTTTCGGGATGCAGCCTCAGCAGATTCCGGATTCGAGACGGCCTCGGAGCGGAGAATATTATAGACAGTACAATGGTCTCGGGGCGCAATCTCAGCAAAGTCCGGACCCGAGAAGATCACGGAGCGGAGAATATCACAGACAAGACGAAAATGAAGCCTATGAGCAGCCACGACCACGACCGCCCAGAGAGAGCAAGAAGTCTGAGGGAGCTGCAGTGGCTGACAGAGTGCTTGCATACCTCCGACCTTGAGAATTTTCACGAAGCTGTCACTTCATCCCTAAGTAAGTGTTCTTCACCCGGCTCACTGGACGCTGCCGGACGAGCGACGATTTGCAGTTCTATTAGACATGGCGAGAACATCTGTACAATAGCACAACATGTACCATAGTATATGTACAATATCAAAACCTGTACCATAGTTCTACCAAAAAATATATGCGAGACCGCACAGAGCTCGCTTCCTTTCTTTTCTCCACCGAAATAATACCCTCAAGCATTCCCAGCAGCAACCTCAGCATACCCCTTCCACACCCCCATCTTAACCGCCTCATCCTTCAAACTCTCAGCAACCGTCTCCCTCATCCCCACCCCCTTCGCCTCCCACCCAAACAAAACCTTCCCTCTCTTCGCCTTCCCCCTAGAATTCGTCCCCCAAAGCACCGGCCCACCACTATGCATCTCCTGCGCCTGCTCCGCACTTATACTCTTAACCTCACTCGTTTCCCACAAGCCCATCTTCTTCCCCTCCTCAGCAATTTGTTTACTCACATCCCCCCAAACATGTTCCCCATTCTCACAAAAATAATATCCCTCCTCACCCCAAGTCGAAGGTTTAGAATTCCATTCCTTCGTACTCCCACCACTTGCAGCTTCTTCAACAAGTCTCAAATACAAATCACTCAGATCATTCACATGGATTTGATTCCACCAACTCTTCCCCTGATTAATCATAACCGCGCCTCCCTTTCTCAGAGCGAGACGACATAGTCCAGGAATTTGTACAGAAGTCTGATTATCTGGACCTCGACCACGACCGTAAATTGTAGGAGGACAGACGATCGCTGTGGTTTTTAATCCTGAGTTGAGGACGAGTTTATCGATGTTTCGATGTGGTGCGTCGTCGGGGAGAGAAGTGACTTCTGAGACGGATTCTAAGTCGTTGTAGATTTTATCACGGAGTAAAGTTCCGTGGGTTTTTGAACGACGGTCTTGGAATGTTAGGATTCCGGTTCCGGAGGTATGGATTAGGAAGCCAGGTTGAGATTTGGATTTAAGACCTGAGATGAGGGCGTTTATGCTTGCTTCGTGGTCTGCGTGGGCGAAATCTAAAAAAGGATATCAACCTCTTTTCCCTCTCATTGATGAATCTCTTCAACTCACGACAAACAACATCCGCTGCCTTTGCCTCTTCTTCAAGCAGTTCCGAAGAATCAAGATCTCCGTAGACAAGTCGAATTTTAGGATACTGGGCAGCGACTTTGGCTCCCTTGTCGGTGTTTCTAACGAGAGCGGTGATTTCGTACTCGGGATGAGCGGTTGAGATGGCGTACAAGGCATCGCCGCCAATGTAGCCTGTGGCTCCAGTGATGAAAAGTTTGGTCATGGTTTTGATAGTTCTCGTGGTTTGAGAGAGCTTGAAGAAGAATGATTGTTGTTCTTGTTGTGTTGTCCGTTGATGAGGAAGTGACGTTGGTGGTTGGAGGGGTCGACACGGAGGTAAAGAGAAGAAGCCAAAATCCTTCGCTGCTGCTGCCTTGTGTGACACATGCCTTTGCATCGCTTGCTTTTGCCTTACAAAGCAGTGCATGAAGGACCATGAGGTCTAGTCCTATTGATCGATTAGCAGTCACAGCACGGCGCAAGTATTGCTGAGTCCAGACAAGTAGGAGGAGGAGGAGTCTGCTCACGACACGAAGAAGACCGTCAACTGCTTCATTGGTATCTTAACTCAGGGCCATTTAGACCACTGAAATGTCTATCCCAACGCCTTCAAATGCTTCATCGCTGCTACTTTCGCAAGCAGACTCCCAGCCCTCCATGCACCGCAGCTATGCACCCACCGCTCATATGCTTCAATAGATACCCTGTGTCCTGTACTGAAAGGTGTCGTACAGCCTCGTATAATAGCTGCCGATAGACTTGTTGACAAGATCTTCCACCCAATCTCGCGCTTCTTCTTTACTCTTCTCAAGCACAAATCTAGCACGTAACGCGCTGACGACGTTGACCAATCCACCTCCATAGCATGGCATTTTGCTTTCTCGGCCCATAAGCTCGACGAGTGTGATGAGTCTCTCAGCTTCTCGTCTAAGAGCTTGAAAGGCGTCTTTCATCAATTCCTTGAAGCGAATGAATGCTTCGCCTTCGGGACCGCCGAGCACTTCCACATACTCCAACGTCAGTTTGAACGGCGCGGCTTCAAATCCCATATTTCCAGGAGAATTGGAGAGCATGAATCCGAAATCTATGTGTATAGCATGGCCGTCCGAGTCGATGAGAATGTTACCATTGTGACGATCCTTGAGCTGCAGCACATAACTAATGATGCTGTATGCAGCCAAACTACGGATGAAGCAGTCGATGGCCTTCGCGTAGGTGGGACTGTCTGTTGGGCCGAACGTCTTGGCGTAGTGGTCCTGTAGTGTTGCAATCCTTTTCTTCGGGTTCGTGCCCGCTGCTATGCTAGCGATGGTTAGACTTCGTTTCAGTGAGTGCAAGGAAACAGCGTTGGTTATTGTCTCGATCAGTCCAGAAGTCTCGCCCGTGACAAGGATGCGCATATTCTTCACCCAGACGTCGACGTTGTGCTCGGCAAAGATCTTACTGCATACCGCAATGAGTTGGCACGCGAACGCTTCTTGTCGCAGGTCAGCTCCAGTTTTGACGATCACTGAGACCAGGTCCCAGTGCTTGATCCATCCATATGGCGATGAACGACGAATGCGTTCCTTCTTCTGCTCCCAAGCTTCACCAAAAGTGGCAGCAGATGGATCATCACGATCACCTTTGCGTTGAATGCCTCCTGTCATTGCGTCATTCTCCATTCTGGCAGCTCCTTTGCCTGTGTTTACGAGATCTGTTCCTGCGGGCTCATCCATGTTATCGCCGAGGTCATCTGCGTTGCTCTGCTCAGCACCAGTCTTCGCCATGATCGTCTCAAAACTTGGCCCTTGGTCGTCGGAGATAAAGGTCTGCTCCTCGAGAGACTGCATACTTGCGATAATCTTGGCTCGGATTGCAGCGACTTCCGCTTTGGGCCGTTTCGACGCACTTAAATCCAGCTGCGCCAACATCTGAGAGGCGGTTCGCATGTGGTCTGCGAGAGCTGACACGTCCGCTTGGGTAGATTGCTGAGAACGCAAATACGGAGACGCTCGATCCCCGCTGTTGGGTCGCACGCCGAGACTGTCTGAGCTCCTCGGTGTTGGCACAGTCGCTGTAGATATAGTGCTGACTCCGCTTGATAGCCGTGGAGGGTCTTTGTTATGGGCTTGCGCAGCACGCGCTTTAGGACTACCACTGCCTGGCTTCGCGATATTGTCGAAGTCCTCTAGAAGAGCAGCGCTGGAAAGATCGCCACTTGTCGGCTCTAAAACGCTGTCATTAGTGACCTCCTCCAGAGGAGACATGATTGCGGCATGTCTTGCAGCATCGGTCGTATCAAACAGCCTGCGTTTCTGTTTATTTCTCTCTGATAAGAGCTTGGCAAGAAGATCCTGGTTCTGTTGGCTGTCTGGATCGAAGTCAAAATCTTCCCGTATGACCTCCAACATCAGTAGGTATGGCACCTTTTCTGCGCTATTAAGGCTAGTTGCTTCGGCCGGATTGAGCCTCACGATGCGATGGTGTCGACTCCGGCTCGCTGTCCCGTCCACCAGCGTTGCCGGACAAATGAGCGGAATGTCCACCTCTGCTGGCAAATCTTGGGCGATTAACCCAAGTTCTGCTCGTAATGCGCTTAGTCGGGCTGGTTTTGGCACAGCCACCAGACGATTGGAAATACCCTCCAGTGCAGTCAGGAATTGGCTTTCATGCTTGAAGTAGTTTTGTCTCAGTGCTCGGATTTTCTGGTTACGGGACATTGATGAAGGCGTGGAAGGCCGCAACATCTGCGAATGTCGTCTCAGGAGCTCTCGATCGCCCGCAATTCTCCTTGGAACACCAGGTGTAGTAGGCAGACTCAAGGCAGGCCTGCTGGGTTTCCGTGGGTGGTCCGGAAGGGAAGATGAGCTGTGCATCCCTTCGCTACTCATAGCAATCGCAAGTGAGTGTCGCGACACATGGCCAGACCCTTTTCGATCCACTGTCCCACTCGTAGCCAATGCAGGTGTGCTCGGTGTTGAGGACGACACCTTTGCGCCATTCACAGCAATATCTGCAGGTCTTCTTGACTTTCTTCTAGGTGGCTCCTTGCCATCGGCTGTCTGAGGCCTCGCTCTCGCAGCACCGCTTGTGTTCCCAGTCACTGTGGCGCTCCTGCCAACTCCCTGCTTCTGCACAGTCGGCACAGAATCCGATGCACCTTCCTCAGCAGGCCGTGGTCGGCGTGCTTGAGCTATGGCCAAAGGTCCAGCGTGTTGAGGAAGTAGAGGCATTCCAATGCCGGCCAATACCAAGCTGGATAGCACTGTCACCGGCAGGACATTCTCGTGTATGCGAGGTCTGCGCAGAGGCTCGCTGCCTCCGAAGACAATATGTTGGACTTTGATGTACAACCGGCGACATGTCCGAAAAGCGTGCGAGGTAGGCGTGCTCGAGAGGTCGTGTAGATAGGTCTGCAGTAGCCAGAATGTCTATATGGCCAGTCAGTATCAGCGATCTGCTCTACCCAGGATTTGTCCTGTCGTTGTCAGGGAGGCATCCACATACTAGCAATGCGCCATTCACCGACTCCTCGCACAAGTCCAAGATGAACTCCTCCAGTGCCATGGAGTCATTGTCGATTGATATGACGAGGTGACATAGCTGCGGCAGGAAGAACTCGATCTCCTCATAGCTGAATCCGCGCAACTTGGAGCACAGCACATAGTGGATGCCCACATGCTCAGCATAGCGCGCAAGGTACGAGACAGTCAACGAGGGGTCTCGGTTGAAGTGCTCGGACTGGATAAAGCGCTCGAGCAGATTCCAGCTCATCGAGAATGTCTTCTCATTTCATGTATAACAATTTGTCCAGTTATTCCAAGCATCGGTTATAGGCAGGCAATGTCGGTGGACTGGCCAGCTGGCGGGATGCCGAGTATTCTGGCGGTGATCGGCGAGCGAGCGGGGGATGTACAATCGCAAGGTCGCGTCGCGGGACAGTGACAGTGGAAGGCTTCAGTAATTTGGCTTCAGGAGAAGAATTCGTGTATACAGTAGAGGATGAATAATGTTACACCAAAATACGAGCACCAAATGGCATCGCCTGTGGCTTGACTTTCATGGAAGGATTGTTGCCGAGCTAGCCGACCAACCCTGCTTGCAGCCTTGCAGTCCCTTTCTCTTCCTCTCTATGGTCCTCGAGCACTCTTTCTGCGATTGCTTGCATGTCTCTGGATATTCGCAGAGGCTCAATACACTAATACAGTCCGAGTAGAGAACATGCCAGCAAGGTAATTCCGCGGCTGTGATACTCTGCTCGCCCTTCCACATCTATCATTAGAGATTGTGATAGAGCGTCACCATTAGGCTTATGGCAATTCAACATTAGATTCTTTGATCTTCACATTTCAGTAGGCATATGATCTTTGAACCAGTGCAAGCCAGTGATGGGCTTGGGCTCGTTTATCAAGAGCTTAGCTTGATGGGTGCTGCGAATCGCGTTAGGCACGCGTCTTGATCTCAAACATGGCTTGCACATGCAGAGCGGATGTGATGAGACATCTGATGCTTCCGAACTTTGCTGATCATGTCCGTCGCCGAGACCACCACATGCTTTCAAGCCCGAACCTTATGCCGACTGCATCTGTGCTGGTCCCTTCTTGATCTTGCATACAGGGTCAAGGGCGTCCTTGTCAAGGCTTTGAGCCGGCCGCTGTCACCGAGCACATGCTGCCTTTCAGTCTCACAAGAGTCTGGCTTGGCACAGCTCAGGAGATCAGTAGCAAAGCCTGCTTAGATCTGAAGTCCTATTCATATCTTAGTCTGTTATGGTGCAATCATTTGTGCGGGGACAATCGTTGGAGAGCCAGGCGGCCACTGCTGCCAAGGTGAAGTTGCTAAAAATCCCGAGGGTTTGAAGCTCTCAGCATGGAGATCCTGGCGATAATTCTCGGATAGCAGGACTTCGAGGATCAGAGTTGAAAGGCATGAGAGACCTGTGCACAGAGTCTTCGCTTTCCGAGGCGAAGACTGTCATATTACCAAGGGGTTCTGGTATGACACCTGTTGAAAATGTTCATCAGCACGTGTCTGTGGAAAAATAAGGTATTGGGCATGCAAGTGGATGACATCCGAGTTGTGGTTGGCATCGGGTAGCAGAAACTGAAGTGTCTACTTCAAACGTCGCATGGCCACACAAGTGGCTGGTATGGGCCATTCCTTGCGTTGAGGTTTCGGATCTGCTTCAAGTCTTGTTCTCGAACGTGTCTTATTCGCCGTCGTGAGCAGAGGATCTTGAGCTGCGCTGACTGTAGCTGTCGTTTGTAGCAGATACCCGATGTGACCCTCGGATGGCGCTTCAATCAAAAGAGCCGAGTTCGGCCAGCAGCTTCGAGGATTTGAATCCTGCTCTCGCAACCTCAGAAAGTCGTCCACGCTGTTGTGAGAGGCCAAATACTGGCGGAACATCACCTCCCATCATTGCTGGCTGTGTCTTTGAAGATGATGGAGTGAAGTATTTCATCATTCGAGTAGAAAGAAGAGAGAAAGAAGGTTCAGGCAGGCGGAGGAGCCGATCCCAAGCTTTCGGCGAGCGATTGGAGCTTACTTTTTTGACTTTGACACTTTCTTCCTGTTCCTTCGGACCTCAACTCGCTAGCTCGCTTTTTATATATTCATAGATATATTCTTACAAGAGCAACTATCAGCGCCGGGCGCAGTGCTGCTGCAGTTGCACGAATATCAGCCATCACTGGAGCAAGTTGAGCGGCGGGATAAGTTGCTACGAACAGGGCCCGCAAGGCTGCATCGGCGTGCCCTGGAAGCAGCGAGTATAATCCCTTGTTGATGCAGAGCTAGCAGGCCTTCTCCAGAGCAGCTTTACCGCTATGGGGAGGTGGTGGTTTCGAATTTGTGAAACAAAGCTGCATATGTGCCGGGCGGAGACAGAGCCAGCAGCGGTGCAATTGGCTGTCACGACGATGGGTCCTGCAGAAGAGGAATAGAGTGTGCTCGGTGAGAGCCACGGCGGGCTTGGTGTGTGCTTCGGTGCGAGAAATGAATGGCGGCTTTGGCCGCTGCTGTGGTGCATGTTCTTGAACCCGCTTTGCTCTTTCGCCTTGCCTTGCCAAAGAACTTTGTTTGCTGGCGCCACGCGACATACATGTATTCTCATGTGCAGACGAACGACTATTCGACTAACTCCACTCCGTGGTCGAGCCGCAGCATGAGCGTGGACCACGCGTAAGGTTCCCGTATCGATTCCTCCGCCGCCCGCAGCAGAAACGCCCAAGAAGCGGTCTTGCTGATCTGAGCATCACCGCAGGATTCCAGGGTATCGATTTGGCGTGTTGGATCTCCGTCACTTAAGGTGACTCCGTCTGCTCACCGCGCCCGTCGCACCCATATACCTTCCATTGCAATTGCAAATCGGTCGGCGGAAGCCCTGCGGCCGCCAGCATGAAGCGAAAGTTTTCCTTCGACATTCCGAAGCTGGTAAGTACCCTGTTCCTGGGAAGAAGATCTCCTGCGCGCCAACTTCACGATATTAATCACGATATTGTTGGAGCCAACTAACACATTGCGCGCAGAAAATCGGGTCACTGCGACCCGAGGGCAATTCGAAGCAACTGCAAGATGGACTACACGGCCACCTACTCATGTCGCCCACCGAGTCGCGACCTCCGACGCCAAAAAGTGTACGACCACCGCTCCCTGGGGACATTGACGCTGAGTTGCGAGCGGCATGCACATACATCATTACCCACCCGAAGCCGTCTCACGAACGATGGGATCGATCAGCGACCAGGCCGGCCCTGGATTATGCCTCGATCAAGGCCGATGCAGAGCTGGCGCCAATGCTTCCCGTGAGGACTCGAAGCACGCGTCACAGAACAGAGCCCTCGCACGACTCGTCCAAGTATAGCTATAAGCCAAACACCGCAACCGAAGATCTATTTAAGAGTGAAAATGGGAAGCCTCTACCGCAGACAAGCGCGCGTTCGCGTGCAGACCAGCTCATGGCCGGGGGATCAGCAACAGCAGCCAGTGTTACGTCGAGACATACACGTTCTGGATCACACCCTCCTCTCCCTACAACATTACAACAGCCTGCGGCATATCCTGCTCGAGCAGAACCTTCGGAGAAGCCAAGAATATCAGGAAGGTCGGATTCCGTAGGCACCTCTGGATCAACGCCCCATACCGACTCTACAGATTACCCGTGGTCCGCATCAACTGGACTGACATCCGCCGCCGTGACACCTGCACGTTCCAAACGTACCTCATCCCAAGCTATCACTTCTGGGTCGGAAAGTGGCAGCGCTCCCAGGATTGAGGCAGTCAATGCGGAATGGATGCGTTCAGAATTGGAGAAGCATAAGAAACTTATCGAGGAATCAGGACGTGTACGTGATCGTGGCAACGATTCCGCAGCTCATACTGCAACGTCGGCAGCTCCTCATATCATTTCTCAAGTTCCTGCACGAAAACCTGTTCCTTCCCGTCCGGGAAGTAGACAGGCCAGAGATGTATCCCGAGCAGGGACCAGGCACGAAAGTCAGGATGAAAGCAACCATGAAATTCGCCACATTGATCGAGCTGTCACCCCCAGCATTCGACTTGGAGGCGACCAGCAGCCCCCGGAGACGGAGAACAGAGGTAGACTGCTTGCTCGCTCCAGTAGTCGACTCGGTAAAGCTGCACGCTCTGCGAGTCGAGTGGCTGCGCAGGCTGCAAGCAGAGCAGAGAGTATCACCAACGACATCATTGGACACTATTTCCGACCCAATTCAGAACAAAGTGCACAGGAGCCAGTTGAGCGACCTCCAAGCAGGGCACGCGATTTCACATCGAATATGAGAGATTATTTCAGGCCAGGATCATCAACCGGGAACCGCAGCAGGAAGCCCAGTGGTGAATTCGTCCGGGGTCACAGAAGGTCGCAGTCATTCGAGTCGCAACAGAGCGGCGTCGCAGGCTCTGAGCATTCTCTAAGATGGCGAGGGCGACTTTTCAATAGAAGCCGATCCAACATCGCGTTGCCAGACGGTAATACTGCCGTGCCATCAGAAGGCGCTCCCCAGTCGCCAGCACAGCCATCGAAACCTCCAATCGACCTCAATCGGGAGCTTCCGCCACTGCCTAGCCTGGATCAATGGAAGGACGATGAGCCGAAGGAAGTACCAGCAGGGGCGCCTGTGGAAAGAGTCAAGACCTCAGGGACCGAAAAGTCCCGTCGTCGGACACCTGTTGTCGAAGGACTTCGCAGAGCGCTCTCCAGGAAGGATCTACGACGTGCAGCTTCACCCACTCTCGTTAGCAAAGAACAGGTCATCGCAACTCGTCTGGGTGCCCCTACTCCTCCGCGGTCTCAAAAGCAGTCTGTCGACGTCAAGAGATTGACGCCAAATTACTTTGGCGATCATCCTCTACCGAGCCCACCTGCACTTTCCGCAAGCTCTGGGCTCAGCTCGCCGCTCGCGAACGAGTTCGATCTCTCTTCTCTGTCATTGAGCCAGAGCGTGGAGCCGGTGCCGAGCAGCAGGAGCAACCAAGCGAGACCAGACTATCTGCGCCCAAATACCCAGGCACAGCAACTGACGCCAGAAAAGACATCGCGAAGGACACCTCATAATACCGATCACTCGCGTCACGCATTACCTGCAGCGAATGCTAATATCCGCAGCTGGAGTCGAGCCGAAACCAATTCGAGCACACCATTTGGACATTCTCGTGAAAGCAGTGACAGAGCAAGTGCAGCTCGAAAGTACAGCATGGACGAATACAGTCGTCAGCACGATTCGAGGTATCAGAATAAGCTGGAGGTCAAATCAACACATTCTAAAGAAAAGAAGAAGCATTGGTGGCACAGCGGCAAAGATAAGAAGCAAGCTTGGATGGACCAGGTTGTGAAATCTGGAGCTAGGAATGGTATGATGGTGGATGACGAAGTTGCTGGCGCACCAGTCGTGCGGTACTAGAAGGATCGTGCGCTCAGGTCAGTCAGATCACTGGAGTTCCGCTATTCGACCATAGGCAGGCCTGGATGGCGATAGCACGCCCGCCAAACACGCCTCAGAATTGGATTGAAAGGGCACACTGGCCGATTGTCTTCTTGGACATGACGACTTGTTACGACCCAACATATGATGATGATATTGGTACAAAATTACCATTTAGAAGCGCATGGAGCCTCACCCGGCTCTTTGCTCAGGCGTCTTGACTTTGGCGTTTGACGCGGTGGCGCCGAACAGGGCATTCTATTCACGAACTACGGCCGGGCGGGGAACGCGCGGCAAGAAGGATACCCATTGCATTCGTTTGTGCTTTTTTAGAGATACCACTACACTCGTTCGATTCCATTAATGTATTGTATACGTAGCAAGCGATAGACTGTATGATGTGGCTTGCGCAAGCCTTGAAGGCGGCGAAATATTGGGATGCGGGACACGAGGACATCTACGTTATGCAAAGCGCTGACAACACTTCCAAACAGGTCTCATGAATCCCATCTAGTCGCCTCTGCGTTCGGGCCGACCGTTTCACATGCCGTTCAACGCGGCCCGGCCTTGTCTTATGACTTCCGATTGAGAGTTGTTTTGCTCACTACAGGTCTGCATCGCGCCTTCGCAATGCCATGAACGCGATTGACACTGCCGTTGACGATGACCCAACGGCCAGGCAAGCGCTTCACCGACATTTGAGGCTAGCTAGGCAGCTTCCTCCAATCCAGACATTCGACTCTGACTCAATGCCAGGCACATCATCAAGTCATCTGCAATTGCATCACATATCAGAGCACACGCCACGACAACAGAGACGACATTGGATGATCAGAGACAGTCGTCTCATGACTCCTCCAAATATCATTCGGACGCCGACCGCACGACTGATCCCCGTGCCGGCCGGTTATCACGAAGACCTTCTCGACATAAGATTGCAGGCGAGACGGGACTGTGGTCGATACACTCAACTTCACCAAGGAGACGAGACGTAGCAAGCGAGAAGTGTGACAAGCGAGCAAGATGTGCAAAGTTCGAAACATTGCCTATGTCTGCGGACATTCCATCGCATTCCGCTTGAGTATCTGCGGCGGCACTTACACCCACTTGAGCAGGAGGGCCGGTGAGAACCGGGCTTCATGCGTCGGCAGCGCCTTGCTCACAATGAGGTCGCAAGCTATGTGCGGTATGTGTGCGAGAACAGCCAGAGAGAAAGAGCTCAACGACGAAATCGCGGAATTGAAAGTTTCACTCGCCAAGCCAGATGTCGATGCGTGGACGGCCGAGATACCTGAGGAAGTCACTGCTGCGGAATCTACGAGAGACCAGGAGCTGTATCTACTCGACAAACGCTTCCCGAATGGCCAAGTCAAAAGAACTACGCGACCAGAGAAAGGTCTCGGAGCCACTCGACCAGCCAATAGAAAGAGCATACTCCGGAATGAAGTTACGCCTGAGACCGTTGTACTTACATGGGACGTAAATCCTTATGCTGTTAGTGCCAGCTGGGACGATTGGGGTGATGATTACACCAGGCTCGAAGATGAAGTTGCTGAGAACCAGGCTGCCCAGGAGGCTGCTGGAATCACAGTGTCTTGGGCGCCATGGGTCGGGCAAGAAGAGAACGAACATGAGGAGTTGGAGCAAGACGAACTGTCGCGGGCACTCGAGACTGCCAATGAAGCTTCAGTCTCAGAGACTGACGAATACAAGACCAGAGACGCAGAATTCTGGAGCGCCTGGGAAACCACAGAGAAACTTTGCGCTGAACCAAAGCCGGTCTTGGAACAGCTTACGGTCATGCCACAGTCTGCAAACATAGTCATCACTCCGCAGTTGGAGCAGGAGCTACCCAGGGATACCATGCATGCGAAAGAGAACGCGAGACCCACTAAATGCGCCCGTCCTCGAAACACAAGCGCTGACTCTCGTCCTGCAAACCAGCACGGCCCACCCTCAGCTTCACATGAATCCTCAGTTGTCTCTTCCAGGGACGATAAACGCGCACGCAAAGAGGCGTCACCTTGGCACGGTTATCGAAGTATGGGCCCACAGCTCCTGATCAGTCTCTGATGAGGACTCAGGCGACCACAAGCAGGATAGAACTAGCACCAATCGTTCTGGAAACATGGAGCATACGGCATTTAGGCTCTTGGAAAAGGAAGTCATCACGGGTTTCATCTATCTCTCTACGATGCTGCTAGTGTGTCCAGCCTTTCAGGTAAGGCAGGCTCAAACAGGTTTCCATCATAAACATGGCACTTTCGTATCCCTGGTACAGTATCTCCCAGGCCGTTCTCTATCGTCCGCTCCGGATTCTGTCGTTGAGCTTCTTCTGCGCTCTTCAAAACCTCTCACTCATCTCGGACGGAGTGCTCAATTCCACATCTTTCGTCCTCTGCTGCTGCTTGTATGGCTTATTGCGCATCGCAGGGAAGAAGATACCAGGATGAGCAATCGTCATCAGTATCGTCGCAATAGCAATCATAGCTCCATCAAGCACCAGGAATTCATCCTCCTTTCGCATGAGAGGATTTCCCCAGCCACCAGCCATTTCTGGCAGACGATAAATGCATCGGATGAAGATGGCCAGAAACGCGATCGTGAAGCAGGCCAAGTAGTATCGGAAAGCTCGCATCGATGTCGATATGGCTTCGACCTTTTCCAGCTCCACGGTTCGCAGGGCTTGTGCATGCCACAGAGCGACAGCGAAGTCGATAGCCAGAACCAGACAGAGCGCCATCGTCGCGACTTGGAACGCAATACCAGCGATCATGATATTATTCCCCGTTGTAACTGTATCCCCCGACCCAGCAGACGCGATTCCTCCTCCAATCGCTTGCATCACAATACTAATCGCATCGCAAGTAATAAAGATCCAAGTATAGAATTTCGGCTTGAGTCGACTCTTCTCCGGTCCCAGAGCTAAGACGATGTGTTTGAGCGTTAAGTAGATTCCTGCGGCTAGGAATGATGGGGCGAGGATCAGGCATACGACTTGGATCTTAAAACCTGTGTCGTCCCAAGGATTGTTGTTGAGGATTAGGCGTCCGCCGTAGCCTATGCATTCGCCTAGGGAGGCTAGGAAGACTACGATGCTGAATGCTATGATTCGGAAGCGGATGCCGAGGAGGAGTTGGGAGATTGTGCAGAGGGCGAAGATGGAGAGGAGGATGGAGTTGCCGGCTATGTTGGGGTAGTAGCCATATGTGGTTGCTTCGACGGGACAGGATGGGGTTACGGATGTGCAGTTGTCGAATTGGCCTGACATCTTGGAGGTGAGAGATCTTCAATGAGTGTTTGTGGAGGTGCTGTGAGCCCGCGAGACACACTCTTATCTGGGTCGCAAAATGCGCTTGTAGCTCAAAAATTTGGGTCGATATAGTGATCGATGAAAAGCGAATGCTGATGATTTATCGAATACATCTTGATGCCATTGACTTTACCATATATCCTATCGGACAGGGCAGTGCATGCATGATGGTATCGCGCTGAATAGTCATCACCGCGTGGTTCGCGTGGTTGACATGCAGAGTGGATCTATTCGTGTTTTCGCGAATCCTTAAGAACCCTGTCGTATATCGTACTCTAAGAAAATGTGGCTTGCGCTATACCCCTTCGGGGCCTTTCGGAAGGAACGAATGCGGCTCAACCAATGAACAGCCTGATCCTTGCGAGGCTTTGCACGATTCAGCTTTAGGCATCTCTTTAGTCCTGGAATATGTGACACCCTCGTACGCCGTATGCACGAGAAAAGTCGGCTGCCTGTTACCTTGCTACATTGTAAGCAAGCCATAGGATTTTTTGGACCACATTATTGCCAGATAGGAGATCATGCCCGGTAGACGACATCATTCGAAGACTTCTACGGCAAATTTCCCCCCGAACCATTGGCATGATCACGATTGCGCTAATCCTGGATACAGGGCTGCACCGCTTGCAAGACTAGACATGTGAAGGTATGTCGCTTGCCGTTCGTCTTGGTGGTGGTTGGTCTTGCCGCTGCCCGTCTATGGAGCCACCACTCGCTTGCCGTGGCCGTGGATACCGCGCAGTCGGAGTCGGATGTCCGCTGCGATATGGGGCCCCGAGACCACCCCTACCAAAGATCTACTCTGTTTCATGTGTCTCTCTACGGCCTGTACTGATAGCATTGAATTCCTGCCGTTCAAAAGAAACTACACCGCAACAACCGATCTTTCCGGAGCTTCCGGTATGCTGACTTCTGAATGACAGTGCGATGAAGCACGACCTGTTTGTAAAGGCGTACGTATTCTCCGCATGTATACACTGTCTAGAACACCTGCTAACATGTCAATCATTGTCGCTATCAGTGTGTACGGCGCAGTACCGAATGTATCTACACTGTCGACAAAGCCACCAGCCAGAAGTCATCACCTGCACCTGCTCCCTCACCCAATGGAGTCCTCCCATCGACATCGAATGCCAACTCCTTCGACTGGCTAGACCTTGAGTTAATGCATCGCTGGAGCCTAGAAACATCACGAAACCTCTTCCCCGCTCCAACCGCTCAGGAATACTGGCAGAGAGATGTCCCCATGATGGCAGAAGCCTTTCCTGTAATGAGACACGGTATGCTAGCAATCGCCGCCATGGATCTCGCAGTCCAAGCACTTTCACCCTACGACAGCAAATCCCCTCCTCCCGACAATGCAATCGCGATCGCAGCCAAATATCGTGCCAGAGCACTTCATCACCAACAAGCGAGCCTACCACTCTTCCAGGAACTTCTCAAACTCCGACTCCACGCCAAAGAAAACAACATTGCATTCCTATTCGGTACTTTCCTAATAATCATCGCATTCTCATCCGTGCATGCAACAGAAGTGAAACCATCACTTTCCGACCTAATGGACATTTTCGCCTTATTCCGTGGTCCACGAGCACTCTGGGAAGTAAACCGAGAACCAGACAACGAAGCACAAATGGAAACACTCTTCCCCGGTAGCCGTACGACTTTCCGCGCTGTCTTCCACAATAATTCTCTCGACAGTAGTCGTTGGCCTGAACTAAATTCTCTGGATCTCGACTCCGTTTGCGCCGATACGTATTTGAAACTGAAACGCTCGTTTTGGGTCTCGGACTTGGGGCCAGGGGATATTAGAGCCATGGGATATTTTCCCGCGACAGTTTCTGAGGAATTTTGTCAACAGGTTAGGGAAAGGAGACCGAATGCAATTTTGATTTTGAGAAGGTTTGCGGAGATTTTGAAAATGTATGAGAAGAGGTGGTGGATTGGACCTTGGTATAAGAGACTTTTGGATGCGATTGATGATCCGTGATGAGAGGATGGATGACTTGATATCGCTTTAAGACCATGCGGATAAGAATCCTCGATGGTCATCAAGAAGCGGTGGTCTGATGAAGAGTTGAAGTGCACACACCCATGTGCCTTATTCGCGGTACCTCAGCAAGGGATCATGAGGATCCGCAGGACCCGCATTGGCCGAAATACACCACAGCATCGCGCCGTGTGGAGAGAGACTTTTTGTGATAGTCTTTGAATCGATGAATGTTGGAACCTGTTGTTATGGCATATGCAATTGCTTCTTGACACCGAGCTGTTGAGTTATCCTCATTATCAGCACCTGAGATGTCTCTCGAGCTGAGGATACAAGGAACTACGGCCAAGGTTGCTTTGGGGCCACCTACTGTTGCAGTGTCGAAACAGTAGGTTGGAGTGGAGGATGAAAACGTGTGGTCTGGACTTGAGTTCGAGTCAAGCAGAAGTCTTCAGCGCAATTTTGCATCGTTCCTCGTTTATACGCGCAATCTTGGCACGTCAAGCTTTGCAGGACTCTGTGGTTGTTTGTATCGTACAGTACGACCTTGCCTGTTCGTAGGAGAGCATTCAAAGAAGTTCTACCTAACATTTCATTCATAGCGAGCCTCCAGTATCATGACCTGCCGCGCTAACACCACTCATGCATCTGTACCCTACATCTGCGGAGCTCGACATCAACTATGCTGCTCTACGCTGACCATGACCCCCAACACCGACTCCAGCGACACGAATTTACGAAGTCTGTAGGGCTGCCTGTCTGACACCTTCCGTGACCTCTTCGACGGCATCTCCAGCCTTGGGATTCGACTCGGCGCCGTCCTTCTCCACGGCCTCAACGCTCTTGGGAGCATCAGCAGCCTTGGCTCGCTCCGCAGCTTTCTTGGCTTTCTTCGCATCCTTCTCGGCCTTGCGTGCTGCCTTCTTCTTGGCTTCCTCCTCTTTAGCTTTCTTCAGCTCGTCGCCACCGAACATCTCCTTCCACTCCTGGGCCTTCTCGGGCTTGATATTCTTGAAGAGGTGCTCGGCCTTGCCGATCTTATGGCCGGCTGGGATAGAGTCTGCTGCCCACTCATCAGGGATGATCAAGAGTTCGGCTTGAAGTTGGCTGAGGATGGCACGGGTGGTGCCTGGCATATATGGCGCGATCATCGACGCAAGGAGGTGAATGTGCTGCACAGCAAGATTGACCACAGCATCGCAGCGTGCGCGCTCATTGTTGAAAAGGCTGTTGTCGAGGCGATTTGATTGGAGAAGCAGGTTCCCCAGAGAGGAGAACTCGCGAGCAATCGTCAAGGCGCCTTTGAGATGTACTGCATCCATCTCTTTTGTATACTCCTTGAGCTTTGCATCGGTGTCGGCGATGTGCTTTCGTAGTTGCTCGTTGACTTCTGATGGCAACGAATCCTTTGGCCAGGCAGGGATAGTGCTGTCATAGTTGGCAGAGTTAACGAACTTCAACACCCGGTTGACGAAGTTGCCAAAGTTCGCCACCAGCTCGTTGTTGTTTGCCGCGATGAAGCTGTCCCATTCGAATTCGGTATCTGAAGTCTCAGGTCTCCGCAACAAGAGGTAGTATCGCCACACGTCGGAAGATACGCCTGTGGCCTTGGCGCTGTTGCCGAATACACCGATGTTGCGCGACTTGCTGAATTTGCCGTGCTCGTAGTTGAGGTATTCTGTAGTGGATAGTGTGTTGAGCATAGTCCACTTGTCGCCAGTGCCCAATTGTGAGCACGGGAAGACAACTGTATGGAATGGCACATTGTCCTTGCCCATAAATTGGTAGAGCTGTACATTTTCTGGATTCCGCCACCACTTCTCCCAGTGCTCAGTGTAGGTCGCGGTAATGCTCACATAGCCGATGCAAGCGTCAAACCACACGTACATGACCTTGTCGTCGTAACCCTCGAGTGGAACCGGCGTGCCCCACTTGAGATCACGAGTGATTCCTCGCGGCTTCAGACCTTCTTTGAGCCAGGCGTTCGTGATGTTGATACCATTATCGCTCCAGACACCCTCCTTGTGGCTCTCAGCCGACCAAGCATTTACCTGGTCCTGCAGCTTGTCGAGAAGGAGGAAGGCGTGCTTCGTCTCTCGCGCCTCAGGCGTCGCACCATCGAGCTTGCATCGCGGGTTCTTCAAATCAAGTGGGTCAAGAAGATGTCCGCACTTGTCGCACTGGTCTCCTCTCGCGTCATTGTAGCCACAAAGCGGACATTCTCCCTCGACGAATCTGTCGGCCAAGAAGCCATTGTGCTTGGTGCAGTATGGTTGGGTGGTTGTTCGCTCCTCTAAGTAACCATTCTCGTGCAGCTTGGTGAAGATATCTTGAGCAATCTCCGTCTGTTGCTTTGTGGGTGTCCTGCCAAAGTGGTCGAATGCGATCTCAAACCAGTCATAGACCTCCTTGTGCAGCTTGTTGTACTTGTCGCACAACTGCTGGGGCGTGACACCCTCTTCGATGGCTTTTGTCTCAGTTGCCGTACCATATTCGTCGGTACCACAGATGTAGAGAGTTGGATTGCCTCGAGCCTTGCTGTAGCGGGCGAAGACGTCTGCGCTCAGCACCGAGCCGATGATGTTGCCCAAGTGGGGTACATTGTTTACATATGGCAGCGCCGAGGTGATGAGGACGTTCCTCTTGCCCTCTTCGGGTAAGATCTCTTGCTTCACGCCGTTCGTCGCCATCACCGTTGACTGTCGCGTGAGTTTTGATCGGGAACCTAGGCGTGCTTGCCCTCTCGAATTCCGTTGTTGCTCGCTCTTTCTCGTTCGTCTGAATTGCTAGGCGTGGTGGCGATTTCGGGTTGTGACGATGAAGAGTATGTGATTGAGGATCGATTTCGTTCACGGTATGCTCTCGTTGTGTGTGGTGGGAAAGGAGTTCTCGAATGTGCCTTCCCTCGCGAAACAGTCATTCTGTCAGGCACAATTTCATGGATGGCGGGGGAAACGCGCACCTTCCGCTACCTGAACCCTGCGTCAGCCTTATCCGATAGCTCGGGATCTGCTTGCCGCGAAGCCTATTTCCTTATTACACTTTGCTCGCCTCTTCACTTCTCCTCTCATACCATCTTCCTCAACGCCACCGACATCTTGGTTCTCTCGTCCTAAGTTACGCGCTGATTCCTAATGCTTGACAATGATCTCGATCGCGAAGAAACTTCCAGGGACGTATCGGCTCGAGTCATATGTCTCCCATCCAACACCTGAGTCAAAGATTCAAAGGATGACCTACCCGATGACCAAGAACGTGACGGGACTCATCATGTACACCGAAGATGGCTACATGTCTGCACAGCTTCAAATGCCCGGTCAAAAAGCCTTTTCTGGCGATTCTGAGCAGTCTTGGGCCGAGGCAGGCAAGCGATTCTTTGCCTACAGCGGACCATACTATATCACCAACGAGGATGGCAAGGAAGTATTGCGGCACTCCTTTGAGCTATGCATCCTACCAGATCGTATAGGCGAGTTGGAGTTCCGCAGCTGCAGACTGGTCGACGATGGTGACGTGCTTGTCCTTGGCGGTCAAGAGACAGTGGAAGTCAAGGGAGACGTGCGCATCCCAGTCTTACAGTGGCGGAGAGTAGCAAACAACGCTGGAGCTTCCCTTCCCACCGGATGAAACATGACCTGTTCCAGTCTTGGTCTTACGCGAGCCATCAGGCAGAATCGATTGCGCAGTGACAAGAGGCTGCAAGGAATCCGGCAATGGCATCACTCGTTATCTCATGGTTTCTACTACTAACTTTGACCTTGTTCACTCGGCCCATTCGGCAAATCTGCAGGTCACACACGAAATTGGTCATTAATGCCCGTCACAATGATCTGCCTTGGGTGTCCAATCTCCGATCACGAAGCTACCAAGGAATGTTCCTCCGAGGATTGACATGAAGTACCCGACGTTCATTGTCATGACCGCCAACATCCTGTTCTGGGTATCAGCACCTAAAGCTTCACAGTCTCCAGGAGGATAACGACTTACAGCAGATAGCTCACACCCGCCAGTATCGTATCTAATACTGCTCTGGCCAATGCCTCGTTGATATTCCATGGCCTGCCCGTTCCAGCCACCAGCTGCCATCGCACCTTCTCATCGAAGTCCGATCTCAAAATGGATGTGTCCTTTCGATAGCTGTACCACACCAATAGAGCTGCAAAGTTCTGTCGTATGGCAATGATCCCTCGGAACAAGGCCGTGAGAACTATGAGGAAGATGCAAGTCCCGATGTATTGCCCAGTGGTGTTCGGCGTCCAGCCTTCGGAGTACAGAGGTGTCGATGTCGACGTGAAGAACGTCATCATCATGTCTGCCATCGACATCATTGAACTACCGCTCATGTCCATCGAGCCGTGTCCAGACATGTCGGAAGTTGAAGAGGCCATGGCACCGCTGGACGTTGCGGTCATGGACATCGACATTGAGCTCATATCCATGTTTAGAGATCCTGCCTCCGGCTTTTCGAGCAGTTGAATGTGTGAGGTCTAAAATTCTCGGTCGGGAAGTACTTGGCGATTGTCGTCCAGCTTCAGCAATTCGGGTTCGAGACAACTGCGAACTGTCTTCCAAGCGAATGTCGGAAAGATTGCAGTGTGTGCGTACTCTTCTGCTTCGAGGAACTTGCTCAAAGTGAAATGCAGGACAGAAACAACAACCTCAATCCACACTCAAACGTGCTCTACACTTCCGACTCGGCATCCCACCCTTCGTTAACAGAGTGTTCCGATTTGCAAATGGTTCGCACCTTCAATATGTGGCGAGTGTGCCGACCTACCGCAAAGCCTCTCAAACTTGCTCATCAGGATCCTTGGCGCATACAGATTCTCCACTTTTCGGGTCAGCAAAACACAACACCGTCAATCAACTGCTTTGTACGCAGAAAAGGTTCGGTGCGAGCCTTGAATCAAACTGTATGTGGTAAGGCGTAAGCAAAGAGCTGGGATACTCAATGTGACCTCAACTGCGTGTCCAAGCGTGTCCACCGCGTGGGATGGAGGGATTGCTGGTACATGGGTCTCAGGTGCCAGGGCCGTTCGCGCTGCACTTTCCATTTCGATTACGAGTTCAGCAAATGATTCGGCAATTCCGTAGAGTGAGTCGTAATGTGGGTGCCACTTGAGTCCGTTTGAGGCCTTGTCAGGGTATGCCCAGAAACCATCCAGAACATTGTGTTCTTGATGAACTCATATTCGGACTGCTGACCTATTCGCACCCTCAGACTCTTCCCACCTAGCCAACACATCCGCCAAATCAGGCTGTCCCAATCACTAGACTTTCGTTGTTGACACGCAGGCCGTTCTGGCCGACATCATTCGCCAGCATGATGAACATGGACATGCCCACTCGATGGCTTGACCAGCCGGTCATGCTACATTCGTCAAGAGCATACAAGTGCTCGTTGAACTTCACGGAACAATGCGAATATCAGCAAGGATACTGGCGATTCTGGTATGAGCTGGATCACCGATATGGCTTACCAACAGTCGCATTCTTCATGACGGCGATTATCCTATTCGCGATTCCGTTCGTCTTGTCGCATTTCGTATCAACAATCTCGTCTTCGAAGCCAGTCCGACGATCGCTGGCCCTCAGTCGATACATCAGCTATCGTGGCTTTCGAATACAGTCTTTGAACTGGAATTCGGCGCCTATAGGGGTGTTATTGCTGGGAGCGATCGGCACAATCTTCTTCTTCAGCATGACTCTGGGTCCAAGGCCATATTACTGGCCTAATGAGAAGAGTCCAGAAACAGGCAAAGTCACATTGTCGTTTGGCAATTCACCTCCCATCGCATCGAGATCGGGCTGGATGTCTCTGGCCTGTCTCCCGTTCATCATTGCTACGAGCAGTAAAAGCAACATGATCACGGGAATCACTGGGGTAAGCCATGAGAAGCTGCAGGTATTCCATCGATGGATCAGCTATGCGTGCTTCGTGCTAGCACTCATACACACATTTCCGTTCATTGTCTTCCACATCTGGAAAGGTGATATGGTGGCGAAATGGAAGGAAGACGTCTTCTACTGGACAGGAGTCGTCGCACTTATTGCTCAGGTAAGCTTGCACTTTCACCTGTACGACGCTCCATTTACTGACTATTCTGAACAGGCCTGGTTGACATTCGCTTCATTCTCCCCTCTGCGCAACATGTGCTACGAGTTCTTCAAAGCCTCACACTTCATCGCAGCATTAGTCTTCATCATCTTCTTCTTCCTACACTGCGACTTTCGACTATCATCCTGGGACTACTTCATCGCAACCGGTGTCATCTACTCTTTAACGTGGCTTCACAGCCAACTGCGAATTTACTTCCAGCATGGTTTCAAGAAGGCCAGTGTCAGCGTCGTATCTAACGGCTTCATCAAAGTCACCATCCCAACGAAGACGACATGGAGAGCCGGACAGCACTACTTTATCCGCTTCATTGGCTTGGGTGTTCACGGACTTACATCACATCCATTCACAGCATGTAGTTTACCAACAAAAGCGCACTACTACGAAGCCAAAGACAGCGAACTAGTCTTCTACATCCGACCACAATCTGGCTTCACAGCACGACTAGCCAGATTCGCCGAGCTGCGCCCAAACGCCAGTATGAGTGTATTGCTAGATGGCCCGTATGGAGGCATCGACATGACCAAACTTGTCACGAGACAAAAGTCCCTGGCCCTAGCAGGAGGTTCTGGAGCAGGCTGGCTTCTACCACTGATCGAAGCCTTCCTTCGAAGACGAGATTGCTTCTCAGCTGGCTGTGACCCGAAAACAGGGGAGATGGGCCAGCTTTGTGATGGAGAAGGACCAGAGATGAAAGTCATCCTAGCAACCAGAGACTTAGCGACACGAAACTGGTTCGAAGAAGCAATCTCCGACCTTCTCAGTGCGAGCTTAATTGGATGCTGTCCTAGCGGTCTCAGTGTCGAGATCTACTATACTGGCCGAGAAGAGAACAGAGCTGCGCCTAAGCAGACGGGCCAGTTCTTACAAGCACTTGAAGAGCCGGAAAAGGCGCCCGATGCCGAGATCAACGTCGCTGCAAAGGCTTCATCGAAGTCATCGGATTCCGGTTCAGAAAAAGTCGGAAGCTTGCTTTCGCCCATCGATCACGCTTCGAGACCGGATCTGCCAGCTATCATCAGAAAAGCGGCGGAGGATGGTGCATCAAGAAGGATGGGCGTTTTCTGTTGCGGGCCTTTGAGTATGCAAAGCGATGTCCGGAATGCGGTTGCGAGAGAGCAGCTTGCTGGTATGAAAGATGGCAGCAGGGATGTGTACTTACACATGGAGCATTTTTCGTGGGCGTAGCCTTATGCAGAGAGCCTTACTGCCCATACCAAATATGGAACAATGCATCGTCCCGTTTCCCAATGATACTCTATGGAAAACATATTTATGTCGATGGCAAGAGAGCAAGCATCTGGTATGAGTGTTAATTAACACCACATGCATCGCCAAGACATGTGGCGTCAAGATACTTTGTCACTGCTGACAGATGACGGGGCCCCGTTGCGGAGCTCTGTTACAGATCAGCTTTCGTAAGAACAATATATCCCAAGAAAGTCCAAGTTCCTAGAATAATGCATTCGGACTCAATCAACCACAAGTATATGACCTAAAACATATCGAAAATGTCAAAATCAACATCAACCTCAATAGCCCCAACTCCCAACGACCCAGCATCCTTCCAACCTCACTTCCGAGGCGCAAAAGTCCACGAATATCCCTTCGCAGGCCGAATAGGCGGAAACCAAACTTTCTGTCTCGATCGCAACGACGAAGCAGTAAAAACCCAACCCGATGCCGCCCCAATAATCTCCCTCTCCCAATCCCTCGATCTCCACGGATTTCTCGTGTTCGAATACTACAAAATGGCACTCATCGAAGGTCTCGGGACATGTCTCCTAGTCTTCGTCGCAGGGGCGGGTGCTAATGCGCTCACGACGTTGGGGGATTCGGTTTCGCCTATGGCTATTGCGCTTTATGCTGCGCTTTTGAATTGGATTGCGCTTACGTTGTTTGTTTATAGTACTGCGCCGGTTTCGGGTGGGCATTTGAATCCTACGATTACGATGGCGACTTTTTTTGCTGGGTTGAGTAGTTTGCCGCGGAGTGTTATATATGTTGTGGCGCAGAGTACGGGGGCTATTGTTGGGGCTTTTTGGTTGAGGTTGGGGTTGGGTGTGGAAGGATATTTTCCGGAGGGAGTTGTGCCGGGGTGTACGGTGGATCCGAGTCTTGTGTCGAGAGGACAGCTTTTTGTGTTGGAGTATGTGTTTGCTCTGGGGCAGATTTTCCTGGCTTTTGGGGTTGGATTGGAGCCGAGGAATGCGAAGACTTATGGGCCGGCGTTTGCGCCTGTGTTGGTTGGTCTTACGCTCGGATTGGCGAATCTCGCGAGTACGTTTGTTAAGGCTGGATACTCTGGGGTTTGTTAGTATTGTGATGCGAGGAGTTTGAGAGGGACGATGCTGACGCTGCCTTCTAGCTTTCAACTCGGCACGCTGTCTTGGTCTCTTGACTGCAAAAGGCGACTTGCAGTACCACTATTTGCACTGGCTGGCAACACTCACGGCATGTATGGTACATGCTTGTTTCTATCATGCCGTACCGCCATACAAGAAGAGCAGTGGAAAGGCTCGGCGAGAAGCGCTGCCTTGTGTGGAGCATCATGTCGGAGACCAGAAGTATTGAGCTCGAAAGACTAGACGACGACTTGCTAGGGTAAAGCTCGGCCGCTATCCTGTGATGCGCTACTGATCACATGCTGCTGGTCTCTCGAGATAGTGGTCCGTGCTCTCCAGACTTGACTCCCAAGGTTAAGAGTCTGCGAATCCTTCCGTCCAGCACTGAACCCCTCGACATCAATATCACGACATGAGCGCAACCATGTCGAGCTCCGAAGAAGAGCGCACAGCGGCCGCCACCGCGCTCGACATCCGCTCCTATGCGGCGCGCACGATCCGAGACCAGTACCCGTACATGAAGACGGACACCCTCGAGAAGATACTCGATGAGATGCAGAAGCAATGCGGTCAGAAGCTACTCGAGCAGTAAGTTGTCGTGAAGCGCAAATGTGGATGTGTTGAAACTGACCAGTCTAGGGAGCCTGAGCACCAAGCGACCAAATCTCGCAGCAGCCTGTTCTCCTTGTCCGGAGAGCTGCGTAACCAGATCTACGAAGATGTATTCGCAGACGCAGCAAGCGCCGGCATTTATGTGAAACAATATGGCCGGCAATCGGCGATACCAGCACTACTTCAAGTGAGCAAGCAAGTACGAGAGGAAGCCATGTCGCTGTACTACAACAACACAATCCGTGCCACGATCAGAACAAGCAAGAATTCGAGGTGCACTCTCCCACAGTACCTGCAGGTGATCGGTCCCAAGCAGGCCGCCATGATCAAGACATTCGAGCTCAGGTTCAGAGTCGATTATCGAATGCAGGCGCGAGTGAAGGAAATCGTCCGCGGAATGAGGCATGGGGCGAAGATTCGGGATCCGAAGGATGTCGAGCAGCTCCTCTCAATCTATAGGCTGCTTGATCTTGGCGTACCACTGGAGTCATGGAGCTTGATGATATGCTATCCCCAAGACTCTGACGATGGGCTGATTTGACCAGTCGCTGGAGAATGACGTGGAGGGCGAAGTGTACATACCCTGTCTAGTCGGCACGAGGCAAGCAGGCAGTGTCACTTTAGGGCGTGGGATAGTATGCTGATGGTACAACCTGGGACGCGAACAAGGGGTCTCGCTGCACACAGATGAATCTGAGACAAGGCAGGTATCTTTTGCGCGCGTGCTTAACGCTCACTGACCATTCGGACTGGTCCCATCTGTACTCACAGAACAGAAGCAAGTATCATCAAAGCTTGTCTGGACATCACTTCAGAGGCTCACGTACTGCACTCTTGAAAGGGAAGATCTGAACCTGTGTCCGAGTCAGTAATACCCTTCGTTTAACATGACTCAAGCCAACTCACCTTATCCGCATCCCAAACTCCTTCCTTGTAGTATATATCCTCCTTGATAACCTTTTCTACCTCCTCCCTCGTGTCTGCTTCGACCATCATGATACTGCCATTGATCTTCAAGCCCTCGCCCTCCTTGATCGGTTCATCGAGCGACGCTCCGCCCATGACGACGAGCCCCGACGCGACCTTCGGTTTAACACCCTCGAGATGTTGAGGTCGGACTTTCATTCTCGCGTCTAATTTGCCGGCGCCGTCAGGCAGGATACACATCCACCTTCAACGCTGTTAGCAATATGTATATCTCGGACAATGATGGATTCTATCCTCACTCTTGCTTGCCCATGATTGCTCTGGTTGCTGTGAAGGCTCTGGTGGGAATTCTTGTTGGGTGAAGCTGGGATGCTCTTCTTATGGTGGTTCGTAGGATCGCAGACGGCGGCATGGAGGGATTGTATCAGGTAGCATTGCCCGAAAACAATCGTTTGTTAGGCCGGCAGAGGACCTCGCGTTGCCGCCGAGGTGGAGCAAGATGGCGGGGGCTGACGAAAGCGAGGCGAAACGAAAGAGGAAGGCCACAGGGCGAAGGGCGTGTCGGCTTCTGTGCAACAACAACATCGACAACAATATACGCTAATAACGGATTAAATGATTGGCCATCTCACAAGTGAAGTGTGCGATCCTCAGTATCAACCAACGCGAATGAGTCGGCGGCGCTCAATGGAGAGCTTCACGTTGGTATCTCGACGCGAGAGTACACTCGACCTCAACAGTGATACCACTACTATGTTTCGCCCAAAGATCAGAAGTGCCGCACCCTATGCATTGGAGACCCAAATTAGTACGTCTGGTCAGATCCTTGAGCCATGGCTTCACCACCAATGCCTCTTCTGGTCATCCTCACGCAACTACCGAGACACAGACTTCACCATCCAACCATTTCAAAGCCGGCCATAAGCTCTCTCCCTCAATCTCTTCCCATAGTACCACAACAGCACAGGGGCAGGCGCTCCGACCAGGAGACCGATACCAGCAAGTGTCGTGTTTCCCCAGCCATATCCTAATGCCTCGTACATCTTTGGCGCAAACAGCGGGAAGGCAAAAGCTGTCAGACTCCTTACGAACTGACTTGCGGCAGTTGCAGAGCTCGCATACTCAGGATAGGAATCGATGATATACGCCTGAATCGGCTGCCCAGCAATCTGGCCTCCAAATGAGAACAGTAGGCCGCCAAGATCAACCACCGCCCAGTGGGCATGGGCTTGTGCAGCCCAGCCGTAACATAGGAGGCCAATCGGTCCGAGCAAGGCCCCAGGAAGCATCAGAGGCACATGCCATTCTGGTCTTTCCTCGCCGTGTGCACGATCTCGAAGACGCTTGAATGTGCGATCCATGGTCGGTCCAGTCACTTGGGATCCGATGACCTCACCCAGCGCGAGCGCGATGTAATGGAGACCAGAGATATCGATCCGTTCATGATACTGCTTCACCCAGAGATCCGAGAAAGTCGAGAGCACAATGTAAAGGATGCCGTAGTAGAACGCCGATAGGAAGGCCAAGTACTGTATGATCGGATGGAATGCCAGAAGCCGAAGTGGTCGTGCCAGACTCCTTCCCACAATATGGGAGATATGGAGAGGATTCTCTGCTTCGAGGCGCTCAGCTGCAGTGCGGTACCGCTGATCTCCAGTCTCCTTCCTCAGCTTCGCCGCATTGCGCTTGAGGATGAGTGGTGGATAAGTCTCATGAAAGGCAAGAAAAGATGCCACAATCATGACCGCCTGGAAAATCGACGTTGACCAGAACATCCAACGCCAAGTGGTACGTTCAGCCATGAACCCGCCAATAATAGGACCTACTCATCATCAGTCATCACATCGCTGCCACAACATCATCCGCAATACTCACCAACAGCAGCCCCCAACAACGGAATCAAAATATAAATACTCAAACTCCTCCCCCTCTCCTCCGGCCTCCACACATCCCCCAGCACCCCTCCAGCCAAAGCATAAATCGCACTCGCCCCAAATCCCGCCAAAAACCTCGCAGCAATCAACGTCCCTTTCGTCTTCGCAAATCCACACACAACATTCCAAACCAAAAACCAAATATTACTAGCATGTAGAATCGGTTTCCTTCCCCAAACCTCACTCAAAGGTCCGATAACCAGTGGTCCGAACGCTGTAGCTAAAAGGTAGATGGATAATGCCATTACGGATTCTGCTGATGACATGTGTAGGTCGTGGGCGATTGTGGTTATGGCTGGTGCCATGATTGTTGAGACCATGATTCGATTGAAACCTGTGGCGGAGAGGACGTCGGTTACGGTCCATTTTTTGGTGGAGGGCCAGTTTTTTGGGCTGATGTTGAGTTAGTGAGGTATGTTGGGAGGAGGTGGATTGGGAGGAATGGGACGGACTTGGTTGGGTCGTGGGGTGTGGTGAAGGTTACGAGGTAGGGGTCGTTGAGTTTGGGAGTGGTGGTGGCGAGTTCGATGTCTTCTTGTGCAGCAGGCGTGATCTTGTCGCTAGTGGAAGTCATGGTTGTGGAGCTTGCATGTACAATGGAAAAGTGGAGGAAGTTGAGCGAGCAAACTTCACATACTTATCAGATCTTGACAGCTCTTATCAGATCAAATCCTTATAAGCTTCAGGCTGCACATGCCAATCACTTACAAGCATCGTACGAGCATTCTACGCGTTTCATTGGTCTGTAGCCTATTTCGCGTTTCCAGTACCGCGTTCTTCGGCATCCTACGCGGAATCGGCGCCGAAAGCGGTCTGCATCATGTCAGCATTGAAGTATGGAGTATGCGATGTCGCGAGTGAGTCACAGATGAAGCAAGGGGAGCTCGAGTTGAAGATCTCGATGTATTGTATCAGAGAAGGAAGCTATGTGCGGTGGCACTAGCTGTAGCTGAGTTCTGATATCTCACAGAGTCTGCTTCTACATCGTCAAGAACAAAGCAGGGGAAGCTTGAAGTAGTTCAGATGCAAGCTACGCGAAGAGCTATGTACTTGGCACTACTCAGGAGTGGGCTCTCGCTTCTTCGTGCCATCAGCATACATGTCGCGTTTCTCTTTGCGGCTCTCTATCCTGTCCAAGTCTTCGCCGAAGTCGCTTGCCCTGTCATCTTCTCTGGACAGCCCTGCGTGTTCTGGTGTCTCTTCTTCCAGTTCGTACACGCTGAAGTGTCTCTGATTGTCATTGTGCTCCGAGCTTCTGACCTTTCGTGGTTTTGATTGTTTTTGCACTCGGCCTGCATCTGAGAACTTGGGCTGTTCAGGAACCTTAATCGAATTCCATTCATCTCTAGTCATCTTCTTGCCGTCCTTGAATATGGATTTGCCTCCTGAGCCAGGAGTTCCTGGGGTGGATGGTGTAGTCTGATGTGTCGCTGGCACTTCGACGCTTCTGGCGTTGGCTGCCAATATCGAAGGGTATTCTTGAGAGGCGGGTCTAGAGCCAGGAGGCTTCTGGCCGTTGTCATCGCCGTTTGGACTGTGACATTGCTCAGTTGGGTTGGTATTCTCCATGATCGAGACTCTGTAAGCAGATAGCTAGAATTGTAAGTATCGTCTCTGAACATCTCCTATAAGACGTGACCATTGTTTGCTACTCCTGGGAGTTGTCATTGTCCTTCATTTCTTGAATGGGCGAGAGCGTGATGTTCGATGGAATATCCTAGCTAAGCAATCGTCAACGAATTCTAGCTCTATCGATACTGGGAGCATCCCGAAGAAGCGAGTCTCAACTCGCGGTTGCGGAAATCCCAGGTGCGAGAGCAGTCGTGCAAGTCTCGATATTGGGTAGGTACTCGCACTAGATGAATGCTTAAGCTGCTGGGGTAAGTGCAACTTATCGGGTACTTAGGTGGGTATTCGCACTAGCTGAATAATTGCTTTCGGAATCTCCACATCGGCAGCGGCCACAACTACTACATACGGCAGGCCGCATCCACTACATCGCGGCTGCTCAACCTATAGCGGCTTCCATGATCACTTACATTTGACTGACGAATATATGTTTCCTTTAAAGGATGCCATCGGATTGCTTTCGTTCAATGATTGAATGCCATGGCTGCAATGATTGTCCCATCGTCAAGCACTTACGAGCTCCAGGATGTATTAGCGATGGATCCAGTAACATTTCCGAGAGAAAGCCACATTCCTCGTGACTTCAGTAAGGTAGAAGCCGGCATGGAATTACGCTCACTAGAAGCTGGACAAGCGACATTGCCTGACAGAGTCTTCGATGCAGCTCCGGCCAATGTCCAAGGTCGCGTTCGAAAGATCCTTGTAGCTGCTCTCATCATCACCGCAAATCTCGTCCAAATGACCTCGAACGGTGTCGGAATCACAGCAGCTCTGGTAATAGGTCGTCATCTGGGCATCCACGGAGGACCATCCGAGGCCAACTGGATTGCGGCGTCATATCCATTGACACAAGGAACGTTCGTCCTGATAGCCGGTAGATTGGGCGCCGTGTATGGTCACAAGAGAATTCTGCTGGTCGGTATGGCCTGGTTGACCGTATTCACACTCGCAAATGGCTTTTGTGATGAATACGTCAGCTTCGCAGCAGTTCGAGCAGTCTCCGGGGTCGGTGGAGCTCTTATCATGCCTAACGCTGTGGCAATGTTGTCCATCGCACTCCCTCCTGGAAAGGCAAGGAACACTTGTATCGGCTTCTTTGCCGCTTCTGCACCATTGGGAGGCTGGATTGGCAGTCTTCTCGCTGGCGTTATTGCGGACTGGAGATGGATATTTTGGCTGCTGTAAGCTCGTGATTGCGCCTCACAGTGACTGTTCTGACATGTCATTAGAGCCATAGTCGGTGCCGTGATAACATCAGCGTTGGCATTCCTTCTGCCAAGGGAGTTGATAGTCGACAGAGAAGGCAGGATTGATTACGTCGGTGCCGCGCTTGGCGTCGCCAGTCTTATTCTATTCAACTTTGTCTGGAATCAAGCTCCATCAGCAGGCTGGGCAACTTCGTACATCATTGTGGCTCTTCTGGTATCTGTAGCCGCCTTTGCGGCGTTCGTCTTCTGGGAGAGAAAGATAGCCAAGGAGCCGGTTATGCCGCTGTCGATTTTCAGGATACCAACTTTCTCGGCGCTCGTTGTTGTGGTTTTGTCCAGCTTCATGTCGTACGCAACAGGTCTGTATTACATGATTGCCTGGCAGCAGGTCGTTCGTGGTTGGACCGCACTGGACGTGGCAATAGGGTGGATACCATTCGCGATTGGGGCGATAGCATCGACTCTTGTAGCAGCATGGCTCATCGCCAGGCTTCCTGCTCAATGGGTTGTCGCAATTGGTGTGGGAGTGGTTTGCATTTCAAGCATACTGCTTGCGACAATGCCGCAGCATCAGACATACTGGGCTCAGACCTTCCCAGCCATCGCCATAGGCTCTTTCTGCCCAGACTTTGTCTTTACTGCAGCACAAATCATTGCTAGCAACAGCGTCAATCGTAAGCAGCAAGGCGTTGCGGCAAGCTTGATTGGGACTCTGAATCTCTACGGCGCCAGTTTGGGCCTCGGGTTTGCAGGCACAATCGAAAGCCAAACAAACAAGAATCGCAAAAGTCCAGTTCTTGGCTATCGCGCAGCGCTGATATTCGCGGCTGGGATAGCCGCTGTAGCCATCGTGGTCACAGCGACACTTGTGAGAGTGCCTAAAAATGACAGAGAGGGCTGGGAAGACGACGAGGACGTCAACGCCGCGGATGTTGCCCTGGTCTCAAGTCGAGTGGCCGAGGTGTCCGGTGCAGATGCACAAGCTTCTGGTCGGCGGTAATTCGCGGCGAGGGATACAGAGCATTGGTCCTGATCGAAGACGTCGAGATTCCCGTGACAGCTACTGCACTTCCGAGTACTGAGTTGCTGTACATCCTGGCCAGAAAACGCCAAACGAATCAGGTATGTACTGCATACCAGAGCGTGGCCACGTGTGGTCCAGATTGGCCAGTACGCTACATCAGTGTACTTCCATGCTCAGCTCGAAGCTATGCTGCCAAAGGGAAACCAGCTGCTGCGACTGGATCTGAGATGAGCGCTCCATACGACTTGCTTGGTGCTGGACCCGTACCATCGTGGACTTCAGAGCAAAGTTAGTAAAAGTCATTGTAGCATACTGGACTCCAAGTCGAAATAGCGAGCCCTAATGACATATTTTTGAGGCGTTTGGTCGATGTTGTCGCGTGTGGTGTGAGCAGCGACGCGACTTGTCTTGGAAGAAACATCGCGATTTTAGGTTCAACGGCATCGAAGCTTAATAAGTACACAGACTTCATTCATTACAGAAAGACAACAGATTCTCCGTATGCTATTTTCACAGTATGACTAGGAGAGGCGTTTCGTACCCACGGTGCGAATGTGTCGGAGAAATGAATACTTGGTGCATAGAAAATGGTCCTTAAGGATGAGCCAATCACATGCGATTCAGAGGCTCCACATTCACCAGCCATCTTTCGACCACACCTGACCTTGTATCACGCCATGGGCGATCAATTGTCTTCAGCTCACGAAGTTATTGTATTCTCCTCACCTCCTTCAATTGCGAGTGTCAGATGATCGAACTGATCACTAAGCTGCAGAGCCGAGACATGAACAGAAGCGAAGAAGGCCACTTCTAGATCGACTACGAAACTGGGAACAGTCGTCGCCTGATCAGAAGGGAACGAAACTCGCGAGTGAATCGATATAGTCAGGCCACGAGAATCCAAGAATCGCAAGAGTATCATCGGAGTCATTACTGAGTACGTAAGGAATGTCGAACCTGCAGGACGCCGAATCATCGTAACCATTTTGCTCTATGGCCATTCCTCGTCATCCCGGTTTCTGGCGCCGTCAATGCTCCGACACGTTCAGACTTGGGCCTCAGCTTCCGGTTCTGGAGCAGCCTCCGCTTCTGGCTCGCGACGGTATGTGCCATAGCTTGCGTACTTCTTGGACTGGTATTTTCCTATTGGGTCATGTCAGAAGTCGATCGTCACCACCAGAGTTCATACTGAACTTACCATAATTGGCGTACCCGCGCTTCTCGACATCAGCATCGGCCTCTGGCTCGGCCTCACGACGGTAAGTCCCGTAACCTGCGTACTTCTTGTATTGGTACGTTCCTACCAGCTTATTGTTAGCGATCGAATGCCAGCATCAATAGCATTCCAAGCTCACCGTAGTTTGTATACTTCGTGACAGCACGCTTTTCGATAATGGCATTTGCGACGTCAAGGAGAGCTTCAATGTCTGCCTCAGCCTCGGGGTCGCGTTTGTATGTTCCATAGGAAGAGTATTTTGATGGGTAGTTGTTATACGCTGTTCGATGTGAGCGATGACCTTGTTACCTCCCGAGGATTCCATACTTCCGTATTTGCCATAGTTTCCATAGTCACCATAATCAGCAGGAGCTGCTTCTGGCTCTGCATCGGCAACTGGCATGGCGAAAGCGCCAGAGAATGTGAGAGCGAGTGCGAGGACTGTCACCTTCATCTTGGCGGTGCGAATGCTTGCAGAGCGGATTGACTGTCAAGATGGATGGACCCCAGAAGAATTTGTGTCGAGTGCTTGGCTTCTGAAGCGTATGCGAATGTCAATGAGATGCCGTGATGAAGTTGCGATGACTCTGGCTCTTATACCAGAACCAGCGATCTCATCGCGAACGCCCATCTGGCCTAACACCAGCCGCCCCCACGAGGCCCATCTTGATCAATATGCCGTAGGATCTTTATTCCCAAGGTTCGTGATGGCACAGGATATCCTTCCGTACTATCGAAAGCCTCTCCAAGTTGATCTCGCTGTCTCCTGCACGGACACGCCAGCCTCCGTATGGTCCTGAGCTTCACTGGAAGGTTTCCAGCTGTGGTAATTCTGGGCGACGACAAAGAGCCCACGTCAGAGTTTGACTTCTTTGAGAAGTTATCGTAAGCGATGTGTTGACTGCGTCCAGCATAGAGGCACATCTCGAAGGATTCTTCACCATGTGACTTAGCGAGGGCCAAGCATAACCCTGCGCAACCCTGCGCTAGTAGCACGCCTCTCGCATGTTTGCTGATGCGACCGTGTGCATCCACACTAATGCAGATGTTGTCCGAATCCGGGGGTGTGAGCTTCAAATTCTCAAATCTCCGTCTTCGAGTTTCAGCCAAGGTTCCAGATGCACGGCTTTGCGACACGACTGCTCTGTAAGCGCCTTCAGCTCGCGGACGTCCCAAAAGCGCGCAGTTACGCTCTCGATATCTTTAATCACTCGAAAGGCCACGATCATCAACAGAACATCGAGCAATGGCTGCTGTACCTTTACTGAAGCATGAACCCCTTGGTTCTGACGATGAGTACAGCGAATCTGGCGATACAGTGGTCGCTAGCCGAAAACGACAGCCATTTCTGAGGAAAGAGAACGTTGGTTGGGCGTTTGTTTTTGCGTTGCTGCTGGCTCTGACAGTTGGCATTTCTGCGGGCGTCGCGACGCTTGTAGTGCTCAAGTTCAGCCCGTCAAGTCAACAATCAGGCAACTGCATACAGGAAACTGCTGCTCCTTCACCCATCACGAGAGACTTGGACATCACCTACCATGTTCAACAGTTCAACGGATCGTTTCTCGAAGAGAATATATACCGAAGGAAGGGTAGTCCTGAGGTTGATGCAGCTTGGGAAGCTTTGGGCGTAAATTGTCAGACCAGAGGATTTGTTTGATTTGGACGAAGACTGATAAGCCTGAACAGATCGAGCTGTTCGCATTCCAGCAGATGTTGGACCACAAGTCGGGTTGACACACAACCATGCCCAAATCAATGAGAAGTATGGTGGCGGATACCCAGCGAATGTTGAAGGCCTGCATCACCTGCATTGTGTCGTAGGTCCATCCTTTGCCCAGCGCATTTGACAGATTCAGGCTGACTTGTCCAGAACCTCGTGCGACAAGCTCTTTGGTACAATATCGACTACTATCGTGCGAAAGGCGAAGGCGCCTTCAAGAATAAGGACCACATTGTGCAGAAGCACGTCTGTAAGTCGAATGTAGCCTTCTACCGCTCCAGAAATGTGCTCATGGCTTCGTTAGCCCACTGCCTCGATATTGTCCGTCAACAGCTAATGTGTACCGTCGATATTGGAGTGCTTGGCCAAGTCTGGTGGCAGCCGAAAGGAAAGCAGAACCCCGAAGCTTTCGTGGACTTCAACACAAAGCATGTGTGCCGAAACTATGATGACATTCGAAAATGGGCGGAAGAGCGCCAGCTACCGCGAGAGGAAGACGTAGCGGACGACTTCCTTCAAGGGCCGAAGCCTGGCGACAAGGTTCTGGATCATGTGCCTTGACTGAGCACTATCGATTTTGTAGACCAGAGGATATCCTGAGGTGTGCCCATGCCGATTCGACAGCGCCGGTTATGTCAACATGCGTGATGAAGCCTTTGCCATTCGGACCATAGCCCTGCTCGTCATCGCGCAGCCTGGGTATCTCACCTACAAGGAGTGAGATGAATCGATCTTTGCTCCAGAGTTCCATAGAAGCAACATTCGGTATATTGTATTCGAAATCTGTCCCGGAGGCTACCACCTGTGGCACAAAGATGGGACAGCAGCTGAACTTGGGTGGAGACGGATGACCTTCGAAGAGCTTACGGAAGCCAGCTAGAGTCCTTAGAGACATTGTCGGATCTTGTATGATCATGCAGGTCTCAGGATCTGGGACTCCAGAAGCTCGAAGCAATTTGATAGCTTCAATGGCATTACTGCCACAGTTTGTGGACCGATCTTCAACCAGAACACGGCAGCCCTCGCTAGTGATCTTTTCGTAATCGAAGTACTTGTGCATAACGGCTCCCATTACACGAGCCTCCGGTAGACCTGTGATCTCTTTGAGCAAGTCCTTGAACTTCATGTGGCCGCCGATTGTGTCGTAAAGCAGTGGTGTTGAGTGTCCAATGCCGCCGCAGAGCACGACCGTCTTGGCTAGAGTTGGCCTTGCTTCCAGAGCGTCGAATAAGACCTCAGCCTGGTGGATGATCGCGGAGCCACAGATGACGATGCAGTCGACGGGTGGGCATGTTCGTAAGTCCTCAATCTGTGAATTTGCCAAAAATTCGGCCACCAGATTGATATCGGCGACGTTGTTCTGCATCATGACGAACCGTGCAGTAGACGAGCTATGTGAGTTTCTGCTCAAGCGTAGAATTTGAAGGTCGTTGCTGATGACATGAATTGGTGTCTGTCATCAAAGGTCGAGGTTTGCTTCAGATTCGGAAATGGAGTTTGTCCAGTCTGTGCGTCGGCGGGTCGGAGGAACCGCCTTTGGAGATGCCGCCTGCTACCATCGCTCTTGCAGGTGGTAATATGAAATGCGAAGTGGGAAGGTGCCAATGCGAAAACTGGAGAATATGAGTTGGAAAAGACGGGCCAAAAGAGCGCTGCTCATTAAGTCTGGTTCTCTGCAGTCACATCAGTGCTCTTCATATCCTACAGCGGATCGAGCAGCGGGCCTTTCTCTGCTCGCTCATCCATCCAATCTCTGATAGGCTGCCATTTGCGACAGGTATGCGCACCTGTGCGACCAAGTGCAATTCCAAAGCCATCCCACTAAAGTCGGCAATCGAGAAGTCAGTATATGGCTCGGCCAGTGGAAGTCAGTTTATCATCTGGATACGCACATAGTACAGCGGGCTCGGCGTCAGATCTCCGTGGCACATCACAGACTGCCGCAATCTGTCCATACAATGCTCAATGTGTGCAAGATGCCATCCTTCCGGGAGTTCGACTCCAGCTGCCTCACTATGATGGTGGTCCGAAGAGACGTTGTACAGCGATTTTGATACTTCGATGCGGATCATGTTGACGCAGTGCAGTGTGTGGAATATATCTGGTCTTGACGCGCGCATATTCAGTAACCAGATCATGCCTTGAGATGAGTGGAGAGGGGATGCTGCTTACTCGAAGTGAAATTCGTTGGTTTTGGGAATTCTCACCAACTCGGGCTCGAATTGTCGAGATTCTTCAGCTGTCATGACAGGAAACTCGCCTGCCAGGGTATGAGTACATTTGGCGAATTCAAAGTGAAGCCTACATACTGTGTAGCAGATCGTGCCAATTATCGTCAAGCTTTTTGCTTGGTTGGCCGAAGTATTCTGTTTCCGCATCTTGCTTCCGTACGGCTCTTTTCGTGCTCGCATCGTATACCAGTGCGCCAGTATAGGTGCGCTCTTCGTACTCTATCGCACGACGAGCATCTGCCATGTCGGTGTTGTGGATACATCGCGGAAGTGGCTCTGGTGTTTGGTGTTGAAAGCGCCATGTACCGGCGTTGACGGCGAGGGAGACCCACAGGATCGAGATATTGAGTGCGAGCAGACAGTACTGCCGGATATGTCGCTGCCTCTCGTTCCTCGGATGTTTCAAGTCCTCCCAGAGGCCATGAGGAACATCGTGTTCAATTTGCTGCTCGAGAAGCTCGACTTCCTGGTATTTGTGATCGGACATGACGCTGGCGCTTCGTATATCTCTCTAATGATTAGTGCCTCAAATACCTACACTACTAAGCAGAGCCTGAGACACTATGGGAGATGCGAGTAGACTGTGAGCGAGCCTTGCTGTCGAGCTGCTCGAGTCTCTCCTGCAGAGTGCTATACACGTTGATCGCTCCATCATGACTAGAATCGCCGTTGACTGGCTTTGTAGCACATAACAGCTGGATCTGCCATTGGTAGTCACGCCAAGTAAGCATTTTTTCAACTGCTCGAAGTGCTTGTTCGAGGAAAGGTGGAGGTTGGAAGAGAGGAGATCGATCCCCGCCAAACTCAATTTCTCACAACAACTCCTGAGCCTAAATTGACGCGATCTATTCTTAACAAAGACACGTGAAGACTACATCAGCATCAAACACGTCTACCAGCAATGGGCCGTCGGATCCAGACTTCCATCTTCCCATGCCACGACTTGTCTGTTCGGTACCACTGTGTTCTGCCGCCCTGAGGGAAAGGCGACGTACTCACGGTAAATCTCCATTCAAGCCTCGAAGTCCCAGGGTACAGGCAACGGTTTCAAAATTACGCTGAACGGTGATCAGCACTTATTCAAATATTTTCTAGCAGCGACCGTTAAGGATGAAAGTACGACAGGACGACCCCGAGGCGGATTATTGGTCAAATTCCACTGACGCAGTAAGGCTACCACAATTGCACGATCGGTAGCTTTACACAGCCTGGCAAGAACAACATGCGTAGTGAACGCGACGACATTGTGTACCACGTCGAGACCGTACCATGGTTACCAGACAGAAATGTAGAAGGCACTCCTGTCTGTCGCGAGTTAAGTCTGCTCTTTCTTCCAAGACTCTTGGACTGCTGCTCTGTTTTCCATCATTCCTCTTTTTGTCACCTGCTTTCACTCACATGCCCACTCGTGGCCAGACATTCTTTTGAAGGACCTATTTATCACCACACTCGTTTAGACACCATGCGTGTTTCAGCATTCTTTGTTGCCGCCCTTAGTGGCACGGCTTTTGCTTTCCCAATTGTCCCAGAGGGAGCCGTCAGTGACGCGGTAAGTCAATGAATCTTGAGCATGTTGCAGGCGCAGCTACTGATATACCTGACAGCTTAAGGCCAGGAACGATGGAGCAATCTTCGAGAGGGAGAATAAGATGCCAAATTTGACGAGCATCCCCGTCGTTGGCGGACTCACCAAGACGCTCCCGGTGAAGCGTCAACTCGGCGCCTTGACCAGTCTCACGAAAGGCATCGTGGGCAAGTTCATGAAGAGGCAGCTACCAGACCTGGGCTCCTTGACAAAGTCGCTTCCAATTAAAGAGAGACAGCTTCCAGATCTCGGCTCCCTGACCAAGTCGCTCCCGATCAAGGAGCGCCAACTTCCAGATCTCGGCTCCCTGACCAAGTCGCTCCCGATCAAGGAGCGCCAACTTCCAGATCTCGGCTCCCTCACCAAGTCGCTCCCGATCAAGGAGAGACAGCTTCCAGACCTAGGCTCTCTGACCAAGTCCCTGCCGATCAAAGAGAGACAATTGCCAGACCTGGGCTCGTTGACCAAGTCGCTTCCGATCAAAGAGAGGCAGCTACCAGATCTGGGCTCCCTGACGAAGTCGCTCCCGATTAAAGAGAGACAGCTGCCAGACCTGGGCTCCCTGACGAAGTCGCTTCCAATTAAGGGAAGACAGGTTCCAGACCTGAGCTCCCTCGACTCCATAGAGAAGTCGCTTCCGATCAAAGAGAGACAGCTTCCAGACCTGGGCTCCCTCACCAAGTCCCTCCCACTCAAGGAGAGACAGTTCGCTGCAGTCCCTGCCCTCTCAACGGTCGAGAAACTCGTCCCAGTCAAGCGCGCGGATGCAGACATGGAATGTGTCAAAGATGAGGCGGGCTTGTGCAAGACGGCGGAGGAGCCGACCAAGACGGCGACACCAATGTTGGAACCAACCCAGACAGCGAACGTCACGGCTTCTGCCACTGCCTCGCACACGGGTACGCCGAAGGTCAACTACATGCAGATCATCAAGGACGCGATCCCGATCTAGAGAACCAAGCGTGTAAAGTACATGAGATCCCGGGAATGAGGACCAGCACTGCTGGGCGGTGCGATTGAAAACTTTGAGCAGTTTCCTTACCGGTGTAGCATAATGCCATTATGTATAGTCTTTTTCTTCCTTTCTTGAACCTGAATAGCAAGTGGAGAAAATCGGATTACTTACCGCTCCCAAGTCGTCGCTCACTTTGTGCTCTAGCCCGCAGCTTCACACCATTGATATCCAGGTCTGCCCACTCAAGTTTGACAACCAAAGCACTTGGAGCGGGGCAAGTAGTAGATATGTCGACTGTCCCTTGAACGAAGTGGAACTGCAGGCCACTCATGATCGAACCAACTAAGCAATGCGTGTCTCTAGCTCTTTAGCTGCTCTCTTCAAGCAAATCGAGCTGCCATTGACGCCCCAGCTAGCATCTCTTCCGGTCCAGGTGATCTAGGAGGCTCTCTTGGGCCTACTCCAGCAAGATATTACCTCTGGAAGACGAGCCAGTTCAAGGCCAATCACTCGAGACTCAAAGCCGGGCAGCCTCGTTTATCAGCTTGGGTCTATCGTGTTGCAGTGGCATTGCAGGTTTCCGACGAAGTGGATGTAACTTGGTGAATCCGTATGGAATGTCTGCTGTCGACTAGATTGACATCGGGGGTGTATCATGATGGACATTGAAAGGAGCAGGAAGGAGCAGGGTCGATTGGCGGAGAATGGACAAGCGCCTCTAAGCAGGGCTGGCTTTGCCAAGAATCTCAGATCCCGCGCCGGCCCAGCCTCCACTTTCCTTTATTAACCGGAAGCTCTCCGCTTCAATGTTACATTCAGAGTGTACATCCAACCATCATCATCATCGGACACAGAAAGCAACAAAGCATGACGGCAAACTTAGCTCCCAGTAGTGCCATGTGTGAGCATCCTGCACCGCACCGCGTTGCTACTGCTGCTGTGGAGTGCCGTCGTATCGTTCGTGGTAGCAGAGCACAATGCCGTCGAGCGGGGACCTGGCCAGCCCATGTCCTTACGAGATGAAGCATTCATCACATTGACATCGCTGCCGCCACAGCTAATGTTGTCGTCTCCTCTCACTCTATGAGCAGCAGTCGCCATGGTCGCCTCAACAGTATGGCTGGCATTAGCCTTCACTGTTCCCTCCATTTGGGCCAAGGCCAGCGACATGAACGCGGACGACATCCTATCCCTGGTCGACCCAATTATTGGCACTACCAACGGGGGCCACGTCTTTGCTGGAGCGACTCTGCCTTTCGGAATGGCCAAGGCCGTTTCTGATGTCAATTATGAGAATCAAGGTGGCTTCTCGTCTTTTCCTGACACCATCACCGAGTGCTTGTCCTGTAGCGGGCCACCTTATTCCGGCAACATTACAGGGTTCAGCCATATGCACGATTCAGGTACCGGCGGAGTGAGTACATACATTTCATTCAGTATCCCCACGTCGCATTGCACTGTGATGACAGCTTTTCCCTTGACCCAAAATGAGAGCACAGTATATTTAAAGTTTGCCTGATGCACTTGGTCCAACAGTACAAGTAAATCTCGCGACAGCAGTGCGATCGGACGAGCTGACGACTAAATGCCTAGTCTCCATCACTTGGTAACTTCCCAATCTTCCCACAAGCTGGATGCCCAAATGACGACCTCAACCAATGTGTCTTCCCGGTCACCGATCGTGCTGTTCCCCGAGTCAATGGCTCAGTAGAGGCTCATCCAGGATACTTCGCCATCACTATGGAGACACAGATCAAAGCCGAGATGACCACGACGAACCACACTGCTCTTTACCGCTTCACATTCCCCGAAAAGCCCTCGGAGGAGAATACGCCTCTCAGCCCACTGATCTTAGCAGATCTGACAGACCTGCCCAAGTCGAGGAGCAATGGCTCAATCTCGGTCGATGGTACGACTGGTCGCATATCCGGCAGTGGAGTCTTCAATCCCAGCTTTGGTATTGGAAGTTACGAGCTATTCTTCTGCGCCGACTTCTCTGGAGCTGACATTCGCGATACTGGCGTCTTTATGAACAACCGTGCTGGAAGCGAACCAAAGAATCTCTCTGTATTTACTGATGGCGTGAATACTGTACTTCCCGCAGGCGCTTGGACCAGATTCAATGCACCCAAGAACAACAGCCAGATACTTGCTCGTGTTGGTGTCAGCTTTATCAGTATCGACCAGGCTTGCAGCAGCGCCGAGAAGGAGATCCCGGACTTCGACTTCGATGGCGTGCATACAGCGGCACAGCAAGCTTGGTCGGATGCGTTGAATGTTATTGAGGTGAAGCCTGGTGGCGTCAACACAAGCCTGCAAACGACTTTCTGGAGCGGCGTCTATCGTGCTGGTCTCTCACCTCAAGACTATACTGGCGAAAATCCGCTATGGGAAAGCACAGAGCCATACTATGACTCTTACTACTGCATCTGGGACTCTTATCGTAGCATTCATGCGATGATTACTCTTCTCGACCCACTTCACCAGATCAAAATGGTGCGAAGCCTGATCGACATCTATGTACACGAAGGCTGGCTCCCCGATTGCCGCATGTCTCTTTGTAAGGGTTTCACGCAGGGAGGATCGAACGCCGACGTAGTACTTGCCGACACGTATGTGAAGATGAAGCAATTGGCGGCCGACCACGGTGTGGATTGGACGATCGGCTACGAAGCTGTAAAGAAAGATGCCGAAGCCGAACCACCTATCTGGGCAGTCGAAGGCCGTGGAGGCTTGCACTCCTGGAAGACTGTGAACTACGTACCGACTGACGATTTCGATCCCTATGGAGTAGGCGCATTCTCAAGGAGCATTTCAAGGACCGTGGAATACGCATACAACGACTTCTGCATCGCTGAAATGGCCCATGGCGAGGGTAATATGGCGGACTCGGCAAAATACATCGACACTTCCGATTATTGGCGCAACATGTGGAAAGCGGACCAAAATAGCTCGATCAATGGCACTGACACTGGTTTCACTGGATTTCTGATGCCGAAGTTTATGAATGGTACATGGGGAGACCAAGATCCGATCTTTTGTTCTCCTCTCATGAACTTCACATCCTGTTACCTGAACCCTGACGGACACGAGACGTACGAGGGCTCTTCCTGGATGTACAGCTTTTACGTCCCACACGACATGGCATCTTTGATCACCTATCATGGTGGTGCCGAAACCTTCATAAAGCGTCTGGACTTCCTTCATGAGAGCGGCCTGCTGTACATTGGCGATGAACAAGGCTTCCTCAATACATACCTCTACCACTATGGTGGCCGCCCTGGCAAAAGCGCAGAACGCATTCACTTTTACATACCATCACAATTCAACGACACTGTGAATGGCATTCCTGGTAACGATGACTCCGGAGCGATGGGATCGTTTATCGCCCTTTCTATGCTTGGTATATTTCCAAATCCTGGACAGGACGTATATTTTATCACTCCTCCGTTCTTCGAAGAGGTCTCCATCAACAACAAACTCACGGGCAAGAAAGCGACTATTCGGAACATCAACTTCGACACGGATTACAAGAACATCTATATTCAGAGCGCTACGTTGGATGGAAAACCTTACACGAAGAATTGGCTTACGCACAGCTTCTTCCTCGATGGTGGTGTTTTGGAGCTCACATTAGGAGCGAGCGAAAGTGCCTGGGGTACAAAAGCCGAGGACATACCTCCGAGTGTGTCTACGAGCAAGAACTCGACCTACGGAATGATGTATATGTAAAACATATCTTGCAAGAAGTGAGTAGTTTGAGCGTCGTACTCAAGCATCCCGGCCCAGTCACCATAAGAATTCATGACCTGTGTGAACAGCTCCCGCGGCCTCACATGCTACCCCAGCGAGACCAATTGTCGATGCGACTAATTTTAGCAAAACTCTCGACTACATTCGAGTGATCTACAGGCACACTGATCGAAAGAGCCTTACAGGTGCGGCAGTGGTCGAATAATCGCTCATAGAAGTTCGGCCCAGATGCCGGAATTGTCGGGTACCCATGCCGTGTAATCAACAAGGCTTTAGATGGTGCTTCACAGCCTCAGACCTGCTAGTACAACGACAGTCATCGGAAACAGACTATTCGCCATTAATCGAGACCCTGGGCTCTCTTCACGGATTATGTGGTTGAAGGATCACACAAGGTCACGCGGACCTTGGTGCGAACCACTGAAGAACGCCCCAACCTGAGGAATGACGCATGCACAGCCTCCCGAACAAAGCGAACCTTTTGCGCCATGTCCGTATTCGAACATCACGCCCTCGATTTTCCGCAGTCTTGCTTCGCGTGTTTGAATATATTAATATATAGACAAACGACAATTCATGATGTGAAGATTGATACTGATTTGCAGTAACAAGCACTTGAAGAGATCTCATCATAACAATTTCCTTCAACATTCCAAAACTTCCCACATCAGGAGACCAGAAACTAAAGCAAGCCTCGCGTCAAGCTAGCAAGGAGCTCGTGTGGCCTCCCTCTATACCTTATACATATAATAATAGCAGTTAGGTGGTACCGACTGCAACAAACAACCGCAGCAGTGGATATCACATTCATCCCTTTCCCAAAGGACCTGCTAGTCACTTCCAACAACACAACAACAAAGCCCAAAACTTTCCAGCAACACCTCTCCCCAAACACCACACCCACAAAACCAACAAGCGCCCCACCAAAACTCGAATCCAACACCAAAAAACCACAGCAAAAGTGAAATCATGGCAGAATCCTCCAAACCCCCCTCGGGCCTCGCAACCTCCTCCTCCTGGAACTCCGAAGGTTTGGCTTTCGCCCCAAACACCAATACTCTAGACCGCGAAACCATGCCATCAGATAAAGCCGAAGCCGCACGTCAAAAATCCGCAGAAGTCATGGCAGCTTTGAAATCTGGAGAACCTGGTGCTGCTGATCGTGCTATGGGAGCACAGAAGGAGAGTGGGTCAAAGGGGATTTTGCCGTTGGGGTGGTTGAAGGGGAAGATTGGTGGGAAGAAAGATAAGAAGGGGGAGAAGGTTATGGGGACTGAGGATGATGGAAACGGGAGTATTATGAGTGGTACTACACTTGGAGATGGAGGGGATCCGACGATTAAGAAGATGTAGATTGATTGTTCACTACGTTCACCAGGTATAGCTTTCTTCGATGAAATGAATCACGGCCTTTTTATTCTTGCTTGCGAGTTGGCTTACGAGACAACGGACTTGGTCTGCCATTGTTGCTGGACCGCTGACTATGATTGCGGTTCCTTTTCCCGCGTCATTTTCGATTTCGCGTTGCAAGATCTCTTTCAAGTTGAGGCGTTCGCGCACTGCGATGGTGGCCTCGACGTGCTCTAGATTATCGCGTACTGCTTTGGCGAGAGCGTCGCTTCTGAGACCCCAGTAGAGTTTGTTTTGTCCGAGGTGAGAAGAGAGGTAGGGGATAATAGCTGTTATTCCGACACCGCCTGCGATGCAGACTAGATTTGGATATGAGCTGAGGTTGTGGTCGGAGAACAAGCTTTGGCTGTAGGAAGATTCGATCAGGACTGGGATTTTCTTGCGGGATCGAAGTTTGGATGTCAAGCCAGTTTGAGAGCGGACGAAGAATGTGAGGCCGGTTTCGTAGGATTTTGTTTGTTGAGTGGTGCGATCACTTGGTCGAGTGTCGATGGGAGTAACATCGTGGACGGCTAGCTTTTCTGCATCACCTGCACCTGTAGATGATCGAGAGCTGCCGGGTTGACTCGAAGTGATGTCGGTCGGTAATACGACGCCGGCTACGGAAAACGAATGGTTCTCCCATAACCTCCAAGTCAGGGTCGGGAAGTAGAGATAAGCATGCCCCGATGCAGAGATTCCAGGGATGTCAATTCGGATATAGTCGTCATCAAGAATCGTGATCTGAGCGTGTCGAACACCATTTCTCGCCATCCTCAGGATTCGCATTGCTCGATCGAAAGCCCAGATTGCGAATGCAATGTAGATCCAAGTTTCGTAGCCCCATTGATGACCAAAGCCGAGCACGACATGGTAATAGCAGCCTATGAGAACGAAGAAAGATAGTACGACATGCCATGCCAGGAATAGCTCATATAGCTTTTGTCGAAGAGGAAGGACGGATGTCGGTAGGAGGATGACCATGCCCATGGTAGCGACTATGCCCCAGATCCTAAAGGTGGGAAATGGACGATTAGCAAATGTCTCAGGAAGGGAAACCATTATGGCTATCATATTCTCACCAGTATGGCAGCTTGTGCTCGGAAGAATAATCGTAGTCCGAGGAATTGAGGTATATTTGCAACAGCATAGCAGAGTGTATGCAAGCTTGAAGGCAACAAATGAATGCGATCCATCGGTGTAGGAGAAGGAATGTGCTATGCGACCAGTTGGTGACCCAAAGAAGGATGTTATTGCGGCCTGCATATAGCACGAGCAACGCAAGGTTTGCGAAGCTCAAGATCCCGGTGCGATAGGCGATGTACGTTACTGTCTCCTGGCTTGGGTCGGTGAACCATGCATTGGGCCACCTGTTCTGGTAGCCGACCGAGCATAAAATGATGTTGATGATCCACAGATAGGCGATGAAGAGAGCTTGTCCGCGAGTCGGGGCAATGAATGTGTTTAGCAGTGGGATGCGATGCTTGCTGCCCAAAGCTGGCGGGTCGATAAAGAGAGCTTTGAAGCGGCTTACGAGATGTGGTGGAAATGGCACGAATCGAAGCAACGATAGCCCAAAAGGTAAGCCGGCGCCGGTAAGGAGGAGAGCCAGCCTGTCAAGCTTTAGCAATAGATCTTCCGCGTTTGTAGATATAGCATACCCGAAGTGAACATGCGTTGCCTCGTTGACTTCGAAAATGCCATCGCCATTGTAATTGGCTATGTAGCTCGCGTCATCAACCAGGGTCATTTCGTGCAGGACTTCTTCGCTCGGTATTGTCGAATTCGGCGGCGTGACGACTTTCCTTAGAGCATCCTGATAGGTTTCTTTTGGCATAGGCTGAATGGTTTGCCTGCCCACTATTCTCTTCGCCCACCATTGCTCAAGCTTCCAGGTGGGCACATCTGCACAACGAACAGACATGCAGTATGCTACCTTGAAGGATGATGTCAGTCATCACCTGCACGTTCGAGAGAATTGACCTGGAGTCAAATACCGACTGCAGGAAAAGGTCGTTCGTAGCGTAACATTTAGGACTTGGCTTCTTCATAGTCATACTACCCATCCGTTTGATCATATGGTTCCCCTCGCATTCCAATGGGTTTGACACGCTGTCTCGGCAAGCAGTCGCACATGTAGGCTTGTACACTAGCTTAGTCGTCAGTAGATTTGCCTTATCGCGTCTCGATATTTCGCTCGTACGCACTGGTGATCCCATTGCCGATGAAGCCATGACCTGCAACTCCTCTGGATGCATTGGTAGGGTATATACAGATTGTCAATATCCATATCACAGTTGAGAGCCACGCCATAGCTTTTGCGAAGGGCTTGTCAAGCTCATCAGGACAGCAAGCGCCACTAAGGATGATTGCCCATCTTATTGAAGCGTCCTCTGGTGTACGTAGGGCACGCGATAGACATAGACTTCAAAGCTGCATAGACCCATGCTGATGAACCAGGATGAAGGCACGCTGTCAGGACGCGATAAGGCGATTCTATACCGTACCTGTGATTCCAACCAACTCCCAGCGGAGTCATTCGTCGGTTACGATTGGGACGCCAACAGCTTCAGTTCGATAGGCCGGCGTATCAAGCCGAAAACTTGCTCATTCTCCCAGGCACGGCACTGCAAGGAAACCTTGGCAGGCGCGATGGACGTACTTGCGATTCAGCACGGTATACCATAATATAGTTCTAAGTCGTATGCTCAGATACCGCATGTGTCTGGCAGTTCTCTTACTCGGATTCCGGCGGTACTGCGCATCCGTCCCATGCGCTCGTGAAATACGAAAAAGTGATGTTCATCGCTCCTCATGATGTTCATGTTGCTCTCTGACACACCCGAGTATGGCCGTGATGTGTTGTGAGCCAGGTGAAGCTCTACCATTCGAATGATGGATCTCTGAGCTGAGCAAGTGCAGTGGCACTGCTAGGTCTTTTCGATCTCTCCTCTCGGTCTCGATATCAATCTCTTGGGTTATCTTGGACGCGCTTCCTTGTGTGTCGTGGAACTCGCGACGCTGGCAGGAGAGGTTCGGCGGCTCGGTTGTCGTGCTTGATTCGGGCACTTTTATCGAGAATGGAGTGGCAAAGGCGCCATTCCCATCGTCTACAGTACTCCAGGCATCCGGAGTGTGGGAAGAGGAGGGTGTTGTTGGGAGGTCCAGCGAATGGCCGAGTGCTGAGATGATGCCAAGCTCGAGCCCCGAGGCATCGCCACCCTTCCTCTCTCTCCGTCACTTGCAATATCAACAACAAAATCCATACAAGTTTTCGCCGTCATCAATTGCAGTGTTTAAGGCAAGCGTGATCGGCCTTCTGCGGTCTGGAAGTATTTCCGAGTCACAAATGCTGCATGCATACTCTCACCTACTGTTACAACAAGATCGCCATCCAGTGATTATTGACGCTTCGAAAACACCAAGCCTGAATTGCGCGATCGGCTCACAGGTGGTCTGAGTAGAGCGGAATAGATGCGCAATCTTCTGACGAAAGCAAGATGGTGCTGTTCAGCTCGAAGGCTGTTCCTGTGCACCGAAAACCGAACCACGGCCAAAGGCTGACCAAGCGAGCAGTAGCATAACTTTGTTCACATTCATGCACAGAACAGTCACCGTGCGCGACAACGATTTGACTACTCCAATTTGATTGAGCATGAGGCATTACAATATCCAGCTCATCTCGGCCATACGCTCGCCAGGACTTTGTAAGCCAGAAAATGCGTACAGAGGAAGGACACTTGCAGTGGCTGAGTGCTAGTGGTAAACGCTGTCAACATCATGGCGCAATAGGAACGAGCGTATACCACAGATTCCCGCCGACTATTCATATGGCCACTATATAGCCCGTCGTCAACTACCTAGTAGAGACGCCATCAGCCTCACCACTGCAAGATGCGTACCTCAATGACACTGATCGTTGCTGCAGCTATCGCCGACAACGTATTCTCGAACGCAGCAGCTATACCGGAAGAACACCCTGCGTCACCTATTGCTAATCTATCCTATGCAACATACTCAGGTACAGCTCTATCGAACGGCATCAATCAATTCCTTGGGATTCGCTACGCCGCACCACCGACTGGGTCCCGAAGATTTCGACGAGCAGAGCCACCACTCCAGGAATCTGAGATTAAAAACGCGACAGCACATGGTGCAGTATGCTATCCTGTGAATAATACCGGTGACGGTACCCTGCCGGGCACGTACAACGAAGATTGTCTATTCATCGACGTTCATGCGCCAGCTAAACGAAACCATGGCAAGCATGGCAAGCCAAGCCTCCTTCCAGTCATGCTCTGGATTCAAGGCGGCGCATTCGTGGAGTTGGTCAACTTCAACTACAACGGCACAAGCCTGGCCAGTGCGGGAGATGTGATCGTCGCTACATTCAATTACCGCGCAGGACCTTACGGCTTCCTCGCCAACGAGGAGTTGGCAGCCGAAGGCAACCTCAATTTGGGACTTCAAGATCAAAGGGCCGCGATGAGATGGGTGGAGAAGCACATCCACGCATTCGGCGGAGATCCCGACCAAGTGACATTATTTGGAACCAGTGTCGGGGGCGGCAGTGTAGCGTTGCAAACAGTAGCCTACGGCGGCAAACCTCCCAAAGGCGAAGAAGTCAAATGGAGAGCCGGAATAGGTGAAGCTTCGTACCTCCCAAGCGTGTTTAAGATATCGGAACAAGAGTTCCACTATCGACAATTGTTAGCAGCAACGAATTGCTCAACGCTTGATTGCTTGCGACATGTGCCTCAGGGAGTCTTCCAAGCTGCAAACAATGCCGTGCCTTTTCCTGGACAAAATACGACTGCCTTGTTCGCTTACGGCCCAGTCATCGATGGTAGCCTCCTACCCGCACGCCCCTTCGATCTCGTCCAACAGGGCCGGTTTCAGAAGGACAAACCACTCATCCTAGGAACCTCACGCACCGAAGGCACGATCTTCGCACCTCAAGCAAACACTACAGAAGAAGTCAACGACTTCCTCCAAGCACAATTTCCTAAGCTTACCAATTCCTCCCTCGCCAGACTACAAGATCTATACAACAACACACCTCGAACTTTACCCGGCATCACAGCGAACTTATCCCCTTACTTCCTCCGCGCAGCAGAAATGTACGGCGATGCCTCATTCGCCTGCCCTTCAATCGATCTCGCCAAATCTTTCTCGAAAGCTGGAATTCCGGTCCATTTCTTCCTGGACCACATCATCGATCCAGTCGAGCTCGCTGCTGGGTACATTGTACCTCATACCTGGGAAGTCGAAGGTGTTTGGGGTGGACCAGAGTATGCGAATGATGCAGTGGCTCTCCCAGGCGCAGATGGTTATGAACCTGGGGGTGTGAACGCTGCTATTATCCCAGTTCTGCAAAAATATTGGACGAGCTTTGCAACGACTGGTGGAGATGTCAACGCGATTCGGGCCGTGGGCACGCCAATGTGGGAAGAGTTTGGAGATGGGAAGTACTTGAGGTTACAGACTAATGCGACTAGGATGGAGACTCTGGGTGCTGAGCTTGAGGCGAAGTGCGCTTTTTGGTATAGTATTAGAGGGGAGCTGGGGCAGTGAATGTAAACCTGGCAAATCACGATTGCTGCGTCTCAAACGTTCGTCACGGAAGGAAGAGGCAAGGCTGAACGTCCAAGTCCGTCACCTCGATTCCAATGGTAAACACCTTCCATGTCATCGCCCTCAAACAACATTCACAACATAATTCGCAGTAGTATAAAGTCTCCATAATATCTCAGCCCTAGAGTCCTCCTTCCGAAAACCTCAACCTGAAACAACACCCAACCCATCAACAATCTTCGAAACCAATCAAACATGTCAGCCACTCCAAATTCAACCCCCAATCAATGGTACGTCAACGGCGTCGCCTACCCTACGAGCCAAGTCCAAACCCGCTCGCCACAGTACCAGCCTGGTCAGAGCACAGGAGCACAGGGTAGTGGATCGGCCTACACAGGCTTCACAGGATACTCGGCTTATCCTGTTGTGCGTTCGCCAAATGGTGGTGGCCGCTAGCTGCTTGATGTGAAAGCATAGTCTGAGCGCAATCTTTGAGCTTGATATGCTAGGTGTCTTTTGTAATTAATGAAAAACTCTGAAGGAATTTCTGCTCCTTATTCAAGCTGTCGCGGTTGGGAGGAGGTTGGTGATGAGTGCAGAGTTTGTAATGTGAGCTTGCACAACCTCTCCTCATCATCAACTCAAGCTTTCTCGTTGCCCTTGAGAGGCTCAAGTTGAACTGGAGTGCGTAGAAAGTCGAATCAGCCAGAAACAAGTGAAAATTCCACGCATTATCCCACCATAGTCGCTGAGTGTTCGTTGATGAGAAACCTACTCAGCGAGTTCTTCCATTCAATTGCCCATAAGAGTTCTTGGATAGCAGTAGCGCAACAAACTCCTCATAGCTTCGTTGAGCGTGAACTTTGGCAGTGCCTCTGCGACTGTCAGCGCTTCTCCAGCAGGCCTGGCGACGAGTACAGTGCGGAGTCTGCAACATTCTCCTTCTCTGGCAGTTCGGCTTGATCAGTGTCATCCCTGACTCCGTTCATGAGCGACCAAAAGCAATATCAAAATGCACCAGACAATAACCTCTACCAGACCACCTTGAACAACGCCTATGCTGATAGCAAGACCACGCGTGAGTGCGACGAGGAGACCAGTGTTGCGGCGGGTCAATCCATACGATACTAATGTCTCGACATTAATATATCTCAGGCTGCTGACAGTGTAGCCCGCGATCTGCAGCTTGATGTAGACTCCTTGTGTGTCTGTGCCATATTCGCTATCAAATAAGTCAAGAGCCATCTCAAGTAGAGTGTACTATGGAGTCTCCGATGGCGGAGGCGAGATAGCTGCACGCGAAGATGGAGCGATAGAGAGTGGACTCGAGCTGTAGTGTCAGACTCAAGCCTTTCGAACCTGGATCTGGTATAGAGGGCGACACCTACCAGGAGTAGGTTCTTTGTTCTTCTTGTTGCCGCCTTGCACGTTTTTGTCACCAGTTGTGATATTCTTCTGATCCTAAAGACCAAAGGACGACGACCGAGTGTGAGATTCCAACGTCTCACCTGTTCGCGGTCATCATCGTCAACTCGAGCTTCCTCAGTGTCGTTCAGGGGCTCGAGATGAATTTAAGTGCGTAGAATCTCCAAGTAGCAGGAACCACACGCGTCAGTCCGCCAGGGAAGAATGTGGTGGTCCCATCAATTGTGAAAGGATGTTGTTTTGCAGAAGTGGATGGGCCCGATTTTAACATGGGCGACTTCTTCTACCACTGTCTGTTGGTACAGATCGACAAAGCGTGCATTACCAGGTAGATGGCAAACTTGAATCCTGTCGTTATCGCCCAATGTGATGGTAGCTTGAGTCTAAATAGCCAGGAACGGCCGAGTGCGAGCTTACAACGCCTCACCTGTACTTAGTGATTATCATCAACTCGAGCTGTCTCGGTGTCGTTTCGAGGCTCAAAATGAACGGAAGAGCGCAGAGTCCATATTGACTTCGAAGCCTAGAATCAGCAGCCCACGTGTGAACGCACCAGGTTAGGCTGTGGGCGTTGCACATGTTTCTGGTCTGTATACAAATTTGTATGTGCGAAAGAGCAGAGACATCGAGCAAGCGAGAATGTTAGACGAATGGTGTAGAATGCATCCTCTAAGTCGGCTTCAGGCTTGACAATTTCTCCATTGGCGATTGGCAGTAGTGCTCGTTTCGGAGCAAGAGTTGTTCGGAGGGCTTTGTGAATGCACTCGGAAAAGAGCATGGGCACTCATCGTGACGGACTTCACCTTTGCCCACAAGTAAGCGCAGTGAGAAAGTTCTCGTGCCGCAGGAACCTTGGGATCCTCATCGAGATTATCGTCATCGTAGCTTTGTTAAAGGACGCGTCGAATGTGATTGAGCATTTGGAAGCTCGCAATGAACGCATTCATGGAGAGTGCCCTCCTTACCATCAAGGTTGGTGGGTCTCACAGGAAACGCCTGTCGTTTGTTCTTTTTCACCTGGCCAACCATAGATATTGACTTCTTGAGAACGTGCAACCAATGTCTGGAACCACCCTTGTCGAAGAGATTTCGTACATACTCCAAAGCAGCGAGTGGGCGGGCCGATAACGATGCCGAATCATGATAGCGGGCGCAGGTAGTAGCCTCTGGGTTCTTGCTCTAGCTCTTGATCGTTTGCTCAGCTGCAGGGGTGAGATGGAAGTTTTAGCGTCCTCACAAGTTGAGCGCCCTCGCTTCTAATGCCATCGTAGCGGCGGAGGTCACGGCTTCTGCCACGGCTGCGGCGACCGCGGGATCCTTGATCTCTTCGTCCAGCATAACAGCGATAAGATCGAGTACCAATAGTAGAGAGGGCGTCGTGGCTAGAGATGAAGTCGATGCTGGAAGAGGCGATGATGCACAAGCGCTCGACGTCAACTGCGATGGTGGTGCGGCAGGAGAAGGTGTTGCTGGTGACGAGATAAGAGCATTCTTGGAGTGTGAAACCTCCTATAAGTGACAATTATCATCGTTAACTCGAGCTTCCTCAGCTCCTCTCAAAGTCTTAAAATGAATTGGAGAGCGTAGAAAGTCAGATGAGTCAGAAGGACGCAGGAATCCTGCATATGAATTAACGAGGTGAGAATATCAGTGCTGCAATCAATGAGAAGCGTAGCTCGTGGGCGCCAGCTCGTGGTATCCTTTGTAGTAGCCCTTTATGTTTTCGAGGCCGGCGCAGAAGTGGTGCTTGACGGTCTCAAGCTGCTGTGCGTGATTGTGTCTGGCGGTCTCGAGGGAGAGACCACATGAATGGCGGGGGGCTCATTTCTACCTAGCTCTGGCATTTATCGAAAGCAATCAAAGACTCAAATCGGACTAATAAGCTTTTCACCTCATATCTGTCAGGAATAAGGCAAGGATCCTGCCGTAGGTGAACCCGTAATACCTCCCCTCTGTGCTACCTCAAGCATCAACCCGATCTGTCTCAATGCTTAAAACAACCTGAAGAGCGCAGAACTTCGATGCAGGTAGAGGTAAGCAGATATTCCGCCGGGCGTCGTGCACGCTTTTGCCGCAAAGGGGGATCCTCCACGCGAGAACGAGCAGTATGTTGACAATGATCGCCGTCCATTTAGGAATAGTGAATACCACTGACTGAGATGATAGCGAGTAGTGCTGTAAGCGAATTGATGTTGATTATGTTGCGATTGTGATGTTACCTAGCGATAGTAAGATCGGCGAACAGCAACCTGACCCTTGCGTGTGAAGAAGATGCCTCCGACAATGCTGGCGCAGATGCTGGCAGCGAAGACGCTCGTGTTGGTACCAGAATGCATCATCCTCTGGTCCGGCGGTAGGCTTCACAAGTTCTCCGTTGGCAATTGGCAATTGGTGGCAGTGCTCGTTTCGGAGCAAGGGCTGTTCGAAGTGTATCGTAAATGCACTCAGACTGAAGTATGAGACTTACTATAAGTGAGCTCGTGGCACGCCTCTCCTACGTTGTCAACTCGAGCGATGTCAGTAATAATGCATGTATCCTCGTTGCGTAAGTCATGCGTTCACCTCATCCTCGCTGTTCTCAATGACCCGTTCTCTGGGCTCACTACCCCAATGTGACGCCTGACTCTCGATTCGAGAAGCCCAGAAAACGTTTTGCGCTGGGGTTGGCTTCAAAGTGAGCAGTATCGGGTCACTGTAGTTCTTATAATAGTCCGCTTATGAAGCCTTGTATTCTGAATGCGATATGATGGCATAGAAGTTGCACTTCTCTTTGCCAATCATCCGGTGCCAAGGCCCGATCTGATCAATCGCCAGGCGTGTCAAGCCTCTCGATAGTGACAATCTGAGGCTGCCACACGTTTGGTTGTGGTCGGCTTTATAAGAACCGCTGTCCGATGATTATGCTCTGCTCTTCGGACGATTGTGCGGAGGTAGGATATCTTGGAGAGCGGATGAATTCGAATTCTGACCAGTTCGAAAGGGTATACTAAAAGTGATGTGGTAGTGTCGTTCTCTTTGGTGGTTATTTTCTGTCCGAGGTGGGAGGTGAACAGCCCAATGCTCACAGGGGCTTGAAGCTGAATCACAAGATTCCCCAATGTCCTTACTCCAGATACATTTTTCGTACAAGATGAACCAGAGTTGTCGCTAGCAGCATTGCTGATCACTGGAAGCGGAAGCGTGTCGGTCTGGGCAGGTGAGCGATTGGATCTCGCTGTAAGTGTTCTTGAAGGTGGCCTGCGAAGCGTTGGAGGAATCAGGTATTTGGCGAAAGTCCAAGGCTGGGAAAGGGCGCTCCTTCCCGGTCCATTCGATGAGGCTGACTAGCTGAACAGACTTTCTTTGCCGAGAGACGAACTTTGGTATGACATGAATCCAGCTGATTGGAAAGAACGTAAGTTCTGGAGCGTCGCTGCGAGTTTACGTGAGTTGGTTTGCACGGCTATGACCGCCGCTAGCTCATGTTCGCATGATTTCAACGGCCATGCCGACCTCAACTCGCTAAATACGAGGGGTCCATTTCATACTCGCACTGCTTTCCGATAGTACGCGAGTGAGACGTTAAACTCCTCTGGTATCCTTCGCCACCCTCCTTGAGGCTCCTTGAGGGGCCACTGCGAGGATCTTTTTCGGAATCAGTAAAGCGTGCTTGAGAGCGGTATCCTAGGTCGTCCTCTCATATCACAAAGTCCATGTCCACTCCCTGCCCATCTCTCTTTCACCTATGCCCAAAAATATCAAACTCCCCCTCCCCCTCATCCACATCCCCCTCATCCAACATATCCGTATCCGAAACCTCATCCTCTTCCTCCTCATCACTACTCTCCTCAGACTCAACCACAACCCCGTCTACATCCTCATCAAAAAGATCCACATCAGGCACACTGCTCTGACCAGCATCACTCCTCGTTCTAAGTTTACTCCCTCTCCTAATAATCCCCGGCGGCCCGTGAACAGACCTAGCACTACTCGGCCTCTGATACTCACCCTCCTCATCCTGATCATGATCCCCATCCAACCCCCTCAAATAATACCTCATAGGCGAAAAACTCCGACTCAGCGAATCAATCATTTCATAAGGAGAAAATCTCATTTGAGGCATCTCCACGTTTGGCATATTGGGGAGATTTTGCCTCATATGCTGTAGATTGGGAAGGTTGGGGAGATTTGGCATTCGTGTACGACGGATTTCGGCTAGGTCGGATAATGTTGGGAGGTTAGGCATACTAGGAGCTGTGAAGCGGCCGGTTGTGAAACTAGGTCTTCGTGTTTCGAGGTCAATGTCGCGGACAAAGTAGCGGCCGGGTGATTGTGCGCCGGCCGCGAGTCTAGGGGAGCTGGGATGGTTGGAGGGCGATTCGGGAGTTTGTAGTTGAGCGGGATTGGGGACTTCCAAGACAGTATTTGCAGCGAAGTCTGCGTTTCCGTCGACACCGATGCCGGCATTTTGGAGGACCGCGTTACCCGTGAAGTCATGCTGTCGATGTCCTTGTTGCTGTTGACGGAAGAGTCTTTCTGCTTCTGTCTCGTGATGCGCTGTTGGGGGCATTTGATTCGTGTTGTAGCTATCACAACGCCCACATTTCAGGCCGAGCCAGTGGAAAGGAGACCAGGTTCGTGCACCACAGTCATTACAGCCTATCCACACCTGTCGCGGTCTTCGTTGCTGGTGCTGCGGTGTCTCAGCAGATTCACGAACACTTTCTGGTTCTGGTGTGCCCTCGATGTGTGGAAGAAGACCTTCAAGATCTTCGTCATCTTCCGGCATAGGCTGAGCAGCGATTTCATCATCCAGCTTCCGCCACTGTAACTCCATATTGACCGCGCTTTTGCTGCAAACGGGACACTTGTACGTGACAGCCATGAGGTCCTGGTAGCAAGTGCCATGCATGTAGTGGCCGCAGGGTAGACTGACAACCGACGTCCTCGATTCGAAAAGCACATTGAGACATAACGGGCAGTTGCCTTCCGTTGCTTTCTCGATGCAAGGGTGAGCTGCGGAAGTTGAAATGGATATGCAGACATTGCATCGTTTGCAGTGCACAAAGTCTTTTCCCAGTCCCTCGCCAACTCGACATATGCCACAGTCGTCGCAGTGGTAAATGCGTTTATTGACATCGTTGTCCCACAGCTTGCATTTCGGGCAATAGTACCAAGCAGCGTATTCACCGCAATTCATGCATATTTCTGCGGCTGGCTGAGGTGTCTGACACAGCATACAGAGCATATTCTGCGTCTTCTTTCGGTTGAGAGTGTGAGGGAAGGGTAGATGCTGGGCCTGATCATGACAATGCCGACACGGGAACCAGTACTGGCAATCAAAGCACTGGACTTTCACATTCCGTTTATAATGCCTGCAGCCCAGATCCGGGATATCGTCCTCGTCTTCCATAGCTTCATCGTGATCTCCATCCATGTCCTTGGGTGCTTTAGGCAGCGGGCTGAAGACAACATCCAAATCTCCCGGTCGCAGACTGTAGGGGTTCTCAGGATCAATGGGCATAGCCGGCGCACCAAGCAAAGGCGTCGAAGGTCCCTCAATGTCCATACCGCCTGAGACCGTACTGCCAGCAGGCGATTGCGGCGTCGGGATCTGTGTCTGTCTCGCATTGTAGTCGTGCGTCATCAGGGCGTGCATCCTCTTGGCCTTCTCTTCCGTCGAGACTGCGAGCAGCTTAATCTCCTGCAGCTGCTGACGGAGCGATGCCATGCCATCGTTCTCCGGCAATGCGCCATCCATTTTCGCTGTACCAATATACTGTAATGGCACGTTTGCCTCTTCTGTTGTCTGGCCCGTATTCGCTCTCGTCCTAGTCGCCGGCGTCGTCGTAGCACTATTCGGCGTCGTCAAAACTTCAGCGACTTGATGCGCAGGATTCACGCTCATGCGATGATCAAAATCAGACCACGTTCGCAGAGGAGGGAGCGGCGGGATCGGAGGTCGTGAAGGTGGAGGCGGCGGCGGTGGTGGTGGCGCCGCATAGTTCCCGCCGACAAGCTGATTCAAGACACGAACCGTCTCATCATCATCATCGTCGTCGCACGTCGGTGTTGCGTGCGGAGGTGAATAACGACAAGTCCGCAGCTCTTCTGCTTCTTCTGCGCTTTCATGTGACAATGACGCATCCCTTCGCCGCGGGGCTGTCGGGCTTGCATCTTGACTCTTGGAAAGAACACACGAATCATTCATCAGGCATGCATTCGTGGTATAACAAATACTTGTACGTGTCCTATGCTATGCGCTGGCATGTCATCCAAGGAAGGAAAACGCACGACATTCGCTTGGTTGGCAGTTGTACCCATTTTCTACAACCCTTGACGCTTGAGGCAAAACCTGAAAACCTGCAATTCTGTTCCTCCACCTTCACGCATCACAGTCCGTCATTGCCAAGCCCAATGTCTCAAATCAAACATCTACTTCTTCACCATCGTAGATTGCTTGTTGATCATGCAGGCATACTGTTATGACGGGAACCCAGCTCCCACGCGCATTTCTTCACGCGACAGATTTACCTCAGAATGGCGCCAGCACGCATCACCCACAACATCCACATCGGGATGGTGCAAAAAGGAATGTAGCGAGGTCCGTGTCAGACGTGCACGATCCGCAACCGGAAAAAGATGCAAAGCCTCGGCTCCTTCCAACACGTTGGGGACAGAGCCGTTATACTAAGGAGAAAAACGAAAACCAATCTACACGAAACTCCTATTTCTCCTTGCTCAAAGGGGAAGTGTGGCTTGAAGAAAACTTACTATACACGGCTGGCTTCAAGTACGCTTTGAACTTTCGGCCAATTGTTGAACTAGTCGATTTTGTTACATACTTAGTTTTGTTGGTCTTGTACATTGGTACATCAAGAAGTCGTGACCGTCTTATCACCTTCTTCCCAGTCGTCGGTCGGGACAATGTCTGTGATCCAAGCCGTGTCTCAGTCCTCTGGAAATCCAAATACAAAAACGCCTTCTCATTCGTACGCGCGCGCGCCCATGGGTATCTCGTAACAACATGCCAAATCACTAAATCTGTGGTAGGTGGTATACACACACAAAGACAACCTGCTTTTTTTGTCTGTCCAACCACTTTGCTCCAGAGTAAAAAACACAAGTAGTTATCACAAATATCGTAAAAAGCTGTGAGTGTTGTGTATGTATCATGATACTTTGCGTTCTTCGTCAAAAAGAGTCGTCTTACTCTCATTGTGCGCTCGCTCGTTTCGATTGCTCATCCAATGTCGATAGATTGGAAGACGATGACTTCATCGAGAAGGATATGTTGCGGTGGAAGAAGTCGAGGCGATCAGTGCTATGATGGCTCGTCATGGATGTTTTCGGTCGATCTTCGGCGAGAGATCCAGGAACGATCGACTGCTTCCTCCCACCATCATCCTTTGGCTCGATGGTAAGACTTCGTCGATGGAATGTGCCGACCATGTCATCATGTCCTTCGCGCATTCGCTTGAGGTGAGTCTCCATCCAGTTCTGCATCTCGGGAACAGTCTTCAGCCGATATGGCACTTGAAACTTTTGCAGATGGCTTATGATCTTCGCAATGCGTGTGTACATGTCGAAGTTGATGACAGAAAGCTCCTCGCCGCTTTCCGTGACGCTTCCGGGTACTTGTCGTCTCTTTGGGTTTCCAGCAATGACGAATGTCAAATCAGTCAAGTAGACCCCAAGGAATGGCAAGCAGGGTGCAGTGGGCGCCTCGAGGCGGCGACGTAAGCTGGTGTAGTTCTTGGACATATCGACCACCTTATCCAGTTCATCCAGTCGAGCTTTGGTCTTCCTACTGACCAGGTCCCAAGTCTTCTTGAGCCTTTGCACTGGCGAAGAGTTGATCGAGCACATGATGGACATGACTGAATCGTAATTGTTGAGGTCAAGGCAAGCAATACCGATCTTGACCCACTGCTTGATCATGTTCGCTCGTACCTTGGCCGATTCGGGTGCCAAGATAGTATCAGCAACCAGGTGTGCCAAGTCAGTGTTGAGCAAGCACATCTTGCGAACATTCTTGGCTTTCTTCGTGTTGGCCTTTCCCCAGTCCATGCTGATCAGCTCCTCAGGACGTATCTCGCAGTAGGTGTTTGCCATCATGGTTGTGATCTGGCGAGCAATCTCGACGGGATCGAAGTCCATGATGCTGCATGGTGATCCGCCTCCGGTTGCAACGCGAAGAGCGTTGAGCTGCTTGGTAGTGATGGATGGTTCGGGAATGTCCTTCATAGCCTCAGTACTAATCGACATGCTTATTTTCCCGACGCCAGATACCATGGGTCCATCAATGGTGCCATTGGAGTAGCCCTCGGTGATCCTCCGTGTCAGCTCAATCAATCGATCGCCAGCTGTAGGCAGAACCTGCTTCAATTTGTGGAGTGCGAAGAACCGAATCTCGCCAAGGGCATCCTTATCGGACTCAGCGCTCCAGTATGTCTCCAGCCATCCTTTGAAGACATTGTAGATTCGTAGTCGGACTGGTGTTCCCGTAGATCTGCTGTCACCAATATAGTCAAATCGATGGATCAGTGCTTGTGCGAAGCCTCGAGGTTCGGTAAACTTCCGGAACGTCAAAAAGAACGCGGTCACAAACTGTGGATCTGGCGCGACGTCATGTGTTGTCAATTGTTCCACAAGCGCGGGAAGGCTTCCACCAGTGACTTGACCTTCTTTGTTCCACGTCAGCTCATGCGCGTAGCTTTTCTGCAGGAGCTGCGATTCGACATCTAAGCTGTCTTCAGTTACAAGTGAGCGCATGCTTGAGAGACTCGCAAAGCTATTGATCACAGCCGGATCTGGACTTGTCGATCCCTTAGATTGTTCAGGCGTAGTCGCTCTTGTCGAGGCTTGTGAGGTGGCGGTCATACTAGAATCCCGTGTGCTGCTAAAGAATGTCTCGGTGGATCCCGCTATCGAGATACCAAAGCTGTCCTTGCGCGCAGGACTGATTGAATCGGAACGGAATCGTGGACTCTTGAGCGACTCAACGCCATGAATACTGGACGCTTGAGATGCACGGGCCATCGAACGCCGGTGAGGTGGAGGTGGAAGAGGTGGTAGCTCTTTGTTTAGCTCTTCGGCTGGCGAGGTGATCTCTGCCGGAGACGCGAGCGCGCTGTCGACCGCTGGAACAGTAAGAGTCTCCTCTGGTACTGGTGGAGGTGCTGCTGGCGGCGGCATGAGCTTCATGTCGATGGATTCTCGACTTGAAGCTTTGACGTCTTGTATTTGTGGCTCAGGTGAAGGTATGCGATCCGTATGGACTGGAATCTGCCGACTGCTCCTCGCAGTTTGAGTGCCAGATGCCTTGAGCTCAAAGTCGCCTATCTGCTCGATCAATTGCCGTGTCTTCACTACGCATTCTCCAGTGTTGCGAATCATGCTGGTCCCAAGGTTAACCAAGTGATCAGTCTGTCCTGGTAGCATGATGACCTCGTCTTCTGGATTCTCGGAAAATCTGAAAACATCCTGAGTCGACTTGGCTAATTCTTCAATCTTTATTTCGAAGTCCTTCTTGACATGCTGAACAGAAGGTGATGTCTGAGTGTCGTGTGAGTATACCTCATCGATGATGGCAAGCATATTTCGACAAGCCTTCACTAATCGCTCCGTGGTGGCGACCAGCTCAGAAGCAGGTCTTGCATGCAAGTGATGGCCAATAAATGCACCGATGTGACTAATGCAGACGTCGTGTACACTGGCAAGTTGCTCCGAAGCCAGTAGCCCGGAGCCAATGTGGATCTTATCCTTTATCACTGTAGAGAGGCGATGAGCCACGACACCATCAGGTGGAGTGTACACCATCGAGAGTCGGGGAGCCCTGTCATCACTACCGTTGTGCTCGTCTTCGGCACCTGGAGAAGCATCCTCATGCACCTGAGCTTCTGGCAGGTGCTTGGCAGAGTCAATGGGACCCGCCACATCCTTCGATGTCGATACTTCGGTGTTGATCTCAAGATATGTGTTGTCCAGCATGGGTTTTCCGTACATACTCAATCGGGCAGATTCATTGCCAGTTTCCTGGGTCCAGACATCGGTAAAGCTCACGGCTCTGGTGACCACGCGAAAAGCTTTGCAGATCAAGTCGTCGAGTAGCACATGTATGACCTCCCCTGCAAATGGTTCGCTGATCATGTCTTGTAACCTTTTGGCGATCTGCACCAACGATGACAGATCGGCCAAAAGGCCTTTGCGCATTCTGCGCACGCCCACATGTCGCTTGACAGTTGGCGACTCCCTGTGCAAGCAGTCTGCACGTTCAAGAAGATATCTCACGCCTGCGATCAATCCTCTGATGTAATCTTGCCTGATGAAAGTCGACAAATTCGCGTCTTCATTGGCTCCCAATAAGTCCCAGAATTGAGTCATGGCGTTCAATAAGTTGCGCAAATACGCATGGTCGTATGCCTCGCAGTAGTTCGTCGGTAACCAGCCTCGTACGCCTGTGTTGAGCACAGTGCCGTCTGCCCATCCATTTGCATGTATGCAATGCACAAGAATGAGATCGCCAGGTTTGATCGCAACGGTCGCGAGCGACACATCTTCCTCGGGCATTGCGCTTGTCGCTGGATCGAATGCATGGAGCGCGCGAAGATAGTTGTGGAAAAGCGATTGCTGGAGTGGCACCACGTCCATGTCAGGCGGTGGACTGCCCGGAGTCTGCGGTGGCGTCATATGCGCGACGAAGCCTGCTGTGATGGCAGTCTGGATCTGAGGTCGTGATGGTCGTTTGCCCTGTATTCCGGCACTATAAGGTGTGCGGAGTGCCGGCGCAGATGGTCGCCGGGCTCCAGCAGCTGCATTGAATACTTCCCAGTTTTCACTGTGAGGTCGCTGACGTGCAGCCAGCGACGCGGGTTCGTCGGTCCCCTCCATATGGTCCAGAAGTCCGGAGATGAGGTGAGTAAGCCCAGGTAATAGCCAACTACTGTGCGACTGGCAGGTCCATGAATATTACACGGGGTCGCAACAGTGTCGGTATCTCACGGGTGGCGTCAGTAATGTCCTTGGAGGTGGCTGTCAATGGCTAGAAGGTCAGTATTTTCGGCTCTCATGTTGTGTTGTGGCCGAGGAATGCATGCCGTCGGATGGGACCGCACATGTCGGCAGCGATGTAGCGTTTAATGTCGCTGGAGGGCAGGCGGAGTTGGTTACTGACCTTTCAATAGCAAGGGTGGCCTGCTGGAAACGCGAAGGGTAATTAAGTTATAGAGCGTATCCTGAAGGTAATCGCTGTATGCCTGACGAATGCTGGTTTCAAGCTTGAGTTCGAGTTTCGTTCCAAAGGCAATCAACTGCCGCAAGTTCAGTTCGCCTCGCCTTCTTATCGCCCAGTCGTCTCCAGTGGTGCTCGTCGGTCGTGTGGTAAAGTTTGTTCAATGAATGTTCCTCAATAGCCCAGTATTGACCAGTGGTGTCTTCCACAGTGCCGAATATTGGACCAGGTAGTCGGAGCTGTCGTTGCAATCGAGCTTTGCAGGTGGTCTGGTGATTCCAGTCTGCGATGAAGCAAGGGCGTGCCTTCCTCGAGAGGCCGACCAGGAATGGATTCGTAGAGGTAAGGTCGATCGTGTCTCCTCGCTCGATACAGCCCGCTCCTTACTTTTGATCGTAGCAGTTTTCGACGAGGCGAGGCAATCCGGCAACAGGAGCGACAGGAAGCAGAGCAACAAGACGGATGTGACAACGAGAAACTTGCACAAGCTCGCGCGCCGTCCTCGACATCGGCACAATGGCGTAGAAGTGAGTTTAGGTTCTCCAGCCGGCAGCCATTGATCGTCGACCTCTATGCGGCCGTGAAAGTAGCCGCTTTAGTGAGAACCAGCGCGACGGTTAGGCACAGGAACGAACACTCCACGCCCATACTAGCCTCAACGACTACTGGTCTCCCTGGAAGTCGAGCGAGTCCACACGTTGGGCTCGGATCTGATTGTGCATACAGCGCTGTACGGGTCGAACTTACTGTCAACGTGCAGCACCGCATATCGCAGCACACTCATGCACACTCACACCGCGTCCATTGGAGCAGTTTCGGCCGTCGGTCCGCCCTTGTCGACAGCTCGTACTGCTTTCGCGAGTACGTCCATGGGCACACGCCAACGGCGATCGCTCACGAGTAGCTGCTCAACCAGAAAGACGCCAGACGCCGCAACGCAACACCTCCGCAAGAAGGCCGTGTTCGAAGTGTGAACGGGCTGCGCAGCACAGCACAGCGAGGGATCAATGCAGGCTATTTTCTGGCCGCGCAGGGGCTCCACATGCCGCCAAAGTATCCTCGGCACTTAAGGTTCGTCTTACCCTTCCAAGCACACGCTATCTGAAACATAATCCGGCTTCCCTGCATCTTCTGCACGTGAAAAGCTCCCTGGAGAAGCTCGTGTGCATGTCTTCACCATCACCTGAACAGCCTCACAGTTATCGCTACTCATACTCGAAAGGCTTCTGTCAGGCATTGAGACTTGTACGGCCCACTTCCGTTATTATGAAGATACTCACTGAGCTGCCATGGCACTCGTCGTCTCTGCTTCGGAGCTACCAGCGGTTGTCCGGACGGTAGATTGGAGAAAGAGATCAGCGTTCGCACTCTCTTCTTACGGCAACGCGTTAGTGTTGATGGGGTCTGCATAATTCTGCACGGCGAATTTCGCTGATCACAGCTTCCACTCGGATGGCTCGCCTTGTCTTTATCGCGTTGGCGTCGAGACGTGTGAAGATGGAGCCGAGAGCTTAAGACGCCAAATGCAAGCATTGATGGCAGAAATCGAGTCCTTTCCTGATCGTTCCGCAGCAGGATTTGCGAGGTGGAAGAGATAGCAAAGTTCTCACAGCTTACCACGGAATTATGCCTATAGTTGCGATCATCATCAAGGTTGCGATGGCTACTAAATCCCCAGTGGTACCTCCTCCGCCAAACGACTTTCGTTGAACAGCAACCAGCAGATACTGTGTATATGCCAGTGGCTCTGGCAGCCTCGGTACCTCGTACCTGCGTCTCGCTTCAAAGAGCCGTGCCGTGATGCGGCTCAAGTTGAACATGAGTCGTGCAAGCAGCTTCTCCAAATGGTGGAAATATGGAAATACGGGGCTTTCGGGAGTGCCATTGGAGAGCAAAAGGCTCGCTTGAACGCTCCTTCTTCAACGTGAAATTCTGGACCTCGAACTCTGCAGTCGCGTCCGACGCGCGCGTTCTTGTCTATCGTGTATTTCAAGCAATGTACTGTACTGTACGTCTGATTGTGTTGACTGGCGACAAGAATAACAACTTGCCTCGACACTGCATACATCTGGTTGTTTGCGCCGTGAGTCGACATATCCTCCCCTGCACGATCTGCGCTTGGATCTGGATACAACGGTCGGCTCCCGTCGCTATTTTTTGCTCTACTCACGACAATGTCTTCAACTCACCAGGTGCACAGCTTTCAATCGTCGCATGAACTCACCTGCTCTGCACTCGCCACTGACACATCGACCAAATAGCAACGTTCCAACCCAGAGAACGACAACCAAGCCACAAGGTTCCCATATGTACAATGCGAGTCAGATCTTATACTTAGCAACGGAGTCCTTGCAGACCCCTTCCACGTTTGTCAAGGATGTCACGTCCATTGCGAAACGCGAACTGGTTCATGCGACAACAAGTAAAATTACAGCCGACAGGAATATCCTTCATCAATAACATCACAGTACTTCGGACCTCTACATGCATGGTGCAGCTGTCAATTTCCCTTGTTCCTCTTCGACGTACTCGGAGAACCATCACGAGTCGAGCGGTCCAGCTGACAACGCTGCCAGCTTCAGACCTCCTAAGATGTGCAGCAAGGATGGCGACAGTTAAGATGAGTCTCCAATTTTACTCCCTTCCTGTTTTGGCTGACTTGTGGTTGTTTTGCAGCCTTGTACGGGCTCTGCAGGGAGCATTCAGAACTAAGTGGCGACGCCTGGCTAGCCTCTGGCCTCGCTCGATATCACAGTGCGTAAGTACCTTCTACTTCTCCAATCGAGCGCAGGCGTACCTGAGCCGACCTTGCGATTACTATGGACCCTCTACATACCCCTCACGATAAGGCTGAACGGGAAGCAAGCATGACACGGCATTCACGATGGATCTGGAGTTTTGCGCTCGATATCTTCCTGAGTCGTGCTCGCCGCTGTCCAGCATGAGCTGACCGCAGGCGGTGCCATCGCAGATTGCCAGGCCAAACTCTGGAATCTCTAACAGCAATCTTGACAAATGTCAACCTTTGAGCGTATCTGTACTTTCGTCGGCCGATGAGTCGGCGGATTTGTCCATGAGACAACTCGTAGCTTGTAAGCGCTATTGAGAGGAGCAATGTCGGCCCCGATGACAACCACAAAGATGCCGCATTCGTGGAGTAGGCGCCGAGACGTGCAATCCACGGCCGAGCACACCGACTTAAATTCCAGCGTTCTGTAGTCACCACCCCACAGGTGGCACAGCCAATAGCGCGAGCATTTATCGGGAAGAACGCCGGGCCAACACCATCCTGGTATCCTAGCTCTCACTTATGCAAGGTACACACACCCAGAACCATACTGGCGGTCTCAACCTACAGCTTTGATCATTTGCCGACAAACTATACCAATGACGAAAAGCTGTGTGAGCTATTGAACAAGACTACCATTTCGCGAAATTTTGCCAAGCTGTATGTGATGCTAGCAGGCATTGTTTATTTCTCCGCAGAATCACTACCACATACGCAGCAGGGCGACGGACAACTTCACCTCAGTTCAGCTGCCGCGATAGACGCGAGACGAGGTGTCCAAGGCTAGATCACGATGAATGCGGAAGATTTCGTCCTCTTCAGGACCTCCCGATGTTCACGCCCATGTCGCAGTATTGACACCAGATCTGGCGTCTCCAAATATTGTCCCAGTGATACACAACTCTGCACATTCGATGTTACTGTCGCTGACCGCCAAACAGTAACGATGAACGAGCAGCTCTCGCTTTAAAAGCGGCCGTAGAAGAGGGGAAGCAATCGTACGATATCGATAAAATGTTTTCTTGCGATTCACTTCGTGATTCGATGCCCAGGTATCATAGCACTCACTTTGAAGCAAACTACCGAGCTACCTGATCGGGAAGCGATCCCCACAGCAAAGCCTACGGTGTCTTCATGCTCGGTTGTGTCGAACACTCCCGAATTCAAGCAGAGACCTGTAGACTCTTCACTGTTGAAGGTGAGAAGAACATTCACTCAGGCCATCGAACGCAAGTACAACATACATGTAATTTCGCAGGCTGAATAGGCTGGATTTCTTTCTCTCGCCTCTAAGTTCGGGCATATCTTCATCTATCGGCAGCCTCGCCGGCTCATCCTTGGTAGCAGACCGCATTTCGCACTCTCGTATCTCATACAGCTTTGAGTACATGGCAGAGGAAGGTAATTGATGGATAGCATGGCTTGCTACTCGCCTATGCTATGTCTGCACGGCTCATCGTTCCATACTAAGCACTCGTCACAAGTACAATCCATATAGCAAGATCAATACTGTACCGAAGAACACAGCCAAGATCGTCTAGCACTTTACCTCTGCGCTGCGCCGAGGCTCTGAGAAAAGAAAAGCGATCCAGAACAAGAAAAGCAAATCCAGCATAGGCTTGTCAATTTAGCAGCTGGTATGAATGCTGTCTGGCTTTTGACTTTCGACATCTCCTCGTCTATCGGTGGCCTGGGCTTCTCATCTCAGTCTTTCACTTTCGTCGCAACAAGGTGGCAACTCAATTTGAAATTCATCCTTGTTATAGCTCTGAACACAATCGCTTCGATAGCGAAGTTCAATCGGTCTTCGACTTCAACATACCTCACCATTGTCAACTCCAGTATAGGCTACCCCATGTCAATGATCTGCAAACCCTCGCAACATGTGAGGATCATAGCATGCAATCGATATGCAGGTACAGTTGCAAAACATACCGGCCAGCGATGGGAGTCGATCGATAGCAGTCAATGCTCTTTCGGCCTCGATGTATGCAAAGCGAGACTGAGTGGCTTTTTCATGCATCTTACGGAATGCACAATCCAGTCTGAAGTACGAGAAACGAGGTTTCATATTCAATACAGAACCGAACAAAACACAATAACACATTTCGTAGCCCATCATTATCTGTATATATTCCCCAGCACTTCTCCCTCCATCCCTCGTTTTCACACCGGCGTCAACTTCAGCGCAGTCCGTCCCACAATATCAACACTAAACCGCGCCTTCCCACTCCCATCAGCAATCATAGTCTTCCCATCAAGTAAATACTCTCGTCCCGGAACCAATCTCGTGAAACCCAACTCAAAAATCCCATCATTCTTCCCAGGGTAAAAGACCAAATCAATCGACTCCCCATCCTGAGAATACGCTTTCGCAACAAGCACGTCTGGAAAAGGCACAGAATCCAGAATCGGGCCTTTGATAACATTTTCTGGAGGGCCTTGGGTGATCATGTCGACCCAGTCTTGATATGCTCTGCAAATCGGAGTCGTCAGTAATGAACGAATACCTAATGGCAAGTGAGATGTTAAGCTTACCCTAACCTCGCCCTCAACGCCGTCCCTTGTCCCAAAGTACTCAAACCCTTATTTTTCAACGCTCCCGTCTTAGTCTCGAAAACTGGATGTTGTTCTTCATCCAACTGCTTCAACAATTGATCTCGAATCTTCAGATCCCCGAATTCTGCGGCTGCTGCTGCGAAAACTGGATGCATGTATCCTATTCCAGGTTTGTAGTTGCCTGGATCTAAATTGTCTGCGCCTACGAGATCGAGGAACTCGATTTTTTTGTCGGGAGTCCATTTTATGGCTTCGTTTTTGGTGAAGGCCCAGTTGCGGTGGGCGATGTGTGGGAGGTAGGCGGCGCAGAGGATGGAGTTTACGCCATCTGAGAGGCGGCCGGCGAGGCCTGGGATCTGGTGGATGGGTGAGTTAGTGATGGGATGTGTGTGGGATGTTGGATGACTTACTGTGAAGCCGGTGAGTTCGCTTCTGATTGGCATGATGCTGCCATCTTGTTGGGAGAATTCTTCCTCCAGAGACTTTTCGAAGCGGTCTTTTAGATTGTCGCCGTGTTTGTTTCCGAGCATTCGATCGGATAGCTTGATACCTGTGATACCGACCAGGCTGTTCTAGAATTTAGTAACTGGGTGCTGAGGGCTTTGGAATTTGACTTACTTGCAAGGCGTATAGATCCAATTCGGCTCGCAAGGGAACAAGCAGTAAGGATTTCGTACCCAATTATCGTTGACTGCTTCTGCGATAGATCCAAAATCGTACGGATAGACATGCTTAGGCGTGACCTCCATTTTCATTGAACCGGGCTTGGCATACCGGTCATCGCCAGTATTGCTTTGGTAGATACCTGTATCGCATCAGTCTCAAGTCGCGGGATCCTTTGGACGGTACCTCCCACATACCAACGGCTGTAAGAAGATAACCCGATACCATAATGTTATCCTCCTTCACAGGATCCCAATCTCGAACCTTGAACTTGCCCCAAGAACTTTCCCACTTCCAGAAACCTATGACCTTCTCCGTCAAGCTCTTCTCGATAGCGCCTCTTTGGGCTTCAGAGAGGTACCCATGGAAGTTCGGAGCGTATACAAATTGATACATCCCAAGATCACTGACAGCTTCATAAAGCTGGTATCGTATGGCCGAAGTCTGGAATTGATCGATAATATCATGGTAAGAGAAGTCGTCTTTTGGCCTCAATCCCAGTTCGATAAACCATTGTACAAATCTCAACGTTCGTTCATCGACCTCGCGTGTTCCCGGAGCAGGTTTCTTCGCAGAGGCTTGAGATTGCATGACCGAGTTCACGAGATACTCGTTTCGCTTGACGCGTTTCTGTTCTGCTTCTGCGTTGGCAGTTCGGGTTTTCTGAGTGATCCAGGCAATGCCACCAATGCAAATTGTGATCCAAAGTGGTCCAGCAGCCTCGAGGACGGACTCTTTTGCGAGCCAGGCTGCGAGGATCGTTGTTCCCACCCATTGCAGGAGTGGAAATAGTATGCCGCCAGCGCCGAACCATGCGAATAATGTAAGTGGAATGAGAGCCGTCGATACCACGAAAGCAAGGATGGACGCAATGCTGCAAACTGCGATGAGACCTGCTCCTGGGAAGAGCAGCCCAAGGCCAGATGCTCGGAGAGAAGGTGACTCAAGACCGTAGAATGCTGACAGGCCGGCGGCTGCCATTGTGGCATAAAGTGCAAGAGCACGACGCTGAAACTGCCATTTCACGTTTCCCTTTCCAGCATTCTTAGGGACGAGTACATCTGTACAGAAGAGTGGTCAATGGGTATGGTTTTGACGCTCATGTAAGGCTGAGGTGTACAGTACCTTCCCACTTGAAGTTGCCTGTCAGCGACTTTGCTTTGGCATTCGTGTATCCATTGCTTGAGGGCTTGATGGGCGATTCCAAGGTGGTCGCTGTTACCGTCTGCGTTCGTCAGTGAACGGATTGCTATTTGGCAATCCATTTTACATACCGTGGTCGCCATATTCGATCACGACGATGCCCCCAACGAAGTCCGAATGATAGTCTCAGATAAGCAGAGCAAGCTGTCTTTGTATATCGTCTTTAAGAAAGCCCCTCTCCGGTTCGGGCGGTAGATGGCTCTTAACCAGGTTGATATGTTGACAGCTCTTGACACGACAAGCCCAGTAGCTTAGTGGGGTTGCACAATTGCATAATGCCCAATAATGGTATCTGATGCAACATGTTCCGAAGCCACATGTTGCTATCCTCGGATGACTGTGCTCCTTACGGGTGTGAAGCTCTCATTTCCCAGGTTGAGGTGCTGTACAATGCCCTAAGAAGCGGAGAAGCTGTCAACCATGTCCCCATGGGAGCGGAGCAGCGGCTCCGGAATTACTTTTACCCGAACAATGCGGCCGCAGGTCAACGTCAGCTTCATCGACTCGACATTCATGCTATGACTGCTTGAGGTACTCACTGGACTCAGTCGTCATGCGGACTGGATATACAACAACATGGCCTGCTGTATCTTTACAGCTTACTGTATGACCAGACTCATCAAGGCGTGTGAGCTTCTGGATGTACAACTCTTCAAGATCCAATACAACGAATTCGATGACGGACCAACAGGGCCGACTTTAGGACAAGGCGACGATATTGTTGCGACCAAATTCGCCTTGGCTGGCTTGACTTGTGCAGCCTGCGTCTCTGCGGTCCATGACGCTATCAGCTCCGTGCCGGGTGTGGATAGGATCTCAATTTCTTTGCCGTTGAACAGGGCGACAGTCGTGCATAACCGGAGTCAAGCCAGTACAAGCGATATAATTGCCGCCATCGATGCCAAAAGATACCATGCAATCGTGGGAGAGCGTACAGCGAAAGAGAATGCAGAGTTGTTGCAGCGAACCGCAGAACTTGATGAGCTTAAGCAGTCGTTCGAACGTTCTGCTTTTGCCTCTTTTGCGATATATGTCCTGGAAAGCTTGGCCAGGTTCGACGCCTTGAGCGGCTTGAAATCTTTTTGTGTACATCAGCTGCGTTGCTTGGGCTATGGGTCATGATGTACCAAGCTCGGCTGATGCACCTCTTGGCATGGCGCAGAGCTAGGTCTCTGTCCATGGACTCATTGATTAGCTTGTCGTTAGCGATGAGTGTTACTTTGTCTGTGTTCAATACGATACTATTTGGCCAACACTATGCCAAAGTGTACTGGTCCTCTGGCTCTTTCCTGACGATGGTCATACTCGGCGGCCGGTATTTGGACATGACGCTCAGAAGACGAAGCGCAGCCACTTTTGCTAGCCTGTACCGACTCCAGGAAGGATGCCTGTATGCCAATTTGCTTCGTCGATATGACGATAAGGCGGACGAGGGCAAGAAGCTCGAAGGCCGTGTCAATGCGATGGTCTTGCGGCCTCGAGATGAGATCTCAATTGATGCTGGATCGCTGATTCCTTGCGACTCATACGTCCTGGCAGGCGAAAGCTTGGTGGACGAGTCCAACATGACTGGCGAACATCAGGCTGTGCTGAAGCGGCCAGGAGACCGACTGATGTCAGGCACCTTGAATCTGTCATATACGATTTCAGCCGTTATCTCGAGGACCCAAGAAGAATCTGCCCTAGAGGAGATGATCTCCAGTATCGGCAGCGCAACCGAAACTTCGAACCAGGGCGCAATGGTAGACATTATGACCTCGAGGTTTGTGCAGATGGTACTGGTGATCACATTCGGCAGCTTTATTTGGACTGTCCTAACCTCAAAGGATGTCGCCAGCGGCTTTGAACGACTCAATGTCGCTTGCGAGAGAGCGATGGCTGTCCTCGCTTCGGCTTGTCCTTGCGCGTTGGGACTTGCCACGCCGTCCGCAATCATGGCAGGTCTTGACGCAGCTTGGATTCGAGGCATCATCGTCTCTGGTGGCCATGATACTTTTGCTCGGATAGCCCGATTGACGCATGTTGTGCTCGACAAAACAGGCACTTTGACGACTGGAAAGCTCTCAGTCTTCGACTCGGTGGATGTGCTCGAACCACAGCATCGCTTGCTCATTGCTATTGCAGAACGAGACGCTGCTCGAACGCATCCTGTCGCCCAAGCGGTTTTCAAGTGGGCAATCGTGTCATTGGATGAAGCTGCAAGGCGGCGAGTCAACTCGGCCGAGATGAGGAATCTGGAGCAGAAGTCTGCGGGTGTCACCTGCGAGATTCAAGTTGACCAGTATTCCAAATGGCATTCTGTGCATCTGGGGAATGGTCGGTTCTTTCGTGAAAATGGTGTGGACTTTCTCGAAAGTTTCGATCAATCCCAGTCGCATGAAAATGGGACCTCTGTCCACATTGCAATAGATAAGCATTACGTGGGCAGCCTCCGGTTGCTGGATACCATTCGCCCAGAAGCTCCGTCCGTTGTTCGGCGACTCAAAGATGAATACGATCTGGCTCTCGCAATGCTTACCGGAGATGTTGAGGCAGAGGCACAGCGTGTCGCAAAATCACTTCAGATTGAAGTCGTATCAAGTCAGACTCTGCCGTCCCAGAAGAAAGCGTATATCGAAAAGTGCCGAGCTGGCAGCGCTGGCAGGATAGTCGCAATGATTGGCGACGGTCTTAACGACGCCGCTGCTTTATCTGCCGCAGATGTAGGCATATATCTCTCCCCGGGACTTTCAGTGACGACTTCGCCATCGGCTTCCACGAATATACAGACTTCGAATGTCATCATCACTTCGCCGAATCTTCTCCGGATACCAGAGCTTCTGGAAATCGCGCACAAGACTGTGCGTCAGGCGAGGTGGAATGTATGGTGGGCATTTGCGTACAATGCTTTTGCAGTGGCTATGGCTCTCGGGGTCGCAGAACCATGGGGATTCAAGGTAGATGCTGCTATGGCGGGAACCATGATGTCTGCCTCGAGCGTGAGTGTGATGGCATGGAGTCTGTGGCTGCGTCGAACACTGCAGAGTTCGACTCCATCGTCCAATGATGGAAACCGTGTAGACGAGACCGTCAAGAAATAAGTAATCGACCGTGCGCTGTGATATTTCACTTCTGTCGCAAGTGTTCTGATATCAATAGCCCTCAAAACGCTGACAGTAGTTTGAGATCACATATGAGTGATGATTGGGATCTTGCGGTATAGTCCACGTGTGTTGGGAACGGGAAAGGTCGACGCGAAAGCATCGCGTTCAATGTTTGCCAAGATCTGTCGGCTGAAAGTTTTGCCGCTCTATCCGTCACGAAACCTCCTGAGAGTCGTCGACTTCTCGTCATCAACATCACGTCTAGCAGCCCCAAGTCAACTACGACACAAGAATTGTGATATTCAAGAATCCAGCCGAAGTCATTCCCAGGGACTATTTGCTATGCGAGGAAGCTGCGAATGCAGCTGCCGTGTCAGTTCCTGACTTCTGGCTTTCTTCACCGAACTGATCATCAAGATACTTGAGATGAAGAACGGCCTCTCCCAGATTGGCACTCACACCGAGCTGTGAACACAAATCAGCCAAAACTATACCACAGGTCTAACAATAGCGAGAGACTTACTCCAAGCCACTCATGCATCTCCGGCGATAATCCATCCTGAATCTCCGGACTCAATTTCCTCGTCCAATTGACCTGCTGTCGAAGATGCGGAGCCGTGTAATATCCAAACAGCAAAGCACGATCCTCATTCGATACATTAGCTCCCGAAGTATGCCACACCTTCCCATCCATGACAAGAATCGATCCAGCTTTCGCTTTGAATGGTTTCAGCAAGTCTTTGGCATTCTTGGGAACGTCTTTCCTCCATTCCCATTTATTGGAACCCGCAATGAATAACGTCGCGCCATTCTCGAAGTAGACGTCTGTCAAACACCAAATCACATTCAAGGCATTGATGTATGGCCACGGATCTGGGGATACGAGGGATTGGTCTGAGTGCAGGCCCATGGATTTGCTTCCTGGTCTAGCGATATTGGCTGTGAAGTTGCTGATGAGAAAGTTTTCTCCAAGTACACCCTTGACCATTTGGACTGCTGTTGGGTGTTGAATGAGTTCTCGGAAGATGGCATGTTCGAGGAGATAAAAGACCCGGACATTACTCTCGTTTGGGTCCAGGAAAGGCAAGAACGTGTCCTCGCCCCGATCTTTGGCTTTGCCTGCTACATTCCACAGCTCATCCAGCACTTTCTTGGTTTGTTCTTTGTCGAGGACATCAGGCAAGACGCACCATCCTTCTTCTTTTAGGTGTTGCTGAGCTTCGGTGATAGTGTCCGGAAGCGAGCCCATTGTGCGAAAGAAGGAGAATCACTGCTGTAAGCTCAAGTTCCCTTGATTTTGCTGCTACTTACAACTTTTCCAGGTGTAAGCTACCAAAGCCAGAGAAATGCGGGCAGGAATGGTCACATGATGATGCATGCATAATTGCCGTGGCTATCTGGATCAACCCCACTGCTACCTCTATGCCATTGTTCTGATCCACCTATTGTGGAGTACTCCCGATCATATGGAGAAAAATGCCCGCGCAGCATCGCCAAAGTCGACACGCGCGCGAGACTTCTTGCCACGAGCGTTCCGCTCTTTTCCAAGATTCCTCTGCCGTGGGTTCAAACTGTTCAGACCCAGCCAGACAAATGTGTCCGGAGATTTCGCAGCTTTGTTCGATCCATCACCCTCAATCCAATGCGGAGATGACCTTGGGGTTTCGACTAGAGCCTTCCACTTCGCGTCCTTGCCTAATTCCTGTTGGGCGAAACTGCGATCGAAGAAAAGCATCGGGGTTGGGTCCATGTTGAGGATGCGGAACTTGAACGTGTTCTCGAGGTAGAAGATGCTGGCTACCGCCTTGCGGATTTGCTTGCAGGTGGCGAAGAGTGGTGAGCGTTCGTAGCCAGCCCGCGTCACGCTGATGTGGTTTGGATCGAGCAGAACTTCGCGATAGATCTTGTTCTGCAGTTCTCCAGCAAGGGCAAGCAAGTGGCATTCGGTGGATGGTGTGGCGGTCTCTTGTTTCTGGATTCACAATCATGAGCATTGATCTTGAGACGGGATGAAATGGTGCGTCTGGAACTCACCTTTCCAATTACCAGGTTTCCAATCGCATCGACGACGCCGCGCGCTTCATCATCCAGCACAGATTTGATGGAGCTTTCATCGACCTGGGCACGAAGTCAGTCGAGGCTCTACTGCCGGCCGCTCGAGTCGAAAATCCTTAGGGCTATCGGGGCTACCTACCTCGACTTCTTGATGCGCCCCGACGGCATTAATAGCCCGAGTCGCCATTGTGCCTCCAGACATCTTGCTCTCCGGATGCTAAGCATAGGTCAGCTATAGCTCAGGTTGAATCTTGCACAAGTTCGGTACCTCAGTCTCAGCTTTGCCGCCGTTGCGATGTATTTGGAGAAAGTCAGTTGATTAAAGTCGTGTCATTGTAGAAGCCAAGGAGAGAAGTCGGAAGCTAAATACAGCAGCTGCAGTGAGTGCACGGACCCCTTGAACCCACACATAAAGTAAGTCAAGGTGTGGTGGCAGAGCAATTGTGGGCCCAAGCGCGCCGCCAAGAATCACATGGGGTCCGCGACTTGGTCCATGCTCCTTCCAAGTCCCGCATCGAATCTCGAAACGCGTCAGCCGATTCACTTTCTTCTCTCCACAACAACGACACCGTGAGACCACCACACAGCCACGGTAGGCTTACACTCTTCGCAAGCAGATCTTCTACTAACGCACGGCTAGCACCATGGCGAGGTCGGCGGTTGCGCGCGTCTTCGCAGTTACCGAGTTGCTCGAAGCGATCTTGCTATGTGTCGAAAATATGAGATGCGACGAGTGGTACGACCGGTACCAGGGCGACGACTGGTATGCGCGACTAGTCCAAGATATCGAGCACTCGTCGCCAATATCACAACTCTTCGCTCTCCAGCGTGTGAGCCGAGACTTCCAAGCCACGATCGTTGGCTCCCAAGTACTACAGCGTAAGCTCGTCCTCATTGAGCACCCTAGCTACCAGAATCAAGTTAGCCTCGACTACTTCATCTCTCATCAGGACCAGAAGATATCGACGGCGTGGCAGAACGCCGAAGCAGGTGGAAGAGAGTCATGGAGGATGGTCAAGGTCAATGAGCCAGACACGGAAAATCCATTCATCATTACTCATGTTTCGAATGCATCTGGTGACTTCCCCGAACACGGATTCTGGGACGGAACCACCCTTGCCAACGACGTCGAAACGTACCGTACTGACATGGACACGACACTGGGAGCGCTTCTGGACTGGAAGCTCGGAATTGAGTCTAGGAAAATCGCGGAGTTGCGTGCAAAAGCTGCTGCTCGTCGTCGCAAGGATCTTCAGGGCCTTGCGAACAGATTGTAAGTACTCTCTGTACAGCCATGGAATGCTGCTAGCTAACAAAGGTTTCAAGCCGCACATCTCGACGTCGAGCACCGAGCTTTTGAGGACGAGAAGGAGATACTGAAGCTATGATCTGACTAGCAGGATGGTTGTGGATGGAGCTTCGCGTTGAGCACGGGAGGATGCAGCTTCACATCAGATACTGCGTGAGAGCTAGAGGTTGGGCGAGCCACCGGCCGAAGAGAGACGAAGCCAGTATCGAGCTCCACTGTGCAAATAAAAAATCTTTGAAACATGCCTCGCGTCTTCACTGTGCGAAATGAATGTTTTGCACGTACGGACAAGTGCTTTCCGTCAAAACAGCTTTTGATACTGGGATCGCATCAGCAGGGTGATTGTGGAATGAGATTTGCAGAAAGCCTAGTCGAGTAAGAGTCAGCAGACAGTATGGGCGAGCCAGAGGTTGCTGCGCCGATAGATCGAAGAGGGATCAAACCATTTCAGAGTTCCGCTATGCCGATAAATATTTTCAAACCTACTTCCCGGTCGTTGGTTCATGCTCTTTGGACGTTTCAAGCGTTGCCTTCAATCCCGAGTCACTGCCGCCATATCCTCACCCTCTTCCACCACAACACCACCGTGTCACCACGTATTTGAGGCAAGGCCACACTCATCGCTTGACTTGTGAAGGAAATCCTCCGCTAACGATTCGTTAGAACCATGGAGACGTTGTCGGCGACCGCACGCGTCTTCAAAATCACAGAGCTGCTGGAGGCAATCCTGCTCAATCTCGAAAGCAGTGATCCTCGTATTGAACCACACAACGATGCGCACCCATTCCATGTCATCCAATACCATTTCGGCGCCATCCTTACATGCACCAAGAACAACGCGCCGCCGCCAGCCCTCCAACTCTTCGTCCTACAGCGCGTCAATCGAGACTTCCAAGCCACCATAGTCGGCTCGAAAGCTTTGCAGCGCAACCTCACAGTGAGCAGCAGCATCGAGATGTACGCTAGTCACTATCGCGTGAGATCTCACACCATCATGCTTGCAAACTTCATAGATGTGATGGATCGCAAGATACGCAGTGCATGGGCCGCTTCAATTGATTCTCCGCCGAATCGATCTGGAGGCGAGTCGTGGAAGTCTATGAAGATCAATGATCCCGACTCCAGAGATTGCGTCAAAATCGCTACTTTCTTGAGAAAAAAGTTACGTTTCAATGGATCTAAAAACAAGAAACGAAACAAGGCAGAGCTGCAGACCAAACCGGATACGACATTGGGCGAATTCCTAGACTGGAAGCTAGGCATCAAGGCGCGGACGCGTAAGGAGCAATGTGAGATTGTTGCAGCCCTTCGCATGGAGTCGCAAAAGTAAATTCTTGGGATACAAACCGTCTTGGGATCAGGTCGCTTGACACATGACTCGAAGGCGCACTTGCGTGGACTTATTTTGAAGGAGGAGGTTCAGTTTGAGCATGGATCTCCAAGACTGTGGAGGATGGAAGACAGCATTCAACGCCAGTGTCAGACAACGGATGGCGATCATGAATGATGCAGGCACACGAGTTGAGGCACTCACAGGGGCCATGCGACGTTCTTGTATTGTCTCGCTGATCGAGTAAAGAGATAGATAGCAAATCAGTGCTAGGCTACATTATGAGGAACCATGGGCACGAGGCTCAATATTTTCGCAGTGTATTGAGAGAGTGATATTTCGTTACCTCTTCACGCCCCTTGACGGCCTCCTGAAGCTATATGCTGTCCACAAATTCTGGAGGAGAGATAGTAAACAATCACACTTGGTCTCAAATGCAGATGCTACAGTGAAACCAACTTTGCTTCGGAGGCAAGGCAAAGACATCTAGTCGTTCTTGCCTGCCCGTGGACGAAATCGCGGTCAGCAAAGGAAAATAGAGATGATCACACTTTTAGACACCAGCGTACGCCAGTCAACGTGATACCTGAAATCATTGAAATGCTCTTCTGAGCGAGCAGTTATTCCTCCATTGTTGTTGAACACAAAGCGTGACTTTTGAGCACCAAAGCTCAGATAGACTAACAGACTCTATATCCTGTAAATCACAAAGACCAGACTGCATTTATCTATGAGTCGTAAAAGTTACAAGTAAGTCCACTATGTGATCGTGCGTGTGTCAGACCCAGCTCAAACTTAAGCAATGTTGCCAAAAATCACATGCGGCCCGCATCCAGTCTCGACTCTTCTCAGTTGGAACTCTTCTTTCCAGCAACATCACCACCGTGTGCGACTCCACCCACAGTCAAGGTAAGCTGACACTCAACATTTGCCTTTGCAAGTAAATTTTCTGCTAACACTCCGTCAGTTCCTCTTGATGGCGGCCGCACGGGTCTTCCGACTCCCAGAGCTGCTCGAGGCGATCCTCTTGCAGCTCGACAGCACCGAAGTCAGCGGTAGGCGCGATGAATTGGACGATGAATTTGCACGCCACCGCCGGTATAGACGCACCGAAAGAAGCACCTACCCAGACTACCGCCGCTATAGACGCAACGACACAGCCTCCTACCCAGACCACCGTCGCTATGGACGCAACGACACAGCTGCCTACCCAGACCACCGTCGCTATGGGCGCACTGAGACAGCCTACCCATACCACCATCGCTATGGACGCACCGACACAGCCGCCTATCCAGACCACCGTAGGTATGGACGCAACGACACAGCCACCTACTCAGACCACCGTCGCTACGGACGCACCGACACAGCCGCCTATCCAGACGACCGACAACATAGACGCACCGATACAGCCGGATACCCAGACTACCGACGCTACAGACGCACCGACACTGCCGCGCCGCCACCAGTTCCCCAGCTCTTCGCCCTGCAACGAGTAAATCGTGACTTCCAGGCTACTATCGTTCGCTCAAAAGATATTCAGCGCAAACTCAATCTGGAAGGCACCATTCATAAGTACTACGATCGCCACGGTGACCGTCGCTATAGCTCTGGCATGTCGCTCCAAACCTTCGACTCGGTACTGGACAAGAAGATACTTTATGCCTATCAAAGTGCTCTTGCCGGACGACCAAGTCGAGGAGACTCGTGGAAGACGATGAAGATCAACGACCCAAAGTCAAAGGTCTGCGCCGCTTTCTGGTTTGCGGGAGAAGACTACGAGACTGACGCAAACACTACGTTGGGTGGTCTCCTGGAGTGGGAAATGGGGGTTGAGGCCCAGAGAACAGCAGAGTATGGCGAGAAGGACTCTGCTCGTCCGATTTACAAGGCGAGACTGTGAGTATCAGAGCAATGTCTTTAGGTTGGCACATGCTAATGAGTTTTGCAAGAGAGCTTGCGAAAGCTCGCACTGCCTAGATCATCAACTTTGAGAAATAAAGTTCGATGATGCATAGGATATTCTGGCACGGGAGAACCAACAGTAAAGTGATTGTGCAAGGTATCGAGCCTTGGTCAAGCGTCTATAGGTGTTATGGGCAACGTTGAGGTCGGAGAGACCGGGACAGTACGAAAGTTGCCTGTACATATTAGAAAAATGGGGGACAGCATGAATGTCTTGCTCTCGATGATATAAAAATTGCACAAGCGTGCCTTGCCAAGGCTCACACGCAGTTCGTAGATTTTGACGGCATGCAAAACGCACAAGCGTATGTCGCCAAGAATCACATGCGGTCCATATCTCAGTAGTTGGTCAATGCTCCTTCGACCGTGCAAGTCCCTCATTCACTCTTGCGCCTTGTTATAAAAACCGCGTCCGCCCCATGCTCGAAGTCTTTGCTAAACCTATCATCTTCGACCGACACGACCACTTACCATAGCGACAATGGCGACCACAGCAGTCTTGCGTGTCTTCTACACTCCCGAACTCCTCGAAGCAATTCTCTTGCAGCTCAGACCCAGCACCAGCACTAGCAGGAAGCGGCCTGAAAACAGGCGAACCAAACAAAATCGCCTCTACATGGAGCGCCACGGCATCCACACTCCACCCCTCTACCTCTTCCCACTGCAACGCGTCTGCCGCCAATTCCAAGCCACAATCATCGGATCAAAAGCTCTTCAACGAGAGCTTGCCTTCAGAAACTACACGTCCCCCGTCGAAAACTTGCCCACACTCGAAATTCTGAGCTTTATCAAAGGAGGATGGGGAAAAGTTTCGCAAGCATGGGCTTCTGGTAAACCTGGTTCCTGGAAGACGATGAAATTCAACCACCCAGATTCCAAGTCCTACGCTTTGATTTTTTCGCACGCGGGAATTTGGTATCAGACGGATATCAACACGACGCTCGGCATGGTTGTGGAATGGGAATTCACAGTCAGGGGTCAGCAGCCAGAGCCCTTGCCTGTGGACTAGCAAAGGGATCAGCGACCTTGAGCAATTCCAAGCAGAGCACGAAGCCTTCGATAAGTTGGTGTGATCACGGCTTGTTCTCAACGACTACCTGTACCTGACATTCACGACTCATTTCACGACATCACAACGGCATCTACTTCACATGACCAACAATCCACTACGACCAATCACTACTGCATACTTACAACTACTGCATCGTTAGCAAGGAGACTACGATGGGGATGGAATGAGGACGGTGGAATTGGAGAAGGGAACAGCATATCATGAACTTGGCTCAGCGGGAGCACGTCAAAAGAAGATCGACAGGATAGCGCCCATGCAGAGGGGAGAGCTTGATGAGAGGGCAGAGCAGGTTCCGGAGAATACCCAGGCGCCATCCATTTTAGCATTGAGCATGTAGAAAGCAAGATCGAAATCCTCGATATCGAACGATTATGATTCGTTTTCAATTTCCTCACGATCTTGTGTGCCATCGATGTCATGTCCAAGCCGCTTCGTGTACACTACTTGTTTGGAGTCGTTCCCAAAGTGAGAGATCCTAAACTTTCACACATCAGGAGATCTCCTGAACGTCTGAAACTCACGAGCTTGCGTTCCTATATGCCTGTGGAATAAGCGATACAATATCACACAGAGCTACCTTATGTTCTAAACACCAACAATCCACCGACCCGCATTCAGATCCTCACCATGGTCATCGCTGGAGGTTCAGTCCCAATCCCTGGATTTGAAACCTACTTCAGCGGATGGCGTGACACATCAGCCTTGTTCACCAGTATTGGCGACGTCAAAAAGTGGACCTTGACTATGCGCCCAAAGATGGACATCGCGAAATTTCTCATCACCAAAGGCAAGACATCGGCGCTCGACGGAGAGCTGAGGGACAACGACAACACCAGCATGGAGAACGCTGTCATCCAAACCTATGGATCTGCAGAGAGGGCGCTCGAGACAATTCAGCAGCTTCTGGACGAACTGGCTGCTCTGTACCCAGATCATATGCTTAAGGATCTCGTCAAGAAGCGAAAGCACGAGGATGACGACGATGGTGAAGGTAGCGGCCAGCAAGGTCAAGCGGTGCGACGTCAGGCGTTGCGAGGTTAAGGAAGCAGGGTTTTGGTCTTCATTTCATGCATATCTATAGCAGAGGTCAGGAACTCACGGCCATGGACTTCGGCTGAAGGAAAAGCACATCAGAAGTATACAAGGAGGTCATGGAATTCGATGAAGCAGGTGAACATCTTGACTTCATTCTGCGGGTCACCCGTACAATCTGTCCAGCAGACTTACAGTCTTGAACACAGTAAGTCATAGAGAGTGCCATATTAAGTAAGCTTGCATTCATTGGACGTTCCGATCTATGTTGCTTAACATGATAGACTTCCTTTTCTAAGGAGCTCCGGACCTACTAGCGGTTATAACTCAAATTTCTAACATTCTTAAAAGCCGTCTACTCGCCGTGTATTTGCGCCTCTGTTCGTACAACACTTAATAATATTATAAATCTTTCTATATATTATATAGTCTATCCCCTAGGGAAGGGTGTATACGAATATCTCTATAAATAGCCTATAAATAAGCGTATAAGTCCTTAAAAATATTATTTAATTAGCTTATCTAAAACCTAATATAACTTATAACTTATAAACAAGCTAGCAAATTAGCTATAAATAGGTAGAGAGACCTGCTTTTTAATATAAAGAAAGACGTATATAAATAGTACTATAAATAACTTATAAATAGGTCTACTATACTTTAATCTACTACTACTACCTCTACTATATATCTATTAAATCTATTACTAGTATATCTTAGAGTTTTAAAGATTAAAGTATAGTAGTTTAAATAGAATATAAATACTTCTATAACTAGGCTATAAACATTTCTACGCTAAAAAGAAAGATTAAGTAGGTAAATAAACTAGCTAATATTATATAACTAGGCTATAAATACTTCTACGACTAGGCTATAAATATTTCTATAACTAGGCTATAAATACTTCTATAGTAAAAAGAATAATTACCTAAGTAAATAAATTAGTAAAAATAGTATATAAACTTTATATATTTAATAATAGAGGTTTATATATAATAGATATACTAGAGTTTAAACTTAGAACCTCTATATTCTTAGTATATATACTATAGACGTATCTACTAGATATATCTATTATATAACCTATATATTAAATAAAGTATTATACTATTAGACTATATACTTTATAATTTAATAAAGGTACTAGTAATAGGTTTATTAATAAAGGCTTAAAGTCTAAATTATAAAAGTAGGTATAAATAGTATAATAAATAGTATAATAATTATATACTAAGTAGTATATCTAGGTTAAAGAAGGTACTAAAAAGTAGATTAAGGTTTTAAGAATTATATAGCGCTTCTAACTACTAGTAAGAAGCCTTTTATAAAGACCTTTATAGCTATAAATAGTACTATAAATAGCCTATAAATAGAAGCGCTATATAATTCTTTTTAAAGCTAGATTTCTAAAAAAAGATTTTTAAAGTAATTAAAAGTAGTCTCTTAATTACTAATAGCGCTAATATAGTATAATACTACTAAAAAAATTTAAATAATATACTTAGAAAAAAGGCTTTCGATTAATCTACTTTATAAGTCGATTAGAAAAGTAGTTATTAAGATATAGACTTTACTATTACTTAACTTTATATTAGAAATTTACTCTAGCAACTCTTACTCCTAGCTAGATTATTACTTAGAAGTACTATTATATTAAACTATATACTAAACTATACTTAAACGATAGCCTAGAGCTAGGTAAATACTAGACCTATATACTAATATAGGCTAGAAGTAATATTAGCTAGGTATTTACTTATTACTATTATAAGGAGCTATCTATAAAAACCTTCGCTAACGTAGCTATAAATAGTACTATAAATAACCTATAAATACCTTTATTATAGCCTTCTTTACTATAACCTCTTCCTACTAATAGAGTTATAAATATAAGATTAGAATATATTAAATAACTTCTATCTATAATATACCTATACTATATTATCTAGAGCAACTATAGCTATAGATAAGTATTTAAGAAGAAGGCTATTAATTATCTAGCTATAGCGTAGTATCTATTAATCTTAAATAGCTACTAGTCGATTAAGTATTAGAATATTATACTTAATTAAAATCTAAAAGTAATTTAGAGAATAATAAAGAATATAAATACTTCTATAACTAGGCTATAAATAGTTCTATAATTATATCTTCGATTAAAAGTAACTCTACTTAGAAGTAGTAAATATACTATTAGAGCTACGCTTCTACTTTAGTTATAGTTTGTTTATAGGCACGTTTATACTCTTTATAGCCTTAGACGTCTTCTTTCTACTTCTAAGTATTTTTAATACTATTACCTATATATCTAGCTCTATATTATTCTCTAGCTTAAGCGACTACTATATTTACTACTTACTTATAAAAGTAGTCGCAACTTATAATATAGACTCTTCTAGCTCGATACTATCTATAACTATACTACCTAGTATAATTATACTAGTAATTATGCTAGTAACTATACTAGTACTTATACTAGTATTTATACTAGTATTTATACTTATATTAATACTCGATATACCTTCTTCTATTAAGTCTAATATCTTAGAGACTTTATATAGATTAATAGTTTAAGAGTACTATAAGCTAGCCTTCTTTAGCTACTACTTTAGTAGTATATCTAATAGCTTCTTTTTTATAATTATAAAGAAAATTATAGTATTATTTATATTATTATTTATAATAAAGAGATTATTATTATCTACTAGTAGAGTAGCTATTATTCTCTTTATCGCTAGTATTATTATATTTAGTACTATTATATACTTTATCTTATTAGTTATAGACTTCTTATCTATCTAGAATATAGTAATTATAAAATACTACTAAGAAGACTTTTTCTTTCTTATAGTCTTACTAAATAGTACTAGCTTATCTACTAATATATATTTATTAGTAGCCTATAGACTAACTAAGAGAAGGCTATAATCTTTAGTCTCGAGGAAGTTATTATTATATCTAGCAATTAACTAGTAATTATAGTAGTCTTAAAAAGATATTAGATTAAAGTAATTTAGTAGACGTTTAATTAGGAAATTTAGAAGACTCTTATTATAGTTTATAAACTTAACTTTATTCTAACTATTCTTTATAGCTAATAGAAAGAGAGAAGGCTCTTAATATTTACACTACCTACTACGCTCTACCTTTATATATTAGATATATACTATAGTATTATAATAGATTATAAATAAAGTAGGTATCGCTACTTTCTTACTTTTTAGTAAATTCGAAGTTATAGACTTTGCTATTAGCTAGCGCGATAAAAGCTATCTACTACTTATAGAATAGGTACTATATATAGGCTTTTTATAATAGGCTTCTACTTTATTTATAATCGAAAAGAAGTCGCTAGCA